>SJYX01019647.1:11190-136025 GCA_006410675.1 Oreotragus oreotragus | reverse complement strand
ATGGACTGGTTGGATCTCCTTGCAGTCCAAGGGACTCTCAAGAGTCTTCTCCAACACCACAGTTCAAAAGCATCAATTCTTTGGCACTCAGCTTTCTTCACAGTCCAACTTTCACATCCATACATAACCACAGGAAAAATCATAGCCCTGACTAGGCGGACCTTAGTTGGCAAAGTAATGTCTCTACTTTTGAATATACTATCTAGGTTGGTCATAACTTTTCTTCCAAGGAGTAAGCATCTTCTAATTTCATGGCTGCAGTCACCATCTGCAGTGATTTTGGAGCCCAAAAAGATAAAGTCTGACACTGTTTCCACTGTTTCCCCATCTATTTCCCATGAAGTGATGGGACCAGATGCCATGATCTTTGTTTTCTGAATGTTGAGCTTTAAGCCAACTTTTTTGCTCTCCTCTTTCACTTTCATCTTACTACTTATTCCAAGTTTCTTGGGGGGTGGGGGGAGGGGTCTTTGTTTTCCCTACAAACTTTAGTACAGAACTTTGTGAATATTGTGCTGACTGGTTAACACACATCTTCTGCATTGAAGTGAACTGAATTAGCAATTGGACTGAGAATTAGGTCTAGGCTGCTTTCCAAGTGTCTGAAACACTCATACATATTAACAGCTTAACATATAGGGACTTAGTAAATGCTACTTGAGGTTAGTAGCTATACATAGAAGAGATAAGTGACAAGCCTGATCAATACCTAGTATATGAAGAGTTACATTCCTACAAATGTGTCTCTAAAGTGGTATTTTATATATAACATCTCATTTCTAATTCAGTCAAAATGCTGTCTTGAATTTTTTTCTGAGGCACAGTATTATTCTCAGGTTAAAATGACTTCATGAATTTCCTACAGCCTTGGGCTGTTTAAAAAAAAAAGAAGTCTGTTTCACGCTGGATACTACTGTATCAGCCTTTTCTCTACAATCAATTCTGAAGTTTTTCTTTTCCATTGAAGTGACTTAATGCAATAAAAATTTTCCTGAGTAGTTACGTTGATGATATTTTTATTAAACTAACTAGATTTTAAAAATGTTAAGATACTTTCCTATAATAAGACATTCAGTATATTCATTTAAAAAGTTAACACCAAACTTGTGCACTTAGAATGGTTAAACTGGTAAATTTTATGGTAGGTGTATTATACAATAAAAAAATTAGGGGCAGGGAGTTTAAAATGTCACTCAGTTGAACAGCTCACAAATCTTGCTTTGCTTAAAGTTTCATATTTGCTTATACAATTTAAAGTACAGAAACATCTTGCCTGGAAGTGAAAATGTTAGCTACTCAGTCGTGTCCAACTCTTCGCGACCCCAGGGACTGTATGGACTATTGCTTGCCAAGCTTCTCTGTCCATGGAATTCTCCAGGCAAGAATACTTGGAGTGGGTTGCCATTTCCTTCTCCATACATATTTGTTTATACAATTTTAAATACAGAAACATCTTATCTACCTTCCCTGCTGTTTTCTTTTTGACCCCTTACCTGTGAAATGAGGAAGGCAGATATCTCTATGTTGGAAAATTCTAGAGTTACTTGACTACTGGTAAGTAACTCCCTGATGTTCAACCTGGTTTAAGAAAAGGAAGAGGAACCAGAGATCAAATCGCCAACATCCACTGGATCATGGAAAAAGCAAGAGAGTTCCAGAAAAACATCTATTTCTGCTTTATTGACTATGCCAAAGCCTTTGACTGTGTGGATCACAATAAACTGTGGAAAATTCTGAGAGAGATGGAAATACCAGACCACCTAACCTGCCTCTTGAGAAATCTGTATGCAGGTCAGGAAGCAACAGTTAGAACTGCACATGGAGCAACAGACTGGTTCCAAATAGGAAAAGGAGTACATCAAGGCTGTATATTGTCACCCTGCTTATTTAACTTCTATGCAGAGTACATCATGAGAAACGCTGGACTGGAAGAAACACAAACTGGAATCAAGATCGCCAGGAGAAATATCAATAACCTCAGATATGCAGATGACACCACCCTTATGGCAGAAAGTGAGGAGGAGCTAAAAAGCCTCTTGATGAAAGTGAAGGAGGAGAGCGAAAAAGTTGGCTTAAAGCTCAACATTCAGAAAACGAAGATCATGGCATCNCGGGAGAAATATCAATAACCTCAGATATGCAGATGACACCACCCTTATGGCAGAAAGTGAAGAGGAGCTAAAAAGCCTCTTGATGAAAGTGAAGGAGGAGAGCGAAAAAGTTGGCTTAAAGCTCAACATTCAGAAAACGAAGATCACATCATCCGGTCCGATCACTTCATGGGAAATAGATGGGGAAACAGTGGAAACAGTGTCAGACTTTATTTTTGGGGGCTCCAAAATCACTGCAGATGGTGACTGCAGCCATGAAATTAGAAGACGCTTGCTCCTTGGAAGAAAAGTTATGACCAACCTGGAGAGTATATTCAAAAGCAGAGACATTACTTTGGCAACTAAGGTCCGCCTAGTCAAGGCTATGGTTTTTCCTGTGGTCATGTATGGATGTGAAAGTTGGACTGTGAAGAAAGCTGAGTGCCAAAGAATTGATGCTTTTGAACTGTGGTGTTGGAGAAGACTCTTGAGAGTCCCTTGGACTGCAAGGAGATCCAACCAGTCCATTCTGAAGGAGATCAACCCTGAGGTTTCTTTGGAAGGAATGATGCTGAAGCTGAAACTCCAGTACTTTGGCCACCTCATGCAAAGAGTTGACTCATTGGAAAAGACTCTGATGCTGGGAGGGATTGGGGGCAGGAGGAGAAGGGGACCACCAAGGATGAGATGGCTGGATGGCATCGCGGACTCGATGGACGTGAGTCTGAGTGAACTCCGGGGGATGGTGATGGACAGGGAGGCCTGGCGTGCTGCAATTCATGGGGTCGCAAAGAGTCGGACACGACTGAGCGACTGAACTGAACGGAACTGAACTTGACTATTTGTAAGTAACAGTGTTTGGAAAATTCTAGAGCTACTTGACTACTTGTAAGTAACAGTGTTCCCGTCTTACTCTCTTCTCCCTTCAGTGCCATCAATACCATTTTTTGGGGCAATGTGTATTTGAGAATCTTTTGGGGCAAGTAAGCGACTGAGGCAATGGCACCCCACTCCAGTACTCTTGCCTGGAAAATCCCATGGATGGGAGAGCCTGATGGCTACAGTCCTTGGGGTCACTAAGAGTCGGACACGACTGAGCGACACGACTGACTTCACTTTCACTTTTCACTTTCATGTATTGGAGAAGGAAATGGAAACCCACTCCAGTATTCTTGCCTGGAGAATCCCAGGAATGGGGGAGCCTGGCGGGCACCCGTCTATGGGGTCACACAGAGTTGGACACGACTGAAGCGACTTAGCAGCAGCAGCAGCAGCAGCAAGTGACTGAGGATGCAAACGCACAAACATCCTTTCGTTAATCCTTAATACTTAGGAACTAAATGTCTGGCTTCTTGGATATGCAAGTAAATATAAGGAGGATGAATACAGATAGATGACGAAATAGATATGAAATCAGTTACAAACAGTAAGTTTGAAGTTCTAAATGGAACATAAAAATGGTTACAGATTCAAGATTGTAACATTAAGTTTCTCTGTAAGTCAGCAGTTTAAAATGAATCCATAAACACCTTAAGGAAATATTTGTGTAGATTGTATGTAAATATATATGTTTCAACCTGGTAATGACAGTCCTCACAGAAGACACCCTGAAATGGTCCCTTAATGCTGGTCATTGTTATATAGCAAAACCTCACTAAATTCATTACACATTCTAATTGTAAGCACTTACACACTGTGCACACATTTCTTATGAAGTTAAAAATGCATTCTTTGAATTTTGTAAGTGAAAATATCCTAAAGTCAGTAAAAGTCTCTGTCTGTCTTGGACAATTGAGAATTATGTCCTTTTGCCTTTAACTTTTGTGTCAAAGTATTAATTTATCTATGTGTAAGGACTTTTAAATTGAGAATTGTTTATCAGCATCAGGGGTGCTGTGGCGTTCATTAGCTTCACCCTGCTGAGTTCTGGCTCTTTTTCTGTGCCTTTTTGGGCTCCTCTTGGTTCACTTTCAGAGTCTTGCTTCTTTTTCTTCTTGGTCTCTAGGGCAGAGGTTCTTTCTGCCTTACACCCTTTCATTTGGCCTCTGCAGCTTTGCCTTTGGCTTCATCACCCCCTTCCTCTATCTTTTCTACTTCCTCCTTTGTTAGGTCTGCCCATGGTTTGGGCTGGAGGCTGGCTACACAGCCGGAGTCACCGGTGGTCTTTTCTGGGCATGGTCCCATCTCCTCAGGATGAGCTGGATTGATGTTCTTTCTTATCCACTGAGCTACAGTCAGGATCATCTTCATCCCTCTCTCCAAGTTCATGATTTAGCCCCATATGGACTGTAACTTCTTTTCCAAAATTTGTTGTTTAGTCACTAAGTTGTGTTCGACTCTTTGCGACCCCATGGACTGTAGCCCACCAGGCTCCTCTGTCCATGAGATTTCCAAGGCAAGAATACTGGAGTAGGTTGCCATTTCCTGTTCCAGGGATTGAACCTGCATCTCTTGCCTTGCAGGTAGATTCTTTACCACTGAGCCACCAGGGAAGCCGTTTCCAAGATTAGGCTTGTAATATTATTTGAAACAAGGATATTCTTACTTTAAAAAAATATATCCTATGTTATGTTTTCACTGGCTTTCCCACTCCCAGCCCATAATATTTCTATTAGGGTTTACTCAGCATAATTTTGGGGAGAGGAAGCATAGGCAATAGGTTTGCAAGGTGGACCATATTTGGTCCCTAATTGGCTCATTCAGGGCCTTTCTGTGTCCTTGCACGTGTGTACTCCCTAGAGCAAAAGCTTTTGCATTGCACAAGTCTGTGCTCTTTTTATGATGATATCACAATGTCATTTAGGGACAGGGGCCCTGAATGAATCAGAGAAGAAGGCACAAAGTACTATAGACACAGGTGATTGCTCCTCCAGTAAGCACATGTGAAACTCTTATCTCCTACAAATGGATATGATGATACAGTTTTCTTTGTATTCTTGACCCATAGTCCGTCAAAGATGAAAGTGGAAACATGGAGTCAAAGTTACATGTAGAGCAATGCTTCTCAAGCTCTCTGTTGTGAGGATGAGGTGGCTAGTCTATAAAATACAGGAAAATTGAAAAAACAGACCCATAAAATACACTCTTCTGTTTTATTATTAGAGGCAACCGATGTAAAATTAGTTTGTCAGACTGGCTTACACATTTCTAAATACTTACTCTCAGTGTCATGTTGCAGATCAGGAAAAAGTTGGAGACCAGCACTGGTTGGACTAGGTTCAAAGCTCTCCTTTAGGGCGCTTCCACCCAAAAGTGCATTTCTATACCAGCCAGGAAGCACTAGTTTCAAACAATAACTCGTAAATATTTTGGAATGATTGCTTGCATTTAGAAAACCCTGAAAATAGAGGGGAAAAGAGTTGAGAAATCTGTGAATACCTAAAGACTAAAGGTAGAGAATAAACACTTGTCAAAGATTCTTACTAGAAAGTAAACATAAGGCTGATGTTTGCTATGTAGTAATGCTGGCTTCCATCTATGCATCTTAGAAGGGGGGTAGAATTTTTGAAAGAATGGGTGAATTTAAATTTAAAACATTTGCAGTTCCCTTCCCAAGACATGTTCTTCATAAAGAAATAGGTTATTTCTCTGTTTCATAGAGAAATAGGCTTCCTTTCATCACCCCCAGGCTATTTGAATATAGAAGGCAATGGCACCCCACTCCAGCACTCTTGCCTGGAAAATCCCATGAACGGAGGAGCCTGGTAGGCTGCAGTCCATGGGGTCGCTAAGAGTTGGACACAGCTGAGTGACTTCCCTTTCACTTTTCACTTTCATGCATTGGAGAAGGAAATGGCAACCCACTCCAGTGTTCTTGCCTGGAGAATCCCAGGGACGGAGGAGCCTGGTGGGCTGCCGTCTACGGGGTCATGCAGAGTCGGACACAAGTGAAGCGACTCAGCAGCAGCAGCAGCATAAAGGTCCTAAGAAACGATGAGTAAGAATCCTTGATACAGGGTTGCACTATGTCGCTGCTTTGTTTGTTGTTGTTTTGCCTACATACCGTTAATTATGCTCAAATAGGGCTAAATTTTGGAATGCCAATTCCATTCACATCCATGCATCCTGGAGTCTACAGGGTCTTTGAGCTTTCCCTCTATGCTAAGAAAGCACTAAATGAAATGGGCAGTCAATTGGGACTGGAATTCAATGTGTCAGCTAACTCAGAAATCCAGATACAGAATTTAGTACTCCTAGTCAACAGATACTCTCCAGGGAACTTGGCCTCCAGAAATCAATCATTGGTTTACGTCCGTATAACCCAAGAGTGGGTTTAATGGTGACTATTTTTATTGTCTATTATAAACAGAGTGATTTTTTAATAAGCAGAAATGGTAAAAGAATATTTCAAAAAGTATTAGTTTTATTGAATGATTTTGCATTCTACAGCATTAATTTTCAAGATAATAAAAATGAGAAAGCTGAAATCACTATAAAAGAACTGCAGTGTCTTAAGGATCTATAGAATGAAATATGAACCCCTTTGAGACTTTCATTTAACTTAGATATTTAAAATACTAAGGAAGTAAATAAATTATTTTGGCTAACTATCTTATAGACAATAGAACTGCAGTATCAGGTCAAAGGTAAGTGGTAGCACTGGATATTGTTTCTAGTTAAGAGAGCCTGGAGCAGTTGGTCCTTATGGTACACATCAGAAAGTTGCAACACTGGAATAACTCATGTTGACAAAGAACAGAAGGTGGGTATTAGAGTTTAAATGGTTGATACTTTTATACTTCTGTGTTGTGTTCCTATCTTACAGACTTTTATAGTATTGAATAAAGGGAAGGCCATCTTCCGGTTCAGTGCCACCTCTGCCCTGTACATTTTAACTCCCTTCAATCCTCTTAGGAAAATAGCTATTAAGATTTTGGTACATTCATATCCTTTTCAAGTGATCAATATTAGCTATTTGTACATAATCTATAAGTGCTTTGTAGCTAAATGTAAGATTAAGTTGGGAAATGTCATATTCTGTGGTTTTTATCATTTTCATTTTGTATTATCTTTTGTCATATAAGCCTTTTCTTAAAATTTGTTACATTAACGTTACTGAAATTTACAGTCTTCTATAGATACACACTATATATATATATTTCAGTCTATTATATATCAAAGTCTAACATTATATATCTCTTTCTAAAATTACTCATCCTATAAATCTAGTGTAAAACAGACTTATTTTTACAATATTGTATAAAGTTTGTGACTTTCTGGAATTTGCATGGAAACCTGGTATAGTAGCAAGAAAACCAAACCTATATCCATAGGCAAGTATGACCATATCTATAATATAAAGCATTTTAGTGTACCTTAGAGTTAGCCTTTAAGCATAATTTCCATTGGAGAAGATCAGGGGGCTTTGGCCAATATGTAGCTAGTTTTTGAACTTTCCTAATGAAATCTGTGAAGGAAGTACTGGATCACTGGCTGAATTTCAAACGGAAGTCACTGAATTATGACGCTGCCATGCAAAACTGATTGCTTAGTAAAGACTCTGGAAGTTAATGAAAGATGCAGGGATTGTATTTCCAAAAGGTCTTCAGGGATTTAGCTTTGTGATTCTCACTGGTGTTAAAAAAAAAAAAAAAAAGGGCTCTGCAACTAAATTTATCTGTTCCTCTTCATTGGCCAAAAGCCTTCACTTCTGATTATGTCTCATTTGATGGCTTTGGCAATAATCAATATAGAATTACTGGTATAATTATCATCTACTTATACTACCTGATTTTTAGAAGAAAAAAAAAGATTCAAAACCTTTAAAATCATTCTATTTTTAAACTGATAACAAGAGATTCCTTATGGCATAAGTATGGTGTTAGTGAATTTCAAAAGATTTGACACATAACTTTCACATGTTATGAGCTGTTACATTTATGAGGTTTCCTTATCCTAGTTTGTGTTCCTAGTGCCATCGTGTGGTCATTTGATGAAAACTTTCTCTTTCATTTTTGGAAAATGTTTACTTTGGCTGGAGACTGTTGTTGAATGTTAGATATGAATGCAAGAAATCTGTGTTTTACTCCTTGGTCAAGTTATCTAATTTCTCTAAAGTTTTAGCTTTATTTCTCTGATTTCTAAAATAAAGGAATTAAACAGTTATTTTTCAAGCTCCCTTTCAGCTCCATAATTCTATTAGGTCCTGGTCATCTGTTTCAGCTAACATTAAGATCATACTTACTGACCAGACATATTCCAATAATTTATACATATTATCCCATTTAATCTGTACCTCAAACTGATGAGTTCCACATCTGATTAGCTCCACTGAGTAAAATTCAGTGGAGACACTAGAAAATTCAGTGGCACAGAGAGGCTGAGTGACTTACCTGAGTCGTTTTTATGTCGCTAAGGTCGCCTTTACATTGACTTTTGCTTATATTCATATCATGCCAAGTCATGACTTTGAAATATTCACTTTCAGTCTTATCCAATGCTGCTATATGTTTACAAACATTTGAAATAGAGCAACCTGACATTTAACACCCTGCTATAATATATTCACTGATATTGTATCACATGTGTTTAAGAAATTACAATTCTGCAAGGATGTGCCTTCCTCAGCAATTCACTATTTTAATCAACTAAATTAGTTCACATCAGTGCTCTCTGCTCAAAAGCTATGCAACTCCAGAATGCCCACAGTTTTCCCAATAAGGTCTTCTGGGAATAAACTGATTGATTGAATAATAATAGCAAAAGCCACACTTTATACTTTTATAAAGCTTTCTTGTAAATATCTTGTTCAATCTATACAACTACCTTGTGAGAGGAGTGTTATTACCTAAATTTAAGTATGAGAAAAATGAAATTTAAAGAGATTAGATGATTTGCCCACAGTATATTTGTCACTGATTCCTGGCCAAACTGCAGGTTGAGCTTTTCAATGTTGTTTTATATAATATAATACATGGGTTTGGGTTTTCTTCTGTGTGTTCCTTAACAATAACCTACATTATTCAGCATGCTAATTATGTGCACTATTTTGACAAACTGTGTGTTTATGACAATGAGTAACCCTCCCGACTGGACAAAGAATGTAGAGTAAGTTCAATTTATAAGCCATGTATGTGTGTGTGTGTGTGTATTGGTACATAGACATAAAGATGTATATCTATGTCTATATATATGTATTTAGGATTTAATATCTCTCCATGTGTACTTGGTGGTGACCAGAAGCCCATCATTCTTGTACATTCATCACTCTCCCTTTAGGATATACAGTGCCCAGAACAAATATGGTGAAAATTATCACAGAAAGGAACCAATGTGGTAGACCTTGGTTCCAGTTAACTTCCAGATTAATTCAGTGAGTCTTCCACATGCCCTAAAAACATACTATCAAGCCTCACCAATTTTACACTTCCATCAGGCACATCCACTCTGTGCCAGGCCTATATTGGTTTCAAATGTGGTCACCAAAATATCTGCTGGGAAAAAAATCCCCAAATTTGGGATTTTCAAACTTGAATATTTAATAAACTGAGGGCTCTGCTAATGGAGCCTCCCTAGTCAGACAGTAAAGAATCTGCCTGCAATGCAGGAGACCAGGTTTTAATCCCTGGGTCGGAAAGATCCACTGGAGAAGGAAAAGGCAGCACACTCCTATATTCTTGCCTGGAGAATTCCATGGACAGAGGAACCTGGAGGGTTATAGTCTGTGGGGTCACAAAGAGTTGGAAACAACTGAGCAACTAACACCCCCACACACACATGCATACTGAAATGAAAGAGTAGCATTTTCAGAAACCAAGTGCATTGCTAACTGTTCTAATGGACTCTGTCCTGAGATACTTTGAGGACAGCGAGGCCAGATTTGTGGTCAGTGCTGCTGAGGCTGTTCTCATGGCTGGCGTAGTGACCACTATTGCTCTGTGGCTTCTGACCCTTAAAACAACAACCATGGGGGTATTCTCAAGGGCCTTTTCCCTTCCTGGACACTTCCAGGTTGGAGCCAATAAAAAGAGAAAGTTTCTGAAGAAGTGAAAGGCGTTCAGTCATGTCTAACTCTTTGCAACCCTGTGGACTATACAGGCCATCAAATTCTCCAGGCCAGAATACTGGAGTGGGTAGCCTTTCCTTTCTCCAGGGGATCTTCACAAGCCAGGGCTCGAACCCAGGTCTCCCACATTGCAGGTGGGTTGTTTCCCAGCTGAGCCACTAGGGAAACCCAGGGATTCTGAAGGAAATTTAAAAACAAATTATATACAAAGGATTGCTTAAGTATTAACACTAACGTTTGAGGCCCACAGGTCTCAAGTCACACTTGTTTCTGTGATTTGATTCTCCAACTTCTGAGATGAGGATTAAAACATCTAAGTATCTAGTTGGAAATCTATAAATTTCTTCTCATTTAAACTGAATAAGTGATTTAAAATTTGGAAACATCTAAATTTCCAATCTGTCTCAATATTTTATTCTAAATCAGATTTTCACCTCTAATGACCCTAGAATTAACCATTTGGCATGAAAAAAATTCTTTTCCCAAGTAAGTTAATTTAGCTTATCTTGAAAAAAGAGGAAAACTTAAGACTTACTAATTTGTAAATGTTTCCTCATTCATAAAACATGATTGAAATTAAGCACGTTTACTTTCTGAAGGAAAATAATTTTATGCTTCCACAATATTGTTGATCAGCTACTCCATCATGTGAATGTACTGGATGATTCTCAGGAGGCTCTATTCATTTGTGTCAATACTAAGACATTTCAGATACACTTTATACAGTATGTATTTCTCACTCTGCTCTTAGGGCAATTTAAAACAACTCTGTGTGTGTTAAGGAGTTGAATTTAAATTTCAGACTATGTTTTATTTCCATGAAAATAATATTAGCCTGCATGGATTCCTTTTTAAATGTTTGTTATTAACATAATGAGAGTGTGTTAAGAAATTGATATGCCATGAAAGAAAGTGATTAGTTTATTCATTCTTTTTGGATACTTGTCTCCAGGTACACCTTCACAGGAATATATACTTTTGAATCACTTATAAAAATTATTGCAAGGGGCTTTTGTTTAGAAGATTTTACTTTCCTTCGAGACCCATGGAACTGGCTTGACTTCACTGTCATTACATTTGCGTAAGTGTTTTTTTTTTTTTTTTTGAAGCTCCAAAAAAGGACATATTTTGGCTTCTGTGAGTGTTCATGCTTTTAAAGCTTGCTTTAACTGTAGAATATATCTGTGTGATTTATACATTTAAGCTCTGGATTTTAATTTAGTGCAACAGAGGTCAAAGAGGCATTTCACTTTGGCATAAAGGCTTTGCAGTAATTGAAATTATAATGTTCATACATAACAAACATCTGTCAGCAAATTGTATACATGCTGCTGTTTCAACAGTACACACACACACACACACACACACACACACTAATATGGAAGCAAAAGTGTATTTATAATACATCTGTGAAAATGTTTTTTAAAAACTACAACCAAAAAAACTTCTGCTGGCCCTGCAAATTTCCATTGACCTTACCCACGTCATGCACTCTCCCCAGTTTCTTAGGTAGAATAATAGAACATAAACATCAAAACATTTTGATATAACAAACTAATAGAAAAACATAAGGTACTTAATATATATTTGCTATTAAATGGTTATGTCATCAACAAATGCACAATTAAGGCTTACAAACAAGCATACTCTCTGACTCTTCCTATTTCTCACTTGATCCTTTCCTTTCTTCCTCTCCTTCTTTCCCCTTCTAATTTTCCTCATCCTTTTCTTTATATAAATCTTTTTATCCTTATTTCCCAACCAGATAAATTCAGTAATGCACACAACACAACTTCTGTAGTCTGCTTTTTTTTTTTTTTTTTTTGTCTAATGATAAACTTCCCCAAGAAAGAAGAAACCCAGAAAAGTAACAGAAGGCTGCTCTGCACTAAGTGAAATTAGAATGTGGAGAAAGATGGACAATGTGGTTCATTCTCATTCTTCAGCAGCTGGTTTACTTGGCCTCTTACAGGCATAAGGATGTGGGAAGATGGGCAGAGGAGAAATAGAGCTGATAGTCTCAAGGCTCCAAATGCTGCCTCTCTCATCTAAATTCCATGTCTATTCAAGATGAGCAGATTCTTCACCGTCCCTTCTGGCCATGACTCAAAAGAAAGCATTTTTGAGGAGCTATTGTTTCTTGAGGCTAAAATAACAGGAATGGCAAGAGTGATCATTGGGCCCCCATAAAATACTGTTCTTAATTTGCCTAGCTTTCACTTAAGAGTTACACCAAGAAATCCTGATCACATACAGATGGGCAATAAGTCAGTCTGCCTGAATTTCTCTTGGATGATTTCATGTATTTTTTTAAAACTGAAGGTTTAAAACTATTAGTTCAGTTCAATCACTTCGTCATGTCCGACCCTTTGTGACCCCATGGACTGCAGCATGCCAGGCCTCCCTGTCCATCACCAACTCCTGGAACTTGCTCAAACTCAGTGTCCATTGAGTTGGTGATGCCATCCAACCATCTTATCCTCTGTCATCCCCTTCTGCTCCTGCCTTCAGTCTTTCCCAGCATCAGGGTCTTTTCCAGTNTTTTTTTTTTGGAAGCTCCAAAAAAGGACATATTTTGGCTTCTGTGAGTGTTCATGCTTTTAAAGCTTGCTTTAACTGTAGAATATATCTGTGTGATTTATACATTTAAGCTCTGGATTTTAATTTAGTGCAACAGAGGTCAAAGAGGCATTTCACTTTGGCATAAAGGCTTTGCAGTAATTGAAATTATAATGTTCATACATAACAAACATCTGTCAGCAAATTGTATACATGCTGCTGTTTCAACAGTACACACACACACACACACACACACACACACTAATATGGAAGCAAAAGTGTATTTATAATACATCTGTGAAAATGTTTTTTAAAAACTACAACCAAAAAAACTTCTGCTGGCCCTGCAAATTTCCATTGACCTTACCCACGTCATGCACTCTCCCCAGTTTCTTAGGTAGAATAATAGAACATAAACATCAAAACATTTTGATATAACAAACTAATAGAAAAACATAAGGTACTTAATATATATTTGCTATTAAATGGTTATGTCATCAACAAATGCACAATTAAGGCTTACAAACAAGCATACTCTCTGACTCTTCCTATTTCTCACTTGATCCTTTCCTTTCTTCCTCTCCTTCTTTCCCCTTCTAATTTTCCTCATCCTTTTCTTTATATAAATCTTTTTATCCTTATTTCCCAACCAGATAAATTCAGTAATGCACACAACACAACTTCTGTAGTCTGCTTTTTTTTTTTTTTTTTTGGTCTAATGATAAACTTCCCCAAGAAAGAAGAAACCCAGAAAAGTAACAGAAGGCTGCTCTGCACTAAGTGAAATTAGAATGTGGAGAAAGATGGACAATGTGGTTCATTCTCATTCTTCAGCAGCTGGTTTACTTGGCCTCTTACAGGCATAAGGATGTGGGAAGATGGGCAGAGGAGAAATAGAGCTGATAGTCTCAAGGCTCCAAATGCTGCCTCTCTCATCTAAATTCCATGTCTATTCAAGATGAGCAGATTCTTCACCGTCCCTTCTGGCCATGACTCAAAAGAAAGCATTTTTGAGGAGCTATTGTTTCTTGAGGCTAAAATAACAGGAATGGCAAGAGTGATCATTGGGCCCCCATAAAATACTGTTCTTAATTTGCCTAGCTTTCACTTAAGAGTTACACCAAGAAATCCTGATCACATACAGATGGGCAATAAGTCAGTCTGCCTGAATTTCTCTTGGATGATTTCATGTATTTTTTTAAAACTGAAGGTTTAAAACTATTAGTTCAGTTCAATCACTTCGTCATGTCCGACCCTTTGTGACCCCATGGACTGCAGCATGCCAGGCCTCCCTGTCCATCACCAACTCCTGGAACTTGCTCAAACTCAGTGTCCATTGAGTTGGTGATGCCATCCAACCATCTTATCCTCTGTCATCCCCTTCTGCTCCTGCCTTCAGTCTTTCCCAGCATCAGGGTCTTTTCCAGTGAGTCAATTCTTTGCATCAAGTGGCCAAAGTATTGGAATTTTCAGTTTCAGCATCAATCCTTCCAATAAATATTCAGGGTTGATTTCCTTTAGAATTGACAGGGACTGGTTTGATCTCCTTGCAGTCCAAGGAACTCTCAAGACTCTTCTTCAACACCACAGTTTAAAAGCATCAATTCTTTGACGCTCAACTTTCTTTATAGTCCAACTCTCACATCCATACATGACTACTGGAAAAACCATAGCTTTGACTAGACGGACCTTGGTTGGCAAAGTAATGTCTCTGCTTTTTAATGTGCTGTCTAGGTTGGTCATAGCTTTTCTTCCAAGGAGCAAGCATCTTTTAATTTCATGGCTACAGTCACCATTTGCAGTGATTTTGGAGCTCTCCAAAATAAAATCTCTCACTGTTTCCATAGTTTCCCCATCTATCTGCCATGAAGTGATGGGACTGGATGCCATGATCTTTTTTTTTGAATGTTGAGTTTTAAGTCAACTTTTTCACCCTCCTCTTTGACTTTAATCAAGAGGCTCTTTAGTTCTTCTTCTCTTTCTGCCTAAAACTATAGCCAAGAATTATTGTCTTTTTACTTAATTCTCCTAAATTACCCATATCGATTGTACTGCTTTCTGCAATGACAAAAGGATTGTGTACTTAAGAAATTTACATCTACTTCATGGCCTTAAATGATGTAAATAAAGAAAACCAAAGTGATGGATCCTAACTTCTAAATTGTTACTGACAAAATTATCATTCAAAATCACAAAGAAGGGCTTTATAAAAGACCCAAGCAAATAATATAAATGCTGCTTAATTCTTGAATAACTCTAATTTAATTCTACAGGTATGTAACAGAATTTGTAAGCCTAGGCAATTTTTCAGCTGTTCACACTTTCAGAGTCTTGAGAGCTTTGAAAACTATTTCTGTAATTCCAGGTAAGAAGTGGTCAGTGCAAAGCATAAGGCTTCTTGTACCTGTGGCTCTTTCTTTGTATCCTGTTATTGTGTTTGTGTGTGAACTCCCTATTACAGGTATGTGACAGAGTTTGTGGACCTGGGCAATGTCTCCGCATTGAGAACATTCAGAGTTCTCCGAGCGCTGAAAACAATTTCAGTCATTCCAGGTGAGGGTTAAACACTGAGGCTCATCTGTCATGATTTTTCAACAATGGTCTCTTTTCTTAACACTCAGCATTATAGAAACTTGGGATCATAATCATAAAAAAATGAGTATTACTCAGAAATTAATTCTTATTATTTGAACATAAATGTTTATGTTTTCATATTTTTCATTGGTCTTGAAGTTCAGTACTTTCTTGCATGAGACACTGTGTTATACGGTCTATGCGATTTGCACTTAAATAAGTCCTGGGTTTTTTCCTCCACGTCAGTTTTACTAAAGATTTGTTCCCTATCAAATGTACCGGTCTGTAACTTCTTGTTCATTTTAGGCATTGATGACAATGTCTGTACAATGTGAATGTTAATAGTGTTTAAAAAGACAAGGAAATAAGATAGTAAAGAGTAGCATGGGTCTGCCAGAGGATTTATTATCTTTTGAGCTATGCTGTGTGGCTTGGGGGATCTTAGTTACCCAACGAGGCTTTGAACTTGGACCATGATAGGAAAAGTAGCAAATCTTAACCACTAAACTGCCAGAAAACTCCCCAAGCCTTTATTATCTTAAAGTGCAATTATACTCCAAACCACCTCCAGTTTTACAGCAAAATCTTTCCTACTTATAAATAGGAATTTGAAAATATGTTTGTTCTGGTAATTTGTCATAAAACTGACAACTTATCCTAATGAAAGTACGGGGCAAGTTTCATTAGCAAACCAGAGAAATGCAAGATATTTTTCTTCATGTAGGCCTTGTGAAGACCATGAACTTCCAGCTATTTTATCCAAATGTAATGGGATATGGATTTTCATTTCATTGTTCAGATCATTACGTTTCCAGAGTTTATTTTAATTAGCACTTCAATCTTCCATGAAGTGTTGCTTTCCCTTTACCATTGATTGCAGTCATTTTCAAATTTATTTATGGAATCTATGTTTTCAAGAACATTGTGTGAAGCTTTTCATGCTTCAGACATTCTAAGTCTTCATAGTAATAACCTTCCTTCTTTCAGGTCTGAAAACCATCGTGGGGGCCCTGATCCAGTCTGTGAAAAAGCTCTCAGATGTCATGATCCTGACTGTGTTCTGTCTGAGTGTGTTCGCCCTGATTGGGCTGCAGCTCTTCATGGGCAACCTGCGGAATAAATGTGTACAATGGCCTCCCACCAATGCTTCCCTGGAGGAACACACTGTAGAGAAGAACATAACTAAGAATTACAATGGAACACTTGTAAACGAAACTCAAAATGAGTTTGACTGGAAGTCGTATATTCAAGATTCAAGTAAGAATTACTATTATGTAGGTTTATTTTTTCATTGTTGATCTTCTTTCCATATAGGCGTGGAAAAATTTTTTAATGATTTCATAACAGGCTGTGATATCTTTATCACCTTATAATGGTTTGCACATAAATTTAGTTATTTTAGTGATAAATAGTCTAATTATAACTCTTAAATGCCACTTTCTGTCACATCATCTGATGAGAGACTGAAAATTTCAGCAAGAAAGAAATTTTCATAGGATATTGGGTTTCTGTACATTCTTCTCATCAAGGTATGAAGCTATACGTTGTCTCATTTGAGGCAATCAAATAAAATATTTGAAGGCCCTTTGTTAACGCCAAAGTATTATACAAATATAACTTATTAAATACCAGTTTCAGAATGCATTTTATGTACCAGAAACTGCACAGGATTCCAGGAAAATAATGGTGATGGCACATGGTTCCAGGACACTTATAGTTTAATAGGTAACGTTTATTGTTATTTTATAGAAATCAAGTGAAGACCTAAAGATAAATACTGTTCTTACAATTGTAGAATAAAAATTTTAAGTAGTATTCCATCAAAGAGAAGGAAATGAGAATCAGTAAACCTTTAGAAGAGAGAAGTTTAAGATGTCAAAAATCTGTGAAGATATGGGAGTCAGTTTATCTTCATTTCAAGAGTTTAGACAAAATACTCAAATATTCTAGTATAGAAGGATGAAAAAATAAATGGCCTAGTATCCTTTCTCTTTTGAAAGTGACAATAAAAATAAGCAAATTTTTTATTGTATAATTTTTATTGTACAATTAGTTAGTTAAGTCGCTCGGTCGTGTCCAATTCTTTGCAACCCCATGGACTGTAGCCCACCAGGCTCTTCCGTCCATGGGATTCTCCAGGCAAGGGTACTGGAGTGGGTTGCCATTTCCTTCTCCAGGGGGTCTTCCCGACCCAGGGATCAAACCCAGGTCTCCCGCATAAGAGGCAGATGCTTTAACCTCTGAGCCACCAGGGAAGCTTATTGTACAATACAATTATTATTGTATAATTTTAGTATCTGCCAGTAGCAACATTTCAAAAGCAGAGAAAAAGACCATGATTCATGGGAAAAGAGACTATCTTTTTAAAGAAAAATATTAAATATATAAAACTTAGACTCTAGAGGTGCTTAAATATAGCTACATCTTTATTATTTTAAGGGGATGAGTAATACTTAGGGGAAAAAAATCAAAGAAGAGTTCATGTAAAAAATAAATAAATAAATAAATGGGAAAAAAAAAGAAAGAAAGAAAGCCTTAGTATATTATGTGAAACAAGTAGAATTAATCTTAAAGGTTAACTTACTGGTGATTTGATAATTCTTAAAGTAATGATATCTTAATTATATCTACTACTATGGGCAAGAATCCCTTAGAAGAAATGGAGGAGCCTTCATTGTCAACAAAAGAGTCTGAAATGCAGTACTTGGATGCAATCTCAAAAATGACAGAATGATCTCTGTTTCAGGCAAACCATTCAATATCATGATAATCAAGTCTATGCCCTGAGTGTAATGTTGAAGAAGCTGAATTGAATGGTTCTATGAAGACCTACAAAGACCTTCTAGAACTAACAACAAAAAAGATATCCTTTTCATTATAGGGGACTAGAATGCAGAAATAGGAAGTCAAGAAACACCTGGAGTAACAGGCAAATTTGGCCATGGAGTACAAATCAGGAAATCAGGGAATCAGGGAAAAGGCTAATAGAGTTTTTGCCAAGAGAACACACTGGTCATAGCAAACACTCTCTTCCAACAACACAAGAGAAGACTCTACATATGGTCATCACCAGATGGTCAACACCAAAATCAGATTGATTATATTCTTTGCAGCCAAAGATGGAGAAGCTCTATACGATCAGCAAAAATAAGACCAGGAGCTGACTGTGGCTCAGATCATGAATTCCTTATTGCCAAATTCAGACTTAAATTGAAAAAAGTAGGGAAAATCACTAGACCATTCAGGTATGAGCTAAATCAAATCCCTTATAATTATACAGTGGAAGTGAGAAATAGATTCAAAGGGTTAGATCTGATAGAGTGTCTGATAGGATGGAGGTTCATGACATTGTACAGGAGACAGTGATCAAGAACATCCCCAAGAAAAAGAAATACAAAAAGGCAAAATGGTTGTCTGAGAAGGCCTTAAAAATAGCTATGAAAAGAAGAGAAGCAAAAGGCAAAGGAAAAAAGGAAAAATATACCCATTTGAATGCAGAGTTCCAAAGAATACCAAGGAGAGATAAGAAAGACTTTATCAAAAAAAAAAAGAAAGAAAGAAAGAAAGACTTCATCAGTGATCACAGCAAAGAAATAGAGGAAAACAATAGAATGGGAAAGACTAGAGATCTCTTCAAGAAAATTAGAGCTACCAAGAGAACATTTCATGCAAAGATGGGCATAATAAAAGAAATGGTATGGACCTAACAGAAGCAGAAGATATTAAGAAGAGGTGGCAAGAATACACAGAACTACACAAAAAAGGTCTTGATGACCCAGATAATCAGGATGATATGATCACTCACCTGGAGCCAGACATCCTGGAGTCCTAGGTCAAGTGGGCCTTAGGAAGCATCACTAAGAACAAAGCTAGTGGAGGTGATGGAATTCCAGTACAGCTATTTCAGATCCTCAAAGATGATGCCTCAAAAATTGAAGGCAGAAGGAGAAGGTGCACTCAATATGCCAGCAAATTTGGAAAACTCAGCAGTGGCCACAGGACTGGAAAAGGTCAGTTTTCCTTCCAATCCCAAAGAAAGGCAATGCCAAAGAATGCCCAAACTATCACACAATTGCACTCATCTCACACGCTAGCAAATTAATGCTGAAAATTCTCCAAGCCAGGCTTCAACAGTATGTGAACCATGAACTTCCAGATGTTCAAGCTGGATTTAGAAACGGCAGAGGAACCTGAGATCGAATTGCCAACATCTGCTGGATGATAGAAAAAGCACGAGAGTTCCAGTAAAACATCTACTTCTGCTTTATTGACTATGCCAAAGCCTCTGACTGTGTGGATCACAACAAATTTCCTGTGGAAAATTCCTAAAGAGATGTGAATACCCAATCACCTGACTTGCCTCCTGAGAAATCTGTATGCAAGTCAGGAAGCAACAGTTCAAACTAGACATGGAACAACAGACTGGTTCCAAATTGGGAAAGGATTATGTCAAGGCTGTATATTATCACCCTGCTTATTTAACTTATATGCAGAGAATATTATGAGAAATGCTGGACTAGATGAAGCACAAGCTGGAATCAACATTGGAATATCAATAACTTCAGATACACAGATGACATCACCCTTATGGCAGAAAGTGAAGAAGAACTGAAGAACCTCTTGATTAAAGTGAAAGAAGAGAGTGAAAAAGTTGACTTAAAGCTCAACATTCAGAAAACTAAGATCACGGCATCTGGTCCCATCACTTCATTGCAAATGGATTGGGAAACAGTGGAAACAGTGGCAGACTTTATTTTGGGGGGCTCCAAAATCACTGCAGATGTTGACTGAAGCCATGAAATTAAAAGACACTTGCTCCTTGGAAGAAAAGCTATGACCAACACATTACTTTGCCAACAAAAGTCTGTCTAGTCAAAGCTAGATTTTTTTCTAGTCAAAGCTACTGGTTTTTCTAGCAGTCCTGTATGGATGTGAGAGTTGGACTATAAAGAAAGTTGAGCACCTAAAAACTGATACTTCTAAACTGTGGTGTTGGAGAAGACTCTTAAGAGTCCCTTGGACTGCAAGGAGATCCAACCAGTCCATCCTAAAGGAAATCAGTCCTGAATATTCATTCAAGGACTGATGTTGAAGCTGAAACTCCAATAATTTGGCCTCCTGATGCAAAGAACTGACTCATTGGAAAAGACCCAAATGCTGGGAAAAATTGAAGGCAGAAGGAGAAGGTGTTGGCAGAGGATGAGATCATTGGATGGCATCACTGACTCAGTGGACATGAGTTTGAGTAAATTCCGGGAGTTGGCATAGGACAGTGAGGCCTGGCGTGCTGCAGCATGGCATCACAAAGAGTTGAACATGGCTGAGTGACTGAACCGAATTGAAACTAAAGATAGCATAATAAAAAAACTAATGGGTCTCTTATAGTTGTAGATCTGGAATATACCTTGGTTGATACAGATGGAAGATCTATAATCTTCCATGATATTACTGACATGCCAACAAATAATTTGCACATGATTATAAATTGCTACATTAAGACAAATGATGAGAAAAATACATGTAAGAGGAATACATGAAACGTCTCTTATTCATTTCATATGATGCCTATCAGTTCTTTGATGTCACAGCTCCCTGAAGTCTGTTTTTCTTTTTAATCAAGAAACTGGTTATGAGGATGTTACTTACGATTTACTCACTTGAAGGAAAATTTATTGAACTCCATTCTTCTTACACTGAAAATAAAAGAAGTTAAGAATATCTCAGGCTATTTTCAGCCCTAAAAATCTGTCTTATCATTTTCTCTAATAATATTCCATTTGTTGAAAAAAGAGTATTTTAAACTAATGCACATAAAGATAAAATGGTTTGCTTTTGAAAGTGACAGAAAATATAATTTATTAAAATCAAAGATAAACATTATGATTGAGTTATATTTTTTTCAGATTAAACTTCTAGATCACTGAGTTTACTGGATAAAGCTTCCCATTAAAATACCTAGTATCAAAAATTTGTCCAGAAAATGTCATAATTCTTTCACATTGTTTAATTTTAATTACAAGTTAAGAAATTATACCTTCAGTTTCTTATGTTCAGAGATGACATGGGGAATTAGAATATTTTTATTATGTATCTTTGTATCTCTTACAAAACCACATAGAATAAATTTCTCAGAATATTTAACATCTAGAAAATATTTTTTCTTATAAAATCCTAACTTGTTCTTTTTACAAAATGGCTCTTCAGTTTCATGATTTCACTTTTTGTCATCCCTTTCCTTATTCATTCAGTAAACTTTATTGAAAGGCTGAAATGAAGTGAAGTGAAAGTTGCTCAGTCATGTTCAACTCTTTGCAACCCCAAGGACTATACATACAGTCCATTGAATTCTCCAGGCCAGATTACTGGAGTGGGAAGCCTTTCCCTTCTCCAGGGGATCTTTTCAATCCAGGGACTGAACCCAGGTCTCCCGCATTGCAGGTGGATTCTTTACCAGCTGAGGCACAAGGGAAGCCCTATTGAAAGGGTACTAGGTCCCAAATACTATGTATTCCCCAATAATATGGAAATAACCAATGACTCATTTTTCAAGGAGGAGTAGTATTTGTAAACAAATAATTACAACATAAGACACTGAATGTAATAATAATGGGTATACATGTTCCAGGTAGCATAGTGAGAGTCCTTAATTTTCCCTATCTTCATTGGAAGAAAGTAGAAGATATCAAGGAATAGTTCACTGAAGGGTTGTAATTTCAACAGGATATTAAAAGAATCTAAGGAATTTGCCCAGAGACAGAAAACTTAGAGTTAATAAAATATTCACCTATAGTAATTATTTTAGCTTTAGTAATTAAGATTATTTTAAAATTTCACTTATTTCAGTAATTGACATGGTTTATGCATCTTTTATTATAAGTTGCCATGGCATATTTTGTAAATTGGTAGAATATAAACTATAATTTATTAGTCATTTATAAAATGTTAAAAATATAGAATATTGTTCAGAAAAGCTAAAAATCCCTTTCTTTTGAAGTATATGGCAGTCTTGAGAAAGCAAAGAAATCCCTATCATTCTTATCTATTTTTAGGGAATGAAATTTTTATTTTTCATGAGGAGTGAGAAAAACACCGATACTTTTAAAAATGTTATGTTAGTTCCTGTGATTATCGCTTGTTTTACATTCACAAAGAACAAATGTTTTCTACTCTGACGTAACTATCCAATCCCCTTGATATAATAGCTAATATTTAGAGGGAATAATAGTCTGCCTTTGAATAAATTATATTATGTATTTAAAATTACAAACTTAAAAAGTAGAATTGGATCTTAATCGTATTTTGTAGTGTCATGCAAATGTTCATCATGTGACTTTTTTTTTCCTGAACAGGATATCATTATTTTCTGGAGGGTTTTTCAGATGCACTACTATGTGGAAATAGCTCAGATGCAGGGTAAGCCAATAATTTGTATGTGTGTATACATATTTTCTCTTTTTTGTACAAACTGACAAGATAACAGCCAGCTAATTTTATTTATAGTAATTTGTGATAATTAATTTTTTTTATTTATAAGGTGAAGGATTATTTAAATATTAGGCAAGCTTTCATGTTTTGTAAAACAAGAAGGAATACTTTAGCTTTAATGCTATTTCCTTTAGATGATTATTCGTGAGCTATGGTTCAAATCTGGATCATCCATGCTAAGAAAATGAATTAAACACATGTTAACACACTGATTATGGACAGAAAATAGTTTTGTAAAATATTACTAGGCATGCTACACAATATTTTAATGATGACATCAGGTGATTAGTAAAAGTATATTAAGTCAAAAGTTGGGAAATGTGTTATTTATTTATCATACTTTCATCCCTTAAAATAGCAAATCTTTCTAGCTCAAATATTAAAAGTATAGCGTGCTACCAGAATAAAAACACAGCAGAACTTCTTATAATACTTTTGTTTTTGCCACATTTACAGCCAATGTCCAGAAGGATACATGTGTGTGAAAGCTGGTAGAAATCCCAATTATGGCTACACAAGCTTTGATACCTTCAGTTGGGCTTTTTTGTCACTGTTTCGACTGATGACTCAGGACTTCTGGGAAAATCTTTACCAGCTGGTGAGAACCTGAGGCGACACATATTGTGTTTAATTGGAAGTATATAAGAAAACCAACTTAGTTATGAAATCCAAACCACACTATAATATAATGGAAAGAGCAGAACTTGAAATCAGAAGACTTGAATTTCTTTATCTTATTGATTATAACACATATTAAGCATAGCAGTGTGTTATGAATACAATTCTGTCTCATTTCCCCTTGACCTCAAAACATATTCCAGACCCTTCCCATATACAGATGCTCCTAAATAGAAAAGCACAGCTTCCTCTCAATTCCGTTTACCCCCTCAGGTATTATCCTTCAGGTGGCAGGTGATGAATAAACAGATGTAGAAGGATAAGTCTTCTTGACTTTACCCAAAGGTTCAGCTCTTTAATGGAAATCCCCATGGTATTTTATTTGACTCTGTTTTATTCCTGTTAAATCCAGGAATTCCCTCCTACAGATTAGAAGGCTAAATGCATGAGTTAGGGGAGAAGGAAGAGGATGAGGTTAAAGAAACAGATAGTCAACAAGGTAGGAGGGGATGTGACCATCATAATTATTTGTATCAGAGTCCTACAAGACACAAGTAAGTTGACAATTGAAGCCACCAGTTAGTGAAATGTTGTAAAAAAATATTTCTGGTATTCTTGTTTACAGACACTACGTGCTGCTGGGAAAACATACATGATATTTTTTGTGCTGGTCATTTTCTTGGGCTCCTTCTATCTAATAAATTTGATCCTGGCTGTGGTGGCCATGGCCTATGAGGAACAGAATCAGGCCACCTTAGAGGAGGCCGAGCAAAAAGAGGCTGAATTTCAGCAGATGCTTGAACAACTTAAAAAGCAACAGGAGGCAGCTCAGGTAAATCCACCATATCAAGTATGTCCTGTCTCAGGGTATGAACCTTTTTTTATTGTTTTGGTTGTTACAACAACACTGGAGAGAAAGTAAGAATCAGATGATTGTTTGTGCTTAGGAGAAATCGGTAGTATAGGGGGTTAGTCAATATTTATACATTATTTTGATCATCTGTAAATCATTTAGTTTCACTATTCTAAGATGTTTATAATATTGACCACAATAGGAATCTTTCATGCTATTTTAATCATCTTAAAAATTTTAGAATTCAAGGAAAAATGTGATTTTGAGATCTTCTCAGGTGAGAAACTTTTCCTGAATGAGTATACTGGCGTTAGAAGAAAAACCTAATAAATTATCTTTTCTTAGAAAAAAAATGGTTATTGTGTAAAAAGATGTTCATGTGGTTCTTAGAAGATAGTCTTTACCCAAAAATATGTTGTCTTTTATATGGTTGCTTGTCTTTCTAAATAAAGAAGTGATCAAATAATGTAATGCTCTCTGATACAGCAGTAGGCATATAAAAGTCACCAATTTTATGGAGATCAGGGAACCTAAGAATTACTTCATCTTACAGTATGATAAAATGCCCTTCCTATCACTTCCATCTTTCTTCACTCCTGTTTAGCATCAAAACTCACTGTCTTTACTATAAAAGAAAGTATATTGGGGAATATTAATTTATTTGCAAGCTTATACTGAGGGCACTCTTGGAACAATGAAAATCATCAAAAAGTTCCAACAAGTTGTAATAAAGAGCTTTGTTTTTATCCCATGACCATGTAGCCAGCAAAAACCAGTGCTGACTTAAAGAAACTGGGGATGATCTTTGGAGAACTGAATGTGTTGTCTTGCTTAGCAGAAACTATTGACCCTCCAGTCTCTAGTCTTTTGGATAGAGTATTGTGGAGGTGAGACGGGATATCACCTTCTATAAATTTGGTTGATAATATTTAGAGGGTACTGGACAATCCTATTTCAATAGCTAGAAAGAGGCCCTCTGTTCTTTATCTCATGCCTCCTATCTTTGGATATGACCCCAGGTAACTCATCACCTTTTCTTCCACGCTCTAGTTTTGTTTTTGTTTTTTCCCCCAGTGAAAAAAAAGACAGTACTAATTACCAATTTTTAGAGTAAATCAAATCAAATCCCAAAAGAAATGTGAATATATGTTCTTGTTGGTGTCTGATTTATCCTTTTGAGTATGTGGTCTGTAAAAATTATTAGCACAGAGAAAATCAATGTATTTCTCAAAGCCTTTATTTGATGGACAGGAAAAAAAATGCCCTCATATTTGCAGTTTCTTCAGTGTAAGATTAACTGAAGTCAGCTGAATTTTTTTTTTCAAATATTTTGCAAATACTTGAGCTATATTTTTAAAAGTAAGTTCCCCACTTCCATGCTGAAACCATGTCTCCTCAATGTAGCAAGCAGCAGCTGTAACTGCCTCAGAGCATTCCAGAGAACCTAGTGCAGGAGGCAGGCTCTCAGACAGCTCATCTGAAGCCTCCAAGCTGAGTTCCAAGAGTGCAAAGGAAAGAAGAAATCGGAGAAAGAAAAGAAAACAGAAAGAGCAGTCTGGTGGAGAAGAGAAAGATGATGATGAATTCCAGAAATCTGAATCTGAAGACAGCATCAGGAGGAAAGGGTTTCGCTTCTCCATAGAAGGGAATCGGTTGACATACGAAAAGAGGTACTCCTCCCCACACCAGGTATGGCACTGCAGAGTTAAATGATGCCTGGATGGAAATTAGAACAGAAAGCTGGCAGGGGGAGAGGGGAAGGGGCGGCTGGTGGCTGGGAGGAGAAGTGAATACAACTTAGGAATTTTTATCAACTGAATTGACTGCTTTAAAAAAAAAATATATATATATATATATTTAAATCTATCCCTTCTGTACAGTTTGAAAGAATTTTAGTTTGCATATATGTAAACCTGCAGTTTGGTGTGTATGTGTGTGTTAGTCGCTCAGTCATATCATTGCAACCCCATGGCCTGTGGCCCACCAGGCCCCTCTGTCCTTGGAATTCTCCAGGTAAGAATGCTGGAGTGGGTTGACATTCCCTTCTCCTGGGGATTTTCCTGACCCAGGGATCAAACCCAGGTCTCCTGCATTGGAGGAGGATCCTTTACATCTGAAGCACAAGGGGAAGCTCTGCAGCTTGGTGTATGAAGGTAGCACAGCATCAAAAGTCAGGAGACCTGCATTCTCACCCAAACTTGTCTCCTGGCACTTGTTCTAGCTAACATCTTTCTGCTCCACAGCCTTTTTAACAAGAAAAAATGTGGATGACTCATCAGTAATGTCTTTTTGTCTTTTGGGTTATTTTATGTTGTGTGTGTGATTTTTTTTACTACCCAGACTTCTTTATAAACCATAACGCATGCTTCTGAAAATATTCACTGTGGTATGCTTTATGAAAAAGCACATCACTCTGAATTTCAGAGGTCTTAACTTCAAGCTCCAACATCACTGTGCCTACTAGATGCGAAGGGAATAATAATTCAAGTGATATTAGGAGGATGGACTTAAACAATTTGTGCAAAGTGTTGGAATTTCTTGAAGGAAAGAGCAGTAGAAACAGATATGCCCTTGTTAAGGTCATGCTGTTTATTGAGTGTTTACAGTGTCCACAGTAAGGTGCTAAAGATGTTTGCTTTTGAACTTGAAAAATGTAGTTCAGGGTTTTGTTTTTCAGTACCTTTAAGTTGTGGTCTATCTCTCCAGTTACTAATCTCAAGGGCTAGAAACCTTCTCTTATACACTAATTTAATCTGAATGCACATAAAATGAGAATGTTAATCAAGGAATGAGTCACATTCTGTTAAGAATGCTGAAATCCCCTTCAACTTAATCTTACAAAATAAAAGCACATTCCAAATGACCATGCTAATATGAGTTTAATTTTTTTTTCGGTTTCAAACTTATAGTCTTTGTTGAGCATCCGTGGCTCCTTATTTTCTCCAAGGCGAAATAGCAGAACAAGCCTTTTCAGCTTCAGGGGGCGAGCAAAGGATGTGGGATCAGAGAACGACTTTGCTGATGATGAGCACAGCACCTTCGAGGATAACGAGAGCCGCAGAGACTCCTTATTTGTGCCCCGACGGCATGGAGAGCGACGCAACAGTAACTTGAGTCAGACCAGTAGGTCGTCCCGAATGCTGGCTGTGTTTCCAGCCAATGGGAAGATGCACAGCACTGTGGATTGCAATGGTGTGGTTTCCTTGGTTGGTGGACCTTCGGTTCCTACATCGCCTGTTGGACAGCTTCTGCCAGAGGTGATAATAGATAAGCCAGCTACTGATGACAATGTAAGGACGTTTTAAATAGTTCAGGCATGGCAGGCCCATGATTGCTGTATCAGCCAGTGTTTCTACAGAATGGAACCCCTTGAGAATGATTCCTGGTTGGTCAAGCTGTGAATGCACCTGCATCTTGTAATACCTTTAAAAGACTAACCAACTAAAACTTAAGGCCTCAACACTCTCTTGCATAGCACCTGAATGCATTTATTTATTAAATGTGCTAAGGATAAATTATACACAGTAATAAATGACTGCCTCCAGTTGGAGGATTTGCTATATACCCATGCTGAACTATCTTTAGATAGCAGGCCATCCACTAAATACCTGGTATAAGAATAAGTGAACTATTCCTATGTTTAAGTGTAAAGGGTGTATAATAAATCTTTCCAACAGATTCTTCGATATAGCTTGCTTTAGTGTAGAAGATTTCAAGAACACTGTGCCTAAATAGATAGCTTCATTATTATCTTAAAATTTCTAGTACTCATACTGGTCTTACTAAAAAAATAATGCTGATATAGGTCTTCTCAAAACTAATCTAAATGAAGACACACAAAAAATTATTAATACAGACAGTTAAAAGAATTCTCTATGTACAAAGGTATGTGTTTGTGAATATACACCCAGATAAGGAATTTCTAAACACGTGCTGCCTCTTATCAGACCTGGAAATATATCAGCATGACTGAGGCATGATCAAGTCAGAACTAGATGACTTATTGCTTTGGTACCCTGGATGAAACTGTTGCCCATGCAGTATGTATTATTGTTTTTTTTTAACATACAGCTTGTGTTGTCAATGACCATCTGTGTCTTGTGTCCAGAAAATGAGATGGCAGCTACGTGTGTTCTCATTATTTGTATTCCTTTAAAAATAAAGGGCTACCTTCTCAAAATAAAATGCTCTGATCATTTAGGTGACTTTTCAAGTTATCACTCTTTGCTGTTCTGAAATAAGCAAATTGCTAAATATGTGACTCACAAGATTGATCAAGGATATCAAAATTATGTTACGTCACCTAAAACTATAAAATCAGAAGGTAAAAAGAAAACCCTCGGGTTTGGTGTATGAATAAATGGCTAACAGTTTGGACAGTCCAGGTGAATGCTACAATAAGTCAGCAAAATCTGCCATCACCAATTAAATATGAACGTGCATGATGCATGTACTTCATGAAGTTCACTGTGTCACAATGGTGGTTTGCTTGTCATATTGTCCAAGTTAAGCACTGAATACATTAACATTTTCTTTACAGGGGACAACCACTGAAACTGAAATGAGAAAGAGAAGGTCAAGTTCTTTTCAGGTTTCCATGGACTTTCTAGAAGATCCATCTCAGAGGCAAAGAGCAATGAGCATAGCCAGCATTTTAACAAATACAGTAGAAGGTTTGTAACAAATTTTGGTGCAATTTCAGTTGTTTTCACTGAATTTATATTGTCTTATTTGAACACGTGTCAGTGAGTTGGAAGCAGTGTATTCCAAACAAACATCATAGGTTTTATTTAAGAGTTGTTATATATTTCTATATTCTAGAAACTTTTTACAAAGTCACTTAAACTCCATGGTTTTTGCAACTCTAAAGAATGTATCCTGTATGTTTTGTTGGGGAGTCTCTCAGTAATGACCGACTCTTTGCCACCCCATGTACTGCACTACACCAGGCTTCCCTGTCCTTCACCATTTTGCAGAGCTTGCTCAAACACATGTGCATTGACTTGGTGATGCCATCCAACCATCTTGTGCTCTAGCGTCCCCTTCTCCTTCTGCCTTCTATCTTTCCCAGCATCAGGGTCTTTTCTAATCAATCTGTTCTTTACATCAGGTAGCCAAAGTATTGGAGTTTCAGCTTCAGCATCAGTCTCTCCAATGAATATTCAGGATTGATTTTCTTTAGAATTGACTGGTTTGATCTCCTTGCAGTCCAAGGGACTCTCAAGAGTCTACTCCAACACCACAGATGAAGAGTTGAAAAGCATCAATTCTTTGATGCTAAGCCTTCTTTATGGTCCAACTCACATCCATACATGACTACTGGAAAAACCATGGCTTTGACTATATGGACCTTTGTCAGCACAGTAATGTCTCTGCTTTTTAATATGCTGCCTAGGTTACTAATAGCTTTTCTTCCAAGGAACAGGCATCTTTTAATTTCATGGCTGCAGTCATCATCTGCAGTGATTTTGGAGCCCAAGAAAATAGCCTGTTATTGTTTCCCCATCTGTTTGACATAAAGTGATGGGACTGGATAGCATGAGCTTCATTTTTTGAATTTTGAGTTTTAAGCCAACTTTTTCAATCTCCTCTTCACCTTCATTAAGAGACCTTTCAGTTCCTGTTTGCTTTCTGCTGTTCAGTTCAGTTGCTCAGTTGTGTCCAACTCTTTGCGACCCCATAAATCACAGCACGCCAGGCCTCCCTGTCCATCACCAAATCCCGGAGTTCACTCAGACTCACGTCCATCGAGTCAGTGATGCCATCCAGACATCTCATCCTCTGTCGTCCCCTTCTCCTCCTGTCCTCAGTCCCTCCCAGCATCAGTCTTTTCCAATGAGTCAACTCTTCATCAGGCAGCCAAAGTGCTGGAGTTTCAGCTTTAGCATCATTCCTTCCAAAGAAATCCCAGGGCTGATCTCCTTCAGAATGGACTGGTTGGATCTCCTTGCAGTGCAAGCGACTCTCAAGAGTCTTCTCCAACACCACAGTTCAAAAGCATCAATTCTTTGGCATTCAGCCTTATTCACAGTACAACTCTCACATGCATACATGACCACAGGAAAAACGCTTCCCTGGNGGATCTCCTTGCAGTGCAAGCGACTCTCAAGAGTCTTCTCCAACACCACAGTTCAAAAGCATCAATTCTTCAGTGCTCAGCCTTCTTCACAGTCCAACTCTCACATCCATACATGACCACTGGAAAAAACATAGCCTTGACTAGACAGACCTTTGTTGGCAAAGTAATGTCTCTGCTTTTAAGTATGCTATCTAGGTTGGTCATAACTTTTCTCTTTTTTTATCTTGTATATAAACATCTTTTTTAAATTTTATTTTTTTACTTTACAATACTGTATTGGTTTTGCCATACATTGACATGAATCCACCACAGGTGTACATGAGTTCCCAACCCTGAACCCCCCTCCCACCATCCTCCCCATATCATCATCTCTCTGGGTCATCCCAGTGCACCAGCCCCAAGCATCCTGTATTTTCTTCCAAGGAGTAAGCATCTTTTAATTTCATGGCTGCAGTCACCATCTGCAGTGATTTTGGAGCCCAAAAAAATAAAGTCTGACACTGTTTCCCCATCTATTTCCCATGAAGTGATGGGACCAGAGTTAAGGTGGTGTTATCTGCATATCTAAGATTATTGATATTTCTTCTAGCAATCTTGATTCCAGCTTGCACTTCTTCCAACCCAGAATTTTGCATGATGTATTCTGCATATAAGTTAAATAAGCAGGGTGACATTATACAACCTTGATGTACTCCTTTCCCAATTTTAAGCCAGTCCATTGTTCCATGTCCAGTTCTAACTGTTGCTTCTTGACCTGCATACAGATTTCTCAGGAAGCAGGTAAGGTGGTCTGGTATTCCCATCTCTTAAAGAATTTTCCACAGCTTGTTGTGATCCACACTGTCAAAGGCTTTAGTATAGTCAATGAAATGGAAGTAGATGTTTTTCTGGAATTCTCTTGATTTTTCTATGATCCAGTGGATGTTTGCAATTTGATCTCTGATTCCTCTGCCTTTTCTAAATCTAGCTTGAACATCTAGAAGTTCTTGGTTCAAGTTCTCAATTCTCTTGCAGAGAATTTTCAGCATTACTTTGCTAGCATGTGAAATGAGTGCAATTGTATGGTAGTATGGACATTCTTTGGCATTGCCCTTCTTTGGGACTGGAATGAAAACTGACCTTTTCCAGTCTGATAGCTACTACTGAGTTTTCCAAATTTGCTGGCATATTGAGTGCGGCATTTTAAGAGCATCATCTTTTCAGATTTGAAATAACTCAGCTGGAATTCCAGCACCTCTCCTAGCTTTATTAGTAGTCACACTTCCTAAGGCCCACTTGACTTCACACTCCAAGATGTCTGACGCTAGGTGAGTGATCACACCATCATGGTTTTCTGTGTCATTAAGATCTTTTTTGTATAGTTCTTTTGTGTATTCTTTTTTTTTTTCACAATATATAAGTTATGATATATTTTGTCATTGATGTATAATACAGGAAATGGTTCTTTCATGCTTTCTTTTCCCTTAAGTTAACAACGAGATTATACTCTGCAATGACGATTTTTTCTAAGAAACCTGGGAAATTGGTTCATGCACACTTTTTTCCATGGGTACCAACAGTAACTTAGACAAAATTATAAAAATTAAGAATCCAATAGAGTTCCCACGTTTTAATTGATTGAATTTTAAGATATATTCTTTTAATTGAACCCAAAATTATATTTTTACATATATTTTACACTGGTCAAAAACATTTTCCCAGTAGAAGTCATCTTACAGCCAATTTTCACCTCTTTAATTATTACCTAAACTGATTTTATCAGTTGGTCCTTATCTGGTCTCAATCATCAGGGTTTCTCCTTCATTATAAAAGACTAATTTGAAATCTGAGAACTTACTGTAGAGAGGCATTTTTGACCACAGTTGGCAAATAATAAGATATTTATGTTTTATTTACAGAAATATGACTTACTTATTAATTTGTTCATTTAACAAATATATATGCATATGGCTCTATTCTTAGTACTTGCAGAGATTTTATTTCAAAATTGAAAAGAAACTTAAAAAAAAAACTTTAGTGGTAACATTAGGTAAAAGTATTTTAAAATATATTATGCTATCTCTCTAGTATTATTCAAGTGAAAAATATACAAAAATGTGGTTCAATCCAATTATATTTGATTGTGAAATCAGTCACCGGCTGTCCCTGAGGACCCATTCATGAAATACATATAGAGGAAGATTTCTCATTGTTTCTCAGAAAGTCTTTATGTGCCATGTACAATATTCATTATCATTTAAAGAATGAGATAGAGTCTAATTTCTTTATGGACAAGAACCTGGGAAAGAAAATTTATGAAACACAAGAGAAGTTTTTGTTTGTTTTGTTTTTGATAATCAGGAAAGATATAAGGATAAGGGTGTAGGCTAATTTTTATAACAAATAATAGATTTCAGGATAAGAAAAATGCATGAAATAATTTTGGAAGACAGTTTGTATAAAATTCACCAGTCACAAAATTTTTCTGCAGAGTCTTAAAATTATGAGAAATTGTCACAATAGTATTATGGAATTTCAGTGTTAACAGATGTCAATGCTGGTAAACTAAAATCAATAGTTGTAGCAATGAAATTTAAAATATGAAATGTAACTATGTATATGTTTATAATTCCTTATTATTATTAATTATTCTTCTCAAAACATTGACACATTTGTGTTTGTGAGGCTAATAGATTTTGTTATTAATAACACTAGAGAGAACATTGGGTGAGAGAAAACATATTGCTTTTTAGCATTATGAGCATAAATGATTTAGCTATTGTATTATCATTTTATAACATTTCTTGTGAATGCGGTCTTTTGAGTTGACTTTGGAAAAAACTAGAAAGAAGACTCAAGTTTTCATTAATTCACTAGCATATAAACTATTTCCTTACTTTTCTTAATTATTCCTTGTAATAGATCTGTATTTTTGACACAGAGAAGTGGTTGGATTAAATTAGAAATAGGTCAAGATGATATCCTAATAGAAAATACTTCTGTTACATTTCATGAAACCAAATGCCATTGCATTACAGAATTTATTCATTTCCATGAACTGAGTTTTCATTCTAATATTACTGAAATCAAACATTGATGTTTCTTCTCCAAGAAGAATGTCCTGTGTTAAGAATTTAGGTGCAAGTGATATATTTAAAAAGTGCTCCTGAAGAAGCTGAGCAGAGAGCTGGGAGGCAGAAAAGGAAAGGGAAGGAAACCAAGAAAATCCCATACATGATCTGACATCAGCTGCTCCAGGAAGCTCTAAGAGGTAAATGATCCCTCATAGTTGGTACTGCCTCCAGTGAGGTGGAATTCAGTTCAGTCTCAGTCGTGTCGGACTTTTTGCAAACTCATGGACTGTAGCATGCCAGGCTTCCTTGTCCATCAAAAACTCCCAGAATTTATTCAAACTCACGTCCATCGTGCCGGTGATGCTTCATACAGCCCAGCATTTCTCATGATACTCTGCATATAATTTAAATAAACAGGTGACAGTATGCAGCCTTGACATACTCCTTTCCCAATTTGGAACCAGTCTGTTGTTTCATGTCCAGTTCTGTGGCTTCCTGACCTGCATATAAATTTCTCAAGAGGCAGGTCAGGTGGTCTGGTATTCCCATCTCTTTCAGAATTTTCCACAGTTGTGATTCACACAGTCAAAGGCTTTGGCATATTCAATGAAGCAGCAGTAGATGTATTTCTGGAACTCCCTTGATTTTTTAATGATCCAATGGATGGTGGCAATTTGATCTGTGGTTCCTCTCTTCCTTTTCTAAATCCAGCTTGAACATCTGGACGTTCATGGTTTACGTACTATTGAAACCTGGCTTGGAACATTTTGAGCATTACTTTACTAGCATATGAAAATGAATGCAATTGTGCAACAGTTTGAGCATCCTTTGGCATTGCCTTTCTTTGGGATTAAAATGAAAACTGACCTTTTCCAGTCCTGTGGCCACTGCTGAGATTTCCAGATTTGTTGGCATATTGAGTGCAGCACTTTCAGAGCATCATCTTTTAGGATTTGAAATAGCACAAATGGAATTCCATCACCTCTACTAAGTTTGTTTGTAGTGATGCTTCCTAAGACCCACTTGACTTTGCATTCCAGATGTCTGGCTCTAGGTGAATGATCACACCATAATGATTATCTGGGCCATGAAAATCTTCTTTGTATAGTTCTTCTGTGTATTCTTGCCACTTCTTCTTAATATATTTTGCTTCTGTTAGATCCATACCATTTCTGTCCTTTACTGAGCTCATCTTTGCATGAAATGTTCCCTTGGTATCTCCAGTTTTGTTGAAGATATCTCTAGGCTTTCCCAGTCTATTGTTTTCCTCTATTTCTTTGCACTGATTACTGAGGAATGCTTTCTTAGCTCTCCTTGCTAATCTTTGGAACTCTGAATTCAAATGTATATGTCTTTCTTTTTCTCTTTTGCCTACTGTAGCTTCTCTTCTTTTCTCAGTTATTTGTAAGGCCTTCACAGATAGCCATTTGCCTGTTTGCATTTCTTTTTCTTGGGGATAGTCTTGGTCACTGATTCCTATACAAAGTCACGAGCCTCCTTCCATAGTACTTCAGGCACTCTGTCTATCAGATTTATTCCCTTCCACTGGATAATTGTAAGGGATTTGATTTAGGTCATACCTGAAATATCTAGTGGTTTTCCCTATTTTCTTCGATTTAAGCCTGAATTTGACTATAAGGAGTTCATGATCTGAGTCACAATCAGCTTCTGGTCTTGCCTTTGCTGACTTTATAGAGCTTCGCCATCTTTGGCTGCAAAGAATATAATCAATCTGATTTTGGTATTGACCATCTGGTGATGTCCATGTGTAGAGTCTTCTTTTGTATTGTCGGAAGAGGGTGTTTGATATGACCAGTGTGTTCTCTTGGCAAAACTCTGTTAGCCTTTGAACTGCTTCATTCTGTACTCCAAGGCCAAATTTGACTGATACTCCAGTTATTTTTTTTTTACTTCCTGTTTTTGTATTCCAGTCCCCTATAATGAAGAGGACATTTTCTTTAGGTGTTAGTTTTGGAACGTCTTGTAGGTCTTCATAGAAACATTCGACTTCAGCTTTACTGATCAGGGCATAGACTTGGATTACTGTGATATTGAATGGTTTGTCTTAGAAACGAACAGAAGATCATTCTGTTGTTTTTGAGATTGCATCCAAGTACTTCATTTCGGACTCTTTTGTTGACTATGATGGCTACTCCATTTCTTCTAAAAGATTCTTGCCCACAGTAGTAGATATAATGGCCATCTGAATTAAATTCACCCATTCCAGTCAAAGTTCACTGATTCCTAAAATGTCAGTGTTCACTCTTGCCATCTCCTGTTTGACCACTTCCAATTTGCCTTGATTAATGGACCTAACATTCCAGGTTCCTATGCAATATTACTCCTTACAGCATCAAACTTTACTTCCATCACCAGTCACATCCACAACTGGGTGCTGTTTTTGCTTTGGCTCTGTCTCTTCATTCTTCCTGGAGTTATTTCTCCATTGATCTCCAGTAGCATATTAGGCACCTACTGACCTGGGGAGTTCATCTTTCAGTGTTCTATCTTTTTACCTTTTCATACTGTTCATGGGGTTCTCAAGGCAAGAATGCTGAAGTGGTTTACCATTCCATTCTCCAGTGGACCACATTTTGTCAGACCTCTCCATCATGACCCATTTGTCTCAGGTGGCACTACATGGCACGGCCCATTGTTTGCTGAGTTAGACTCCGTGTGGTCAGATTGGTTAGTTTTCTTTGATGGCGGCAGACAGACTGAAAACCACAATCAAACATTTCTAGGAATTGACTCTCTCAAATCCCTGTCTCTTTCGCTTGTGCTTGTGCTAATTCGCCTCAGTTGTGTCTCACTTTTCAGCCTTGTGACTGTAGCCTGCCAGGGTCCTCTGTCTATGGGATCCTCCAGGAAACAAAACTGAAATGGGTTGCCATCTCTATCTCTAGTGGATCTTCCCCACCCAAGGATTGAAACTGCATTTTTTATATCTCCTGCGTTGACAGGTGGGTTCTCCACAAATAGCACCATCCATCAGTATATTCCAATTAGGCATAAAATCCTAGGAGTCCACGGAGACTTTTATCAAGATTAAAGACTCCAATATCTGCTTTAATCCAATGGTTATTTCTTACTTTCCAATTGTTCAAATTCCTTCAGAGTTTAACACAGATTCTTAGTTCCTCCTTTTTAAAGCATTTTCTTCATTTTACTTCCAGGACAACATACTCACTGGTGTTTTTTCAGTTTGTTTTTTTTTTTTCCTGCTTGTCTTTTACCCACAGATTTCTTGAGATTTAATTAACATTTGACACTAAGTTTAAGATGTATAGCTCAGTTGATAAAGAATCAATCTGCAATGCAGAAGGCCTGGGTTTGATCCTCAGGTTGGGAAAATCCCCTGGAAAAAGGAAAGGGTACTTGTTCCATTATTCTGGCCTGGGGAATTTCATGTACTATATTAGTCCATGGGGTCACAAAGAGTCAGACATGACTGAATGACTTTCATTTTCACTTAGGATGTGTAATGTGATGATTTGATTCACATATATATATATATAGTGGAATGATTACCATAGTGAGGTTAGCTAATATATTCATACACTCACTTTCTTTATACTTTTCTGGTGATAACGTTGAAGATCCACTTTCTTAGTAACTTGTAAGTATTTAATACAGTGCTATTAACTATAACCACCATGCTGTACATTAGATCCCCAGAACTCATTGAACTTATAACTGTAAGTTTACACACTTTGATCAACATCACTCATTTCCCCTATCACCCAGCTACTACCTGTTTGTATAGTTCTTTTTTTTTTTCTTTTTAAATTTTAGATTCTGGATATAAATGAAATCATACAGTAACTGTTTTTTTCTGTCTGACTTACTTTATATAGCATACTGCCTTCAAGATCCATGTTGCAATACATGGCAGAATTTTGTTTTCCTGTAGCTGATAAATAGTCAGGGACTTCCCTAGTGGCTCAGATGGCAAATAATCTGCCTGCAACATAGGAGGCCTGGATTTGACCCCTGGTTTAGAAAGATCCCCTGGAGAGGGGAATGGCTGCCCACTCCAGTACTCCTGCCTGGAGAATTCCATGGACAGAGGAGTCTGGTGTTCTATAGACTGTGGGGTCACAAAAGAGTTGGACAGAACTGAATGACTAACGCTAGGTTGTTTTAAAGGCTTGGCTATTGCAAATAGGTTTGCAATGAGCACTGAGGTGCAGATATTTAAGTGACTTTAAGCTGCATTCCCTGTTTTGGTGCTCTTCTTCCACAGAGACCTTTGCTGGCTCTTCTTTCTAAACCTTTATATAATGAAATATCAAAGGTTCAAATGTCTCACCACCTACTTTCTGGATCTTCACTTATTTTCTAGATGATCTCTTTCTATCTCATGCTTTACAATCCCATCTATAAATCTTGTATGAATAGAATAATTACTATTAACTAGCTGATCCATTTCACATTATTCTTTCCAACACTGACGTTCTCTTAATATCGAACTTCATTTTTTTTTTTTTNTCTCTCCTTTGCCTTTATCTTCTCTTATTTTCTCAGCTATTTGCAAAGCCTCCTCAGACCGCCATTTTGTCTGTTTGCATTTCTTTTTCTTGGGGATGGTTTTGTTCAATGCCTTTTATACAGCATTATGAACCTCTGCCCATAGTTCTTCAGGCCCTCTGTCTATCAGATCTAATCCCTTGAATCTATTTGTCACTTTCACTGTATAATCATAAGGGATTTTATTCAGGTCATACCTGAATGACCTAGTGGTTTTCTCTACTTTCTTCAATTTAAGTCTGAATTTGGCAATAAGTTCACAATCTGAGCCACAGTCAGCTCCTGGTCTTGTTTTTGCTGACAGTGTAGAGCTCTCTATCTTCAGCTGCAAAGAATATAATCAATCTGATTTTGGTGTTGACATCTGGTGATGTCCATGTGTGGAGTCATCTCTTGTGTTGTTGAAAGAGGGTGTTTGCTATGACTAGTTTGTTCTCTTGGAAAAACTCTGTTAAGCCTTTGTCCTGCTTCATTTTGTACTCCAGGGCAAATTTTGCCGGTTACTCCAGGCATCTCTTGACTTCCTAATTTTGCTCTCCAGCCCCCTATAATGAAAAGGACATCTTTTTTTGTTGTTAGTTCTAGAAGGTCTTGTAAGTCTTCATAAAACCATTCACCTTCAGCTTCTTTGGTATCAGTGGTTGGGACACAGACCTGGATTACTGTGATATTGAATGATTTGCATTGAAGCTACTGAGATCATTCTGTCTCAGGCCAAACTGCAGGGAGGGAACACAGTCCCACCCATCAACAGAAAATTGGATTAAAGATTTGCCGAGCATGGCCTTGCCCACAGAACAAGAGCAAAACAGAGCAAGACCCAGTTTCCCAGCAGCCAGTCCCTCCCATCAGGAAGCTTCCACAAGCCTCTTATTCTCATCCAGCAGAGGGCAGACAGGATGAAAACCACAATCACAGAAAACTAACCAAACTGATTGCATGGATCACAGCCTTGTCTAAGTGAAACTATGACCCAAGCCGTGTAGGGCCACCCAAGATGGACAGGTCATGGTGGAGAGTTTGGACAAACATGGTCCACTGGAGAAGAGAATGGCAAACCACTTCAGCCTTTCTTGCCTTGAGAACCCCATGAAAAATATGAAAAGGTAAAAGATGTGACACTGATAGATGAACTCCCAGGTTGGTAGGCATCCAATATGCTACTGGAGAAGAGCAAATAAATAGCTCCAGAAGAAATGAAGAGATTGAATCAAAGCAGAAACAGCACCCAGTTGTTAATGTGTCTGGTGATGAAATAAAGTCTAATGCTGTAAAGAACAATATTTCATAGGAACCTGCAATGTTAGGTCCAAGGATCAGGGTAAATTGGAAGTGGTCAAACAGGAGATGGCAAGAATGAACATTGACATTTTAGGAATCAGTGAACTAAAATGGACCAGAATGGGTGAAATGAATTCAGATGACCATGTCTAGTCAAGGCTATGGTTTTTCCTGTGGTCATGTATGGATGTGAAAGTTGGACTGTGAAGAAAGCTGAGCGCCAAAGAATTGATGCTTTTGAACTGTGGTGTTGGAGAAGACTCTTGAGAGTCCCTTGGACTGCAAGGAGAGCCAACCAGTCCATTCTGAAGGAGATCAACTCTGGGATTTCTTTGGAAGGAATGATGCTAAAGCTGAAACTCCAGTACTTTGGCCACCTCATGTGAAGGGTTGACTCATTGGAAAAGACTCTGATGCTGGGAGGGATTGGGGGCGGGAGGAGAAGGAGACGACCGAGGATGAGATGGCTGGATGGCATCACTGACTCGATGGACATGAGTCTGAGTGAACTCTGGGAGATGGTGATGGACAGGGAGGCCTGGTGTGCTGCGATTCATGGGGTCGCAAAGAGTCAGACACGACTGAGTGACTGAACTGAACTGAACTGTGGGCAAAAATCCCTTAGAAGAAATGGAGTAGCCTTCATAGTCAATAGAAGATTCTGAAATGCAGTACTTGGGTGCAGTCTCAAAAATGACAGAATCCTGTGTGTGGCAACTCCTTAAAAATGCACAATAAAGTATTTCTGTAAAGGGTTTCTAATTCTATTAATCATAGTGACCGTATCTTCTATTCCATTTAGTTTAGGATTTCTGATACCATCCTAAACACTCTCAAGATTGGAGGGGAAGAATGGGTTATTCTCACAAAATAAAAACAAACAGCTGATTCTTGGCTCTCTTATAGCCTGAGGATGACAGCATGAAGTGAAGTCGCTCAGTCGTGTCCAACTCTTTGCGACCCCATGGACTGTAGCCTATCAGGCTCCTCCATCTATGGGATTTTCCAGGCAAGCGTGCTGGAGTGGATTGCCATTTCCTTCTCCAGGGGATCTTCCTGACCCAGGAATTGAACCCAGCTCTCCCTCATTGCAGGCAGATGCTTTACGGTCTGAGCCACCAGGGAAGCCAAGACATTAACATAGGATTACACACAGTATCTCTATTAAAAAGACAATCCACGTAACTTAAAGCTAAATATGGGACCACAATATCAATGCATAAGAGAAGAAAATCATTCTTTGATACCCCTGTTCTATGTTTATGTCTGAAGAAATTTTGGGGAGGAATCTAAAGAGTAAATTAAATTCTTTTTTTAAAATCATGTTTTTTTAATAATGAAGTACAAAAATAGGTTGACTATAGCAAATGAGAATGTTTGGTTAGTGAAATCTATTGGATCTGAGAGGAATATACTGCTACTAAGTTGCTTCAGTCGTGTCCGACTCTGTGCGACCCCATAGACAGCAGCCCACTAGGCTCCCCCATCCCTGGGATTCTCCAGGCAAGAACACTGGAGTGGGTTGCCATTTCCTTCTCCAATGTATGAAAGTGAAAAGTGAAAGGGAAGTCGCTCACTCGTGTCCGACTCCTAGCGACGCTATGGACTGCAGCCCACCAGGCCCCTCCGTCCATGGGATTTTCCAGGCAAGAGTACTGGAGGGGGTTGCCATACATTTAAAAATCTCTTTTGGTGTTTGTTTTTTTTTTTATCTAGAACTTGAAGAATCCAGGCAGAAATGCCCACCCTGTTGGTATAAATTTTCCAACATATTCTTAATCTGGGACTGTTCGCCATATTGGTTAAAAGTGAAACATGTTGTCAACCTGGTTGTGATGGACCCTTTTGTTGACCTGGCCATCACCATCTGCATTGTCTTAAATACTCTCTTCATGGCCATGGAGCATTATCCCATGACAGACCATTTCAATAATGTGCTTACAGTAGGAAACTTGGTAAGCATATTGGAAGGTAAATGTGTTCAGTCTTCAAATTTTCTGTTTGAGAAACTGTTTGCATTTAATGTCTTATAGCAGTCTTACCACCACCCTTTCTACTTCCTTGCTTTCAAAAGATGGGAATTATATCTAGCTGGTTATACCCTCAGTTCAGTTCAGTCGCTCAGTCCTGTCCGACTCTTTGCGACCCCATACTCTTTGCCAAAAAAAGCCCTTAACAGCCCTTAAGATCCAGCTGAAACTGAGAAAGACAGCAATATAAAAACAGGTCTACATTACTACTTGAAAAAGTCAATACTGATATTTATAAGTAATACAAGGCACAGAAGCAGTTCATAGTTTAAGGACACACTTTTTGAAATGATGTTATCACAGTTTCCCTACATATAGAAGGCTAAAATAAAATTACAGATCTCTTTATCTCGCTTAGTCATTCATCTTCACTATAAGCCACAACTTATTTAACAACTCACAAATGGCTCCAGCTTTTCTACTTCCAAGATCTAGGTAGGGCCTGTATTACTTAATCCATCTAGTCTAGATCAAAGCCATAAAATAATAAAAAAAAAAAAATCCAGTACTTTTTGTGCATTATGTGATTAACAAGGGCATTTTTGGTGAAGGTTTCCACCTAATTCTTTCTCTTCTGAGCTTAAAAAAACCCCAAATTGTTAAAGTGTTTGTTGTCTCAATTTAGGAATATTAGCTTTTATTTGCTGAAATAAAGGTCTCTAAAATAATGTATTCATTTTTCATAATATTTGTTTTGAGGTTTAAAGTTTTTGATGTTAGAAAAATATGTAAAGCATCCTGAATTATAGTATTCCTATTTTTAAAGTTCTAGTATTTACTGAAGTAATTTTTTCATGTGCATAATAAATAATGATAATAATGCACATATTATAATATAGGTGTGCACGTAAAATAACTGAGTAGAGGGAAATGGGAATAAGCTTATAGATAAAACTGTTTTTGAGAAAAATCTTGTCAGTACCTGTGCTGTATGAAGTCTGGAGGAAAATGCAGTGATGTAATGGAAAGAACACTGATTAAAAATAGATTTGCTCTCAAATCCTAGTTTTTCTAACTTTCTAGTTGATGTTGGGCAAGCCACTGAACCCATCTGAAGACATGTTTCCTAATTGGTAAAGTAAGAGTTATAATACTCACATTATGTGTTTAACAGTGTTTCATTTGAGGATAAAATTAACATATATGAGAGCTTTTTAACAACTATAAATTATTGTACAAATGTAAGCATGTAATAGAATAATTACTAGTGTAAACATTTTGTTCTAGGAGCAAATATTATGGCATGCTACTTTATCATTATCTGATGGAATTAGAGTAACTTTGTTTTGATCTTAGGTTTTCACTGGGATCTTTACAGCAGAAATGTTTCTGAAAATTATTGCCATGGATCCTTACTATTATTTCCAAGAAGGCTGGAATATCTTTGATGGTTTTATTGTAACGCTTAGCCTGGTAGAACTTGGCCTGGCCAACGTGGAAGGATTATCAGTTCTCCGTTCATTCCGTTTGGTAAAAAAAAAAACAAAACAAAGACAAAAACCTTTCCAACAATCAGGGTTCTTGCATCATAGATTTTACCACACATCATTAACATTTAAGTTTTTTGTGTAACATTTGCATTGTTAAAAATAGTCCCTAAGTGGAAAAAAGTATTCCCACATATTTAGGAAAAAGCTTTATTGTAAAAATCCTGGTCATATAAAGTTGAATATGTTACTCAATTACCATTCCAACTAATTATGGTTTCTAGAAATGACTGCAGTTAATATTTTTGCATCTAAGAAAATATTTTAATGAATATGTATTTTAATAGTACTTTGAAAATATCAATACCCTTTTATATTGGTGAATAACAATCAGATAAGGATGTGCATGTAGAAACCATTTCTAATTGTATCTCTGGAAAATATTCTCCTTCCCAAAATCAGAGGAGAGAAGTCAGAAGAATTATTTACTTAGTCCACTGATTCACATTTATGTGGATGCAAATAGGGAAAGAATTATGAAGCCATGGGAAGTATTCCAAGTTCTTAAATGCAGGTGCGTCTAGCTATGTCAGTGCAACAGAGGAGCATTATGAATAATAAACACTTTCCTTATAGCAGGGCTCTATGTGCTGTTACTTTGCCTGCTATTGACAAATGAGTATCTTTGAGCAGAAATCATTGAGATCAAATATTAATATTAGTGTCAGTCCAGGTATGCCTTACAAAACAAATGAGGGACAGTAAGTCCCCAAGTAATAATTAAAAATTCACTCTCAGGGAAAATTATCTACATAAAACATGGAAGGATCAGATTCTTCCTGGGTGGGAGGGANCTGGCCATGGTCAAGGATAGGACAGATGTTGTAAGAGAGTTTTTTTGTTGTTGTTCTTTTTTTTTTTCTTTTTAAGATAAGAAGCTCCTTACAGGAAGACCTTCACTTCTAGTTTGGTGAAGTGAAACATTTGCTCACAACTCTCTGTTCCTGATAGATTAGAAATATGTCTTGGAGTAAAGCCAAGCACTGACACAGACATCCAGACAGCCTGCTCTTTACATCTTTTGCTTAGGAGGGTGGTGCTATGACAGTGCAATGGCACAGGTCATTTCTAATTGGTTACAGTCCAAAGGTAGATGGATTTAAAAGTCTGGAAAGCAAAGTGCAAGAATGCAAGGTGACTCTTACCTATTTCCCCAATCAAGATTGTAAGTTTTGCAATCAGTAGTGGCCCAGGACATCCACTAACTCTCTTAAAAAATGTCTTTTGTTATATACTTCAATATCTTTCTTATTAAGTTATTATTGATATAACACTGTATTTCAGGTTTACAACATATGATGCAATATTTGTATATAGTGCAAAATGATCACAATAAGCTCAGTTAACATCCATCATCGTTATAACATCTGTAGAGCAAAGGTTGTTAGAGATTCAGTTTTGATCATTTCTTGGTAAACCTTACATGTAATGCTTTCAAAGATTGATCATAATAACATATATATATTTTTTTATTTTCCAGCTCCGAGTTTTCAAGTTGGCAAAATCTTGGCCAACATTAAATATGCTAATAAAGATCATCGGCAATTCAGTGGGGGCTCTGGGAAATCTGACCTTGGTGTTGGCCATCATCGTCTTCATTTTTGCCGTGGTCGGCATGCAGCTCTTTGGTAAAAGTTACAAAGATTGTGTCTGCAAGATCAACCATGAGTGTAAGCTCCCTCGCTGGCACATGCACGACTTCTTCCACTCCTTCCTGATCGTCTTCCGGGTGCTGTGTGGAGAGTGGATAGAGACCATGTGGGACTGCATGGAGGTCGCCGGTCAAGCCATGTGCCTGACTGTCTTCATGATGGTCATGGTCATTGGAAACCTGGTGGTATGTGCCCATTTAAGATATGAGGTTCAGAAATGCATTAAGAGCACGATGAAATGACGACCATTTTGTCTAAAACAAAATTATGATTATTAGTTTCAAAAGCCTCTTACCTTCGATACACTTATAATCTTACTTTGACAACACAACCAGTGACCCTGCAATGTTTATTCTCAACTGTTTTGCCAGTCATTTCATCACACTTATTATGTGAACTCCTATGGAGTATAATAGTAAAGACAGGTTTAGAAGGATATGTTGAAAACATTTTAAAAATTCAGATCCAAGGAAGGGAAAAGTCTGAAAAAAAAAAATTTAGAGAAAGCCCAAACTTACTTGCCAGTATAGGACTAAAAAGTGGTACTTCCCATTGTTCCTAGCTATTTCAACTTTTCTTTGCCCATTCATTGTAGATAGCATTCAATTACTCTTATGTCATAAGGCAGATGCATGAACTAACCTGGGTTAATCAATCCTTACATCAAAACAGAGGTTGGCTAAGGATTCCTAACCCACATGGAGTAACTAATCCGTCCTCTTTTAAGTTTGGTACCTTACTGTTACCATATAAAAATATATCATATACTCCAAAGGATACGTACATTACTATGCCAGTCTCATGGAAATATTAGTGATTGTTTATAAATAGTTGTCATAATTAGTCAACAGTGGAGTATGAGAAAAATAGTAGATCAAGAAAATATATGTTGATGCCTATGTTAAGCCCATAATTCTCATTCTGGATCATAATGATTTTCTTTCAATTAATACCCAACTTAATGTCTCTTCATCAAAAAAGAAACTATAATATGCAATTAAATGCATAGTTTTAAAAACTAAGGAATTTTAAGTTTAGAACTCTTATACAGAGCCCATACAAATTTATTTCTTATAATCACATAATTTTAAGTTGAGTAAAACCTTAGGTCAGCTCATTCAGTGTCTTCATTTTATAAGTAGAGGAACTAGAGACCAATGGGAATCATGTCTTTGCCCATGGATGAACTGTGGCATAGCCCAGATCACAAATTTAGATCTCTGAACTTCTAGTCACTATGCTGTGGTGTTTCTTTCACCTCATTGTTAGAACTTATAGTTTCCTCAGCAAGGAATAAGTGATCTCAATCTGCTCTTCTTCACATTGGGGTGAAATTATAATGATGTTTGTGTTATTTTTAAGGTCCTGAACCTCTTTTTGGCCTTGCTTCTGAGCTCATTTAGTGCAGACAACCTTGCGGCCACTGATGATGATAATGAAATGAACAATCTCCAAATTGCTGTGGATAGGATGCACAAGGGAATAGCCTATGTGAAGAGAAAAATATATGAATTTATTCAACAGTCCTTTGTTAGAAAACAAAAGATTTTAGATGAAATTAAACCACTTGATGATCTAAACAACAGGAAAGACAATTGTATGTCCAATCACACAACAGAGATTGGGAAAGATCTTGACTATCTTAAAGACGTAAATGGAACCACAAGTGGAATAGGAACTGGCAGCAGTGTTGAAAAGTACATCATTGATGAAAGTGATTACATGTCCTTCATAAATAATCCCAGTCTTACTGTGACTGTACCGATTGCTGTAGGAGAATCTGACTTTGAAAATTTAAACACAGAGGACTTCAGTAGTGAATCAGATCTGGAAGAAAGCAAAGAGGTAAGGTTTTATAGATGTGGTTGGGTATAAATGTATATGTATATACATGTATTATATTGCCTGTATTTATGATTATATATTCTCCATGTAGGGTATTTTTGCCATAGTATAAAATATTATTTCATTGAAGAACCAAAGATTTAAGCTCAGTGAGATGATTAATAAGTTAAAGAATAATATATGTGTATGTTTTCTCGTCCTAATAGTATAAGTTTTCTCATCCTAAGTAATAGGTATTTGTTAGCTATGAATGAATGAATGATCCATGGAATGAACAAGCATCATTGGATTTAATCCTTGTAATAACCTCAGAAAGATTTGTTGTTATTCTAACCTGTCAGATAAGAAAATTAGCTTAGGAAATTTAGAAGCCCATATTGTAATAAGGAGGTATAGCTGAGAATCGAACTACAGTCTTTATGAGCTCTGTATATCATACACTGCATTGCACTAATTCACATACATGGAAGATAATTTAACAACAAGAAATAGTCTATGTCATTCTATTAAGATGACTCAAATGGTAAAGAATCTGCCGGCAATGCAGGAGACGCAGGTTCGATCCCTTGGTTAGGAAAATTCCCTGGAGAAAGGAATGGCTTACCCAGTCCTGTATTCTTTCCTGGAGAATTCCATGGTCAGAGGAGCCTGGTGGGCTACAGTCCTTGGGGTTGCAAAGAGCTGGACATGACTGAGCAATTAACACTTTCTTCTGAACTTCATGTTAATCTTCCAGGCTGCGATAGCAATGCTCCACACACTGGGTGGCTGAAACAAGCAAAATGTGTTTTCTCACATTTCTGGGGAGTAGAAAGGGCAAGGTCAAGGTGCTAGGAGGGTCAGGGTCTGGAGAGAGCTTTCTCTGCGTTGCAGATAGCTGTCTTGTCACTGCGTCCTTGCATGGTCCATCCTCAGCATGTGGCTGTTCTCTGCGTTGCAGATAGCTGTCTTGTCACTGCGTCCTCGCATGGTCCATCCTCAGCATGTGGCTGTGAGCTCTGGTCTCTCTTATAAGAGCACCATCCCTGTTGTATTAGAGGCTGGATCAAGACCTCGCTTAACCTTTATCACTACTTCACAAGCCCTGTCTCCAAACTGAGTCACGCTGGGAGTTACGGCTTCAAAATATTAATTTTGAGGGAACACAATTCAGTCCATAGCAACTGACTTAGAAATATTAATCTGAAATTTTAATGGATTTAAAAGATAATTCCAAAGAAACATAAAACAAAACACCTTCACTTCCCATTTATTGTGTGGAAGTCTCAAAAATGGTAAGATGGCTTAGATTACACAGTCCAAATTTTTAGACAATTTATTTAAACAATTTATTTTTAAAACAGGTTCACAGAAAAATTGAGAGGGAGGCAGCAAAATTTCCACATACTCCAATTTATTTGTTGAAGCTACATTGATGTGTCATCACCCAAAGTCCATAGGTTACATTTGGATTCATTCTTGGTATTATTCATTTTATAGTCAGTTCAGTCATTCAGTCATGTCCAATTTTTTGCAACCCCATGGACTGCAGCAGGCCAGGCTTCCCTGTCCATCACCAACTCACAGAAACTGCTGAAACTCATGCTCATGGAGTTGATGATGCCACCCAGCCATCTTATCCTCAGTCATCCCCTTCTCTTCCTACCCTCAATCTTTCCCAGCATCAGGATCTTTTCAAATGAGTCAGTTCTTCACATCCGGTGGCCAAAGTATTGGAGTTTCAGCTTCAGCATCAGTCCTTCCAATGAATATTCAGGACTGATTTCCTTTAGGATTGATTGGTTGGATCTCCTTGCAGTCCAAGGGACTCTCAAGAGTTTTCCCCACACCACAGTTCCAAAGCATCAATTTGTCAATGCTCAGCCTTCTTTATATTCCAACTCTCACATCCATACATGACTACTGGAAAAACCATAGCTGTGATTAGATGGACCTTTGTTGACAAAGTAATGTCTCTGCTTTTTAATATGCTGTCTAGGTTGGTCATAGCTTTTCTTCCAAGGGGCAAGCATCTTTTAATTTCATGGCTGCAGTCACCATCTGCATTTATTTTGGAACTCAAGAAAATAAAGTCTGTCACTGTTTCCATTGTTTCCCCATCTATTTGCCATGAAGTGATGGGACCAGAGGCCACGATCTTTGTTTTTTGAATGTTGAGTTTTAAGCCAGCTTTTTCACTCTCCTCTTTTGTACAAATGTCTGAAGGCATTTATTGACTGTTATTGAATCACACAGAGCCATTTCTATGGGTCTAAAAATCCTCTGTACTCTATTCATCCTTCCCTCTGTGCTAACCTCTGGCACTGATCTGTAACTGTTTGTGCCCTTTTCAGAAGGTCATATACTTGGAGTAATATGTAGCCTTTCAGACTGGCTTCCTTTACTTAGTGATCTGCATTTAAGACTCTCCCATGTCTTTCCATGGCTTGATAGTTGACTTCTTTTAGTGCTAAGTACTATTTTGTTGTCTGGATATTTATTTATCCATTCACTTACTGAAGGACATCTTGGTTATTCCAAGTTTTGGCCATTATGAATAAAGCTACTATAAACAGAGTCATGTGCAGGCTTTTGTGTGGACATAAGATTTCAACTCATTTGGTTAAATACCAAGAATGGAAATTGCTGGTGGTATACTAAATGTAAGTTTTATTTTGTAAGAATTTACAACCTGGTTTCAAAGTGGCTGTATGGTTATTCATAGCCACTAGCAATGAAGGAGAGCTCCTGTTGCCCCACAGCATTTGGTGTTGTCAGTGTTCAGGATTTGGGCCATTCCAGTAGATGTGTTGTGTTCAGTCGCTCAGTTGCATCCAAGTCTTGTGACCCCATGGACTGCAGCACACCAGGCTTCCCTGTCCTTCACCATCTCCCAGAGTTTGCTCAAACTCATGTCCATTGAGTCAGTGATGCTCAATAGATGTGTAGCGGTACCACATTGGTTTTCTTCATTTATTTTTCATTGAAGGATAATTACAATATTGTGCTGATTTCTGCTATATAACAACATGAATCAGCCATAGGTATGCATATGTCCCCTCCCTTTAAACCTCCCTTCCCGACCCAACCAACTCCTCTAGGTTGTCAGAGACTTGGTTTGAACTCCCGAGTCATATAGCAAATCCCCACTCGCTGTCTGTTTTACATACGGCAGTGTATATATTTCCATGCTGCTTTCCCCATTCATCTCACCCTCTGCTTCCCCCCGCCCCTGTGTCCACAATCAGTTCTCTATGTCTGCATCTCCATTGCTCCCCTGCAATAGGTTCATCAATCCCAGATTTCTAGATACCAGATAAATATACAATATCTGGTTTTTCTCTTTCTGACTTACTTCACTCTGTAGGCTGTAGGTTCATCCACCTCATTAAAACTGAATCAATGCATTCCTTTTAATGACTATTATTCCAGTGTATATATGTACCACAGCTTCCATTGTATATATGTATCATTACTTTGCCAACAAAGGTCCATCTAGTCAAAGCTATGGTTTTCCCAGTAGTCTTGTATAGATGTGTAAGTTAGACTACAAAGAAAGCTGAGTGCCGAAGAATTAATGCTTTTGAACTGTGGTGTTGGAGAAGACTCTTGAGAGTCCCTTGAACAGCAAGGAAAGTCAGTCCTGAATATTCATTGGAAGGACTTATGCCGAAGCTGAAACTCCAATAATTTGGCCACCTGATGTGAAGAACTGACTCACTGGAAAAGACCTTGATGCTGGAAAAGATTGAAGGCGGGAGGAGAAGGGGACGACAGAGGATGAGATGGTTGGATGGTATCACCAACTCAATGGACATGAATTTGAGTAAGCTCCAGGAGTTGGTGGTAGACAAGGATGCCTGGAGTGCTGCAGTTCATGGGGTCACAGAGTTGGACCTGACTGAGCAACTGAACTGAACTGACTGACCACAGCTTCTTTATCCATTCATATGTTGATGGACATATCAGTTGGTTCCATGTCCTAGCTACTGTGAATAGTCCTGCATTGAACATTGTTTTTTAAGTTACATTTTATGAAGACATATGATGTGGAGGATCTTTTCATATGCTGCTTTGTCATCTGTTTGTCTTCTTTGATGAGGTATCTGTTGAGAGCTTTGACCTGTTTTTTTTTTTTATCAAATTGTTTTCTTGTTGTTGAGTTTTGAGAATTCTTTGTGCATTGTGAATAGCAGTCCTTTACCAGCTTCATTTTTCAAATGTCTTCTCCTAATCTGTGGCTTCTCTTCTCACTCTCTTGATGATGCCTTTCACAGAGCAGATATTTTTCATTTTAATGAAGTCTAATTTATCAATTCTCTTTCTCATGGATTGTGCCTTGACAGATTTCTGAAATCTGGGCAAAACCGCTGAGACAATGCAAAAGACAAATAAAATCATATCTCCCCAATTAGAAAGTAATTCCTTTGGCAATGGATTGTGTTTTATAAAATTTTAATCCTCTGAAGCACCTAGTACAATGTCGTATACACAATAAGGGCTCAATATCTTTTTGAGTTTAGGTTGATTTTTATGGATACTAAAGTAGAGTGTGTTGGTCTTAACTCTATTATGGGCAATCACTGATTGTATATTATCGAATTTCCTAGTTATAATATGAGTATATCTGTCCTGTAGTGCTTATAGGAATCTTATGAGAATCTAAAAGCTGTTCAGAAGTTAAAAGGACTCAAAAGCAAAAGGTAGTGATGGTGCATTACTACCCTAACTCTGCTTAAATAAATACTTTTAAAATCAACTGAGTTATTAAACTTATATATCTTTGGAATAAAAACAACATATTAGTAGCATAGTTAGTGAGAGTTGGACTGTGAAGAAGGCTGAGCACCGAAGAATTGATGCTTCTGAACTGTGGTGTTGGAGAAGACTCTTGAGAGTCCCTTGGACTGCAAGGAGATCCAACCAGTCCATTCTGAAGGAGATCAACCCTGGGATTTCTTTGGAAGAAATGATGCTAAAGCTGAAACCCCAGTACTTTGCCAACCTCATGCGAAGAGTTGACTCATTGGAAAACACTCTGATGCTGGGAGGGATTGGGGGCAGGAGGAGAAGGGGACAACAGAGGATGAGATGGCTGGATGGGATCACTGACTCGATGGACGTGAGTCTGAGTGAACTCCGGGAGTTGGTGATGGACAGGGAGGCCTGGCGTGCTGCGATTCATGGGGTCGCAAAGAGTCGAACATAGCTGAGCAACTGAACTGAACTGAACTGACCCTTATTTTAGCAATGAGTGCATGCCAGAGGAAGTAAAACTGTCATTTGAATCTTTGTAATTCAGATCATGTTAATAACATGTCATTTGTTGTTGTTTGCTCACCGTAGACAAAGCACTGTTTATAGGGCTTTACACATAGCATTATCTCATTCAGTCTCCACACCATGAGATAGATACTATTATTCTAATCTTGGGGCTTCCCTGGTGGCTCAGAGGTTAAAGCATCTGCCTGCAATGCGTGAGACCTCGGTTCGATCCCTGGCTAGGAAAGATCCTCTGGAGAAGGAAATGGCAACCCACTCCAGTAATCTTGCCTGGAGAATCTTATGGAGGAAGGACCCTTTAGGCTACAGTCCATGGGGTTGCAAAGAGTCGGACACGACTGAGCTACTTCATATCATATCATATCATTCTAATCTTACAAATAAGAAAATGAACACAAAGAGTTTAATTAACTTGCCAAGGTCATACAAGTAGTTAAGACTGATCCTGGCCTAGAATCCAAGAAGTGAGCTACAGTTTATATTTTGAACCATTACCTTAAATTTCCTTAACAATGTCTAAAAGTATACTATCTCTGGTATGTCTTTGAATTGAATGATACTGTTTACTGACAAACTAATAAGTATTCACTATAGAGTTGGTATTGAATATCAAGCCCTTGTCACCTGGCACAGGTTAATGCTATAGCCAAGAGAATCTGAATCTCCATCAGTCCTGGAGGGTCCGCTTCCTCCTTTGCTGGCCTATAATTTAGATTGATCTGTTTCTGCACACCACACTAGTCTGTAGAGATTTGCTAATTCAATTCATATTCATATATATTATATACATATTCTGTATCCTTTTGACCTTTAAATTCCAGATTTATTTTAAAAATATTTTATCATATTATAGGTTGAAATTCTATTACACCCTATAAATAAGCTCCCTGTAACAAACCAAGTCTAAAATAACAGTATAAATATCCTAAGATTGAGTCAGAGAATGATAACCAAAAAAAAAGTGATCACTTACTCAAAGAAATATTGTGGAGAGTACTATTTGCTTTGCTTGGTTTTGCTTCACCCTCAAGATCAAAATCGTTTGCTATAGTAGAAAATATTTTTTAAAAAGCAAGAAATGTTGCATAAATCCACTGAGGAGGAAAAATGCTCTTCCCATTAGGATTGTAGTTATTTAGTGGTTATTGAATGCCCTTGTGTACAAGGCAAAGTGGATGCTTCAGATGCAATGTAATTCTTTCATTCTCTCTGTTCACTTATTGTCATCCTGCCAAACATACATGAACAATAAGTTACTATAGAATTGAGCCATTGAGAGTTACATGTGAAAAAATATTTTTTAATGAACTAGCCCAATTGGAAGGCAATGGCACCCCACCCCAGTACTCTTGCCTGGAAAATCCAATGGATGGAGTAGCCTGGTGGGCTGCAGTCCATGGGGTCGCTAACAGTCAGACGGACTGAGCGACTTCACTTTCACTTTTCTCTTTCCTGCATTGGAGTAGGAAATGGCACCCACTCCAGTATTCTTGCCTGGAGAATCCCAGGGATGGGGGAGCCTGGTGGGCTGCCGTCTATGGGGTCACACAGAGTCAGACACGACTGAAGTGACTTAGCAGCAGCAGCAGCAGCCCAGTTGGAAATGAGTAAATTAAAAGTCAATTAATGGCTTAATAAACATAAAACTCAATACTTAAAAATAGTCTATTAATCCCAAAGACCATGAGAACCAATTGCTTTATTATGTGAATGATGAATTTAAAATAAAAGTGAACTTTAATGTAAGAACAAAAAAGGAAAAATTAATTGTTTTACTGGTTTTTAAATCAATACAAGTACTTATTTGAATATTTTATTTTTGTTGTTATCCAACTTATTTAGTAGTTTATCTGAATTCATATCTCATGTTTATCTGAATTCATATCTCAGGTCTAAAAATCTTTTCCTTCCCTTTTTGAGTAATAGTGTTTTTACTCCAACCAAATAAAGGATTCAGAACCATATTATCTTTGGTTTCAACAATGATAAATATAAAAATACACTGAAAAATTATAATGGTTGTGAGAATTTTAATACTATCCTTTTGGTCTGTGATGAATCAAAGAAAAATAAGAATGTCAATCATTTGAATAATATAATAGTAAAATTTTATAAATGTTTGTTATCTAGAAAAACTATATGTACAGAGAATTCTAATTTTCAATGGCCCATGGTGTATTTATATAAATTAATAATGTTCTGGGTTTCAAAGTAAGCCTCAATAAATTCAAACAAGTAGGCATTGCAGGGTTATTATACCAATAAATTCAAGATAGACGATGTCATTTAGGGTTATTATCTAATCACAATGCAGTTAAACTAGAAATTAATAATAAAATAACAGAAAAAATATAACCATTTGAGAATTTAAGTTTCCTCCCAAGCAAATGTTGGGTTAGGTAGAAAATAAAATATATAAATAACTGTTTAGAAAATAAGAATTTTTTCTCTCAAAAATGTATGAAATTGGACCAAACACCTTCTGAATATCTCACTGTTAACAAAGATGACCAAGAAAGGATGAAAGAACATGATATAGAATTTAATTTGAAAAATTAGAAATAGAACAACAAAACAAAGTGTACATGAATAAAGAGAAATTAATATAGCAGATGATATTAGTATAGTAGGTGGTTCTTAGGGAAAAAATCAATAAAACATACAAACTTTAGTATTATCAGCAGGATCCTAAGATGATGCCAATGACTCAACAAGCTTGGGTTCAATTTATTAATGTTGTTATCTATTTTTGTTTAATACATTTATTATTTTTTAATTTCAAATTTACCTACTAATGTTCTTTATTTAGCTCATCAGTCAAAACCCTTGCTGCCTCCTCTGTATTGTCTAGGCACACTTCTCAGCTCAATCTCTTCTGTATCAGCTTTGTTTGTCTTTTCTTTTTCACACTCAGTTCATTTCAGTTCAGTTCAGTCGCTCAGTCATGTCTGACTCTTTGTGACCCCATGAATCGCAGCACACCAGGCCTCCCTGTCCATCACCAACTCCTGGAGTTCACTCAGACTCACGTCCATCGAGTCAGTGATGCCATCCAGCCATCTCGTCCTCGGTCGTCCCCTTCTCCTCCTGCCCCCAATCCCTCCCAGCATCAGAGTCTTTTCCAATGAGTCAGCTCTTTGCATGAGGTGGCCAAAGTACTGGAGTTTAACACTCTTTGGCATTGCCCTTCTTTGGGACTGGAATGAAAACTGACATTTTCCAGTCCTGTGGCCACTACTGAGTTTTCCAAATTTGCTGGCATATTGACTGCAGCACTTTCATAGCATCATCTTTTAGATTTGAAATAGCTTAGCTGGAATTCCATCACCTCCACTAGCTTTATTCATCATGATGCTTCCTTGGGTCCACTTGACTTCACACTCCAGGATGTCTGGCTCTAGGTGAATGATCATACAATTGTGGTTATCTGGGTCATTAAGACTTTTTTTGTACATTTCTTCTGTGTGTTCTTGCCACCTCTTCTTAATATTTTCTGCTTCTGTTATGTCCATACCATTCTGTCCTTTATTTTGCCCATCTTAAGAATAAAGATGAATATACTGGCAACAGCTCTCATCTGAAGAAAGTATGACCCAGTAAGACCTTGAGTAATTATACACCAAGAAAAAAAGTATCAATTTATTTTATCATCATCTAGGCAAGACACAGCATATTAAAAAGCAGAGACATCACTTTGCCAACAAAGGTCTATATAGTCAAAGCTATGGTTTTTCTAGTAGTCATGTATGAATGTGAGAGATGGACCATAAAGTAGTCTGAGCTCTGAAGAATTGATGCTTTTTAAATTTGGTGCTGAAGAAGACTCTTTGAGAGTCCCTTGAACTGCAAGGAAATCAAACCAGTCAGTTCTAAAGGAAATCAACCCTGAATATTCATTGGAAAGACTGATGCTGAAGCTGAAGCTCCAATACTTTGTAGGTCTATATAGTCAAAGCTATGGTTTTTCTAGTAGTCATGTATGAATGTGAGAGATGGACCATAAAGTAGTCTGAGCTCTGAAGAATTGATGCTTTTTAAATTTGGTGCTGAAGAAGACTCTTTGAGAGTCCCTTGAACTGCAAGGAAATCAAACCAGTCAGTTCTAAAGGAAATCAACCCTGAATATTCATTGGAAAGACTGATGCTGAAGCTGAAGCTCCAATACTTTGGTCACCTGATGCTAAGAACTGACTCATTGGAAAAGATCCTGATGCTGGGAAAGGTTGAGGGCAGGAGGAGAAGGGGACGAGAGAGGATGAGAAGGGGATGAGAGAGGCTGAGATGATTGGATAGCACTGCCAGCTCTATGGACATGAGTATGAGCAAGCTCTGGGAGTTGGTGATGGACAGGGAAGCCTGGTGTGCTGCAGTTCATGGGGTTGCAAAGAGTCAGACATGACTTAGCAACTGAACAACAACACAGGCAGGACACAACAAAGGAGGATATTTAGTGCAGCAATTAATAGACATAAACAAATTGGTTTTATATTATTTTAGGTTCACATCTTTTCTTCTTAGTACTCACAGTTGCTAATTGAAAAACTGAAGTCTGGGTGACCAATAATGATATTTACTAATGGATACAAAATTTGCTATGGAGTCTGATATTTGGCACTATGTGTGAAGAACTATTATAAGCAAGAACAGGATTTGCCTCAAAATTTTAAAGACTTTTCAAGTAGTACTTGTAAAAAATTTCTCTGAGTTACAGTAATATTATACCAAAATGTTTTATTATTGCTTGTGCTTAAGTTACTATTATGCCATTTGTTTTCTAACAAGTGTTTAATTCATTTGGAAGAATTACTGTAAACAAAGATTAAACAGGAACTCATGTCTACAACTACCCAAAGGTTAGTTTTTTGGATCTGATGAAATTATTCCCATGAAGATACTGAATATTTATATGATTGTAAAATTCCATTATTGGTTTACATTATGGATAGATGTTTTTGTTTTTGTGTCACTTCAAGATTGAATTATAGATTCTCTTCTTCTGTTAGACTCACCTTGGGATTTTTCCTATGGATTATTTTCGCTTTTAAATGGATAGAATTATAAGTATGTGAATACGTTGTTTCTCTTATTTCAGAAACAGTATAGTTGCACAGAAGACAAGGGATGGACATTGGAGTCAGGAATAATTCAAATCTTGGTTTTCTCATTTACTGGTTATATGACATTAGACAAGTTACTTAACCTGTCTACGCCTTAATTTTATCATCTCTAAAATGATAGCAATTATACTAACTCCTCTTCCTTCAACCTTCCTTTTGTCTCTTTTCTAATTTATAAAACAGTGGTTTGCTTAGTACATATTTTAATAGCCATTTGTAACTTCAAAATATAGAAGTCTGATTTCATACACTGCAAATGATGGTGAATGATTATTTTCTTATACCTTAATATATATACCTTATATAATCTTATATATCTTATATATAAGAATCTTAATATACCTTATATAATCTGATTACCATAGATTATTTTTTAATTTCCTCCTCTTATTCAATCACTCTTTTGCTCTAATCTTAAAAATCTCTTTATTTCAAGGAGAATCCAAAATCAGTTCATAGTATTCTTGCTAGACTATTTCTTAGTGACCAAATTAAAGTGATTTACTTTTTATGTCCATCTCACGGGCAGAAGCTTAATGAAAGCAGTAGTTCATCTGAAGGTAGCACTGTGGACATGGGGGCGCCTGCCGAGGAGCAGCCTGTGGTGGAACCCGAGGAAACCCTTGAACCTGAAGCCTGTTTCACTGAAGGTAAAAAAAATGACCTTCATGTTAATCTTACATTCATAGATTGCGGTGGTTGTTGTTGTTTTTCTTTTTTTAAAGCTGTTGATCATCCAAAATGGACAACTCAGAATAGAGCAGTACATTGTAGTCAACCTATTTTAATTACTTCTAATAAGCTAACATGTAAAATCTCTCATTATATTTTGGTTATATCTGCCATGTAAAATCTCTCATTATATTTTGGTTATATCTGCCATGTGTAAGCAACCAAGAACATGGAGAAAAGATCATTTAATGTAGTCAGAATGAATGACTAATTATAATTTTTCAGATAAAATGGTGATTTTGCAAGAAATCAGCATCTTAAACATTAGTCAAAATTCTCATACACAACATTTGCTTTAAAAATAATTCTTAGAGCTTCCATTTTACTTTATTTTACTTTACAGTACTCTGTTGGTTTTGGCATACATTGACATGAATCTGCTCTAAAAATAAATAAATAAATAAAAACAGCTGTCAAAAAAATAAATAAATAAAGCAAATTATCAAAAATAATAATAATTTTTATTTTATTATCAAATGAAATGCAAGCATATTTTTTTTCCACGAAAACAGCAGTTTCCAATACTTGGGTGGAACAGGAAATAAGCACTGCCCTATTCCTGATCCTTGCAAGTACCTAGTTGAGTCTGGTGCAGTATGGACAATAAATCCGTACTTATTGCTTTGTTTTCTCCATGATTAGTTTTTCCCATGGAAATAAGGGGCTGAATAGTTTTCACAATTTCACATCGCTAATGCCTGTGTTCCTACTACCCTAGGCTTACAGAGTTAGCCCAGCAAGATGGAGATGGCAATAGTCGTGAGAAAATGAATCCAGAACATGCCAAAGGGTATCACTGAAGCAGGAGAAGTTATTTATCTGCTCCTGTTTGAACATTATATTTGCAGGCTGTGTGCAAAGATTCAAATGTTGTCAAATCAGCGTGGAAGAAGGGAGAGGAAAACAATGGTGGAATCTGAGAAGAACATGTTTCCGAATAGTTGAACATAACTGGTTTGAGACCTTCATTGTTTTCATGATTCTCCTTAGTAGTGGTGCACTGGTGAGTGAATACTAAGCAAAAGTGCCATAAGACTAAGTTTTAGAATCACCTAATACTGATGACTTATTAATCCTTCCTGTTACATTCTTTTACTATCCAATGCATTATTTTTCCTGAACCCTCATTGTATAGCTATTTTCATTTCCGTGGAATCAGCCATTAATCTCTATTTGTTAACCCCAGAACTTTTATCTCTATTTATGACTTCTTCCTTAAACATGCATACATCACCATATCCATCCATCCACCCACCCACCCATCTACTCATATCTTTCTACCTATCTCCAGGGCATTTTTAGTAACACCACTTCATATCTTCCAGACTATAGACAATGTATAACTATGCAGCTCTGCATTTACTTTTATTATGTAGACACACATTTCCAATTAACTACTTATTAATTTTCATTTTATTATCAAGTAATCCAGAAAATCTGTCTAATTTATTCATGATAACCAAAGGACATGAGTATTTAATCACTCATATTTTAACAACAAAGTAAGCATGATAATACAGAGTGGTTAAAGAAAGTCCTGTGGTTGGGTACGTATATTAATATAATGTCTGTTCTGGTGAATTTTGTTTATGAATTACATTACTGTTATCTCCTTATGGACAGTTGATAAGTCCTTAGGGACCACTTCTCTGTCCTTTTTGAAATGCATCCCGTGTTCTCTTGTTACTCCAAAACCAGTGAGTATTGGTAACAGTAAATACTGGGCAGTGTGCCTAAGTAATCATTCAAGGATTGGTTTCTCTCCGTATAAAGGTGTTCACTTTTTCAGAATCAATTTCTATTTACATAAAAATCATTTACAAAAATGTAAAGTATAGCACATAGATAGCACTTTAGGAAAATGCTAACACAAATAGACTACTTAAGCCATAAAATAGATGTAGACAGACAGACAGAGATGGAAAGATGATACAGTATTAACTGAAACACAATAACTTAGGTTTCTTTAACTTAAAAATGTATGATTCTAACACAGGCCTATATTTTTCTGCATACTTCTCTGATGAAATAAATTTTATCTACATGCTACTTTAGATAAGAAAGAGGTTTTTTTTTTACCATTTAAATGAATATAGACTTAGATATAAAGTATCATTGAGGTTCATATTAGAAAAAGAATACATTAACTGAGAAGGAATTTCATCCTACCATCTTTGTTACACCATATCTTTGCTGATAAACATAAACATCAACAAAATGAAGGGGACAAATGAACTCAACGTATAGTAAAATTAGGTGATGTATTGATCAATTATAATGTCTGCTTTATGAAAATATGTCTTTTTATTTCTTCAACCTCTTTTCTGTGGAAGAAATAAAGAGGCTAACAGGAGGAGGCAAAACATATGAAACAAAGAGAATAAATAACTTCAAGTTGGGATACCAGCATCAAGATGTGACATTAAGAACTATTTCCTGAACAAGTCACTTTAATTCTTTAGAGTTATGCTTTTATTTCTTCCTTTTAGTTAGATCAATGGAGAGCATAACTTTTCTTCTGATTCATTAAAAGATCTTTGAAAGGAAGGAAAAAAAACATCAATAGCTACTTTTCCTCTACCCTCCTATTCCAATGAAATGTCATTATATGTATATGAAAATCAGGAAAAACTATGTAATCAGGAAGACAGCCTATAATAGCTGTAGCATAAAGGTTTCAGAAAACTAAAATGCATAACTTTTCTTTATAGGCATTTGAAGATATATATATTGACCAGCGAAAGACGATCAAAACAATGTTGGAATATGCTGACAAGGTTTTCACTTACATTTTCATTCTGGAAATGCTTCTAAAATGGGTGGCATATGGCTATCAAACATATTTCACCAATGCCTGGTGTTGGCTAGACTTCTTAATTGTTGATGTAAGTATCCTCCATATTTTTGTCTTTCATTCAAGGTAATTTGTCTTATTTATAAACTAATTCCAAAACAGTGAACCTTTGATCACTCTGTTATGTTGACAGGATATACTACTTAATAGACACTAATTCACTGAATAATAGTGTAGTTTTTGTAATAAATAAGCTAATTTAGTACTGGTTTAGCATTGGGAGGATGGGATTTATGGTGGTTATCTAAGATAAAAAGCTGAGGGAAAAACTTCAGAAGTTTGTAGACAAAATGGTGAAATAGGATATGATGTTTAAGTTACTTTTATTAATATTATGATTCAAACAGAGTGGAGTTTGAATCCCAGCCCCACCACTGAAATTGTGTGCCACTAAGTTACTTGGCTTCTGACACTATAAAATGATCATATTAGTACATAAGAGTTAGAGGCACTCAGTAAACAAACAAACCAGTGATGATGGTGGAAGCTACTGTCAGTTTTTAAAAAATCAGTTCTAATGANAGAATAGAGCAGTACATTGTAGTCAACCTATTTTAATTACTTCTAATAAGCTAACATGTAAAATCTCTCATTATATTTTGGTTATATCTGCCATGTAAAATCTCTCATTATATTTTGGTTATATCTGCCATGTGTAAGCAACCAAGAACATGGAGAAAAGATCATTTAATGTAGTCAGAATGAATGACTAATTATAATTTTTCAGATAAAATGGTGATTTTGCAAGAAATCAGCATCTTAAACATTAGTCAAAATTCTCATACACAACATTTGCTTTAAAAATAATTCTTAGAGCTTCCATTTTACTTTATTTTACTTTACAGTACTCTGTTGGTTTTGGCATACATTGACATGAATCTGCTCTAAAAATAAATAAATAAATAAAAACAGCTGTCAAAAAAATAAATAAATAAAGCAAATTATCAAAAATAATAATAATTTTTATTTTATTATCAAATGAAATGCAAGCATATTTTTTTTCCACGAAAACAGCAGTTTCCAATACTTGGGTGGAACAGGAAATAAGCACTGCCCTATTCCTGATCCTTGCAAGTACCTAGTTGAGTCTGGTGCAGTATGGACAATAAATCCGTACTTATTGCTTTGTTTTCTCCATGATTAGTTTTTCCCATGGAAATAAGGGGCTGAATAGTTTTCACAATTTCACATCGCTAATGCCTGTGTTCCTACTACCCTAGGCTTACAGAGTTAGCCCAGCAAGATGGAGATGGCAATAGTCGTGAGAAAATGAATCCAGAACATGCCAAAGGGTATCACTGAAGCAGGAGAAGTTATTTATCTGCTCCTGTTTGAACATTATATTTGCAGGCTGTGTGCAAAGATTCAAATGTTGTCAAATCAGCGTGGAAGAAGGGAGAGGAAAACAATGGTGGAATCTGAGAAGAACATGTTTCCGAATAGTTGAACATAACTGGTTTGAGACCTTCATTGTTTTCATGATTCTCCTTAGTAGTGGTGCACTGGTGAGTGAATACTAAGCAAAAGTGCCATAAGACTAAGTTTTAGAATCACCTAATACTGATGACTTATTAATCCTTCCTGTTACATTCTTTTACTATCCAATGCATTATTTTTCCTGAACCCTCATTGTATAGCTATTTTCATTTCCGTGGAATCAGCCATTAATCTCTATTTGTTAACCCCAGAACTTTTATCTCTATTTATGACTTCTTCCTTAAACATGCATACATCACCATATCCATCCATCCACCCACCCACCCATCTACTCATATCTTTCTACCTATCTCCAGGGCATTTTTAGTAACACCACTTCATATCTTCCAGACTATAGACAATGTATAACTATGCAGCTCTGCATTTACTTTTATTATGTAGACACACATTTCCAATTAACTACTTATTAATTTTCATTTTATTATCAAGTAATCCAGAAAATCTGTCTAATTTATTCATGATAACCAAAGGACATGAGTATTTAATCACTCATATTTTAACAACAAAGTAAGCATGATAATACAGAGTGGTTAAAGAAAGTCCTGTGGTTGGGTACGTATATTAATATAATGTCTGTTCTGGTGAATTTTGTTTATGAATTACATTACTGTTATCTCCTTATGGACAGTTGATAAGTCCTTAGGGACCACTTCTCTGTCCTTTTTGAAATGCATCCCGTGTTCTCTTGTTACTCCAAAACCAGTGAGTATTGGTAACAGTAAATACTGGGCAGTGTGCCTAAGTAATCATTCAAGGATTGGTTTCTCTCCGTATAAAGGTGTTCACTTTTTCAGAATCAATTTCTATTTACATAAAAATCATTTACAAAAATGTAAAGTATAGCACATAGATAGCACTTTAGGAAAATGCTAACACAAATAGACTACTTAAGCCATAAAATAGATGTAGACAGACAGACAGAGATGGAAAGATGATACAGTATTAACTGAAACACAATAACTTAGGTTTCTTTAACTTAAAAATGTATGATTCTAACACAGGCCTATATTTTTCTGCATACTTCTCTGATGAAATAAATTTTATCTACATGCTACTTTAGATAAGAAAGAGGTTTTTTTTTACCATTTAAATGAATATAGACTTAGATATAAAGTATCATTGAGGTTCATATTAGAAAAAGAATACATTAACTGAGAAGGAATTTCATCCTACCATCTTTGTTACACCATATCTTTGCTGATAAACATAAACATCAACAAAATGAAGGGGACAAATGAACTCAACGTATAGTAAAATTAGGTGATGTATTGATCAATTATAATGTCTGCTTTATGAAAATATGTCTTTTTATTTCTTCAACCTCTTTTCTGTGGAAGAAATAAAGAGGCTAACAGGAGGAGGCAAAACATATGAAACAAAGAGAATAAATAACTTCAAGTTGGGATACCAGCATCAAGATGTGACATTAAGAACTATTTCCTGAACAAGTCACTTTAATTCTTTAGAGTTATGCTTTTATTTCTTCCTTTTAGTTAGATCAATGGAGAGCATAACTTTTCTTCTGATTCATTAAAAGATCTTTGAAAGGAAGGAAAAAAAACATCAATAGCTACTTTTCCTCTACCCTCCTATTCCAATGAAATGTCATTATATGTATATGAAAATCAGGAAAAACTATGTAATCAGGAAGACAGCCTATAATAGCTGTAGCATAAAGGTTTCAGAAAACTAAAATGCATAACTTTTCTTTATAGGCATTTGAAGATATATATATTGACCAGCGAAAGACGATCAAAACAATGTTGGAATATGCTGACAAGGTTTTCACTTACATTTTCATTCTGGAAATGCTTCTAAAATGGGTGGCATATGGCTATCAAACATATTTCACCAATGCCTGGTGTTGGCTAGACTTCTTAATTGTTGATGTAAGTATCCTCCATATTTTTGTCTTTCATTCAAGGTAATTTGTCTTATTTATAAACTAATTCCAAAACAGTGAACCTTTGATCACTCTGTTATGTTGACAGGATATACTACTTAATAGACACTAATTCACTGAATAATAGTGTAGTTTTTGTAATAAATAAGCTAATTTAGTACTGGTTTAGCATTGGGAGGATGGGATTTATGGTGGTTATCTAAGATAAAAAGCTGAGGGAAAAACTTCAGAAGTTTGTAGACAAAATGGTGAAATAGGATATGATGTTTAAGTTACTTTTATTAATATTATGATTCAAACAGAGTGGAGTTTGAATCCCAGCCCCACCACTGAAATTGTGTGCCACTAAGTTACTTGGCTTCTGACACTATAAAATGATCATATTAGTACATAAGAGTTAGAGGCACTCAGTAAACAAACAAACCAGTGATGATGGTGGAAGCTACTGTCAGTTTTTAAAAAATCAGTTCTAATGAAGTGGATGAAACTGGAGCCGATTATACAGAGTGAAGTAAGCCAGAAAGAAAAACACCAATACGGTATACTAATGCATATATATGGAATTTAGAAAGATGGTAACGATAACCCTGTAGGCAAGACAGCAAAAGAGACACGGATATACAGAACAGTCTTTTGGACTCTGTGGGAGAGGGAGAGGGTGGGATGATTTGGAAGAATGGCATTGAAACATGTATAATATCATATAAGAAATGAATCACCAGTCTAGGTTTGATGCAGGATACAGGATGCTTGGGGCTGGTACACTAGGGTGACCCAGAGGGATGGTATGGGGAGGGAGGTGGGAGGGGGGTTCAGGATTGGGAACACGTGTACACCCGTGGCAGATTCATGTTGAAGTATGGCAAAACCAATACAATATTATAAATAAATAAATAATTTTAAAAAATAAAATGTGCTACAATTAAAAAAAGAGAAGAAAAAATTCCTTTTGATTTTTGTAAAGAATATTTTTAAAGAGTAGATTATATAGCTTGTAACTAAATTATAGAAAATAAGATGTATGGGGAATAGTGAAAAAACTCTACTTCATGCAGTGATGGGAGTTACTCTAGAATATAACTAGATTTACAGCAAGCCCATAATATACCAACAGCTCTTCACAGAGTTGGTGTATTCAACAATTAATATTTCATCAGCCCAAAGCAAGTAGCTGTCTTTGAGATTTGTTAAAGGCAAACATCATGCTTTATGTTTGGCATATTTTCACCTTTAAAATGTATTTTCAAAACACCACAGACTTCATAGGCATTTTATTCTCCTAAAGTGATAATCCAGCAGAACTACTCAATTTTCTTACGGAAAGTATTTGTAGAACTAAGAGCCATGCAACATCTCTTTAATTCTGTTGAACAAAGGCAAATCTAGAGCTATTTGAAAAGCTTAACATTACTATGAAATGAGTAAATTAGAAAAAAAAAAACCCTCAAAAGAGTGAAAAGTGGCTCATAGTCTACATACATAAATCGCTCATACAACTCAACATCAAAAAGCAAACATCCCAATTAGAAAATGGGAAGAAGAATCGAATAGACATTTTTCTGAAGAGGAAATCATATGGCCAATAGGAACATGAAAAGATGCTTAGTATCACTAATCATCAGGGAAATGAAGATCAAAACCACAAAGAGATATGACCTCACACCTGTCAGAGAGGCTATCATCAAAAAGTCCACAAATAAAAAATGTGGAGAAAAGGAAACAACTTGTACACTGTTGGTGGGAATGTAAATTGGTGCAGTCACTGTAGAAAACAAAATGGAGCTTCTGCAAAAAACCAAAAACAGAACTACCATATGACCCAGCAATTCCACTCCTGGGTATAGATCTGGAGAAAATGAAAACATTAATTTAAAAAGGTACATGCACCCCAATGTTCATAGCAGTATTATTTACAAGATGTGGAGGCAGCTTCAGAATCCATCAAGAGATGAGTTGATAAAGAAGGTTTATAATACTGCTAAATAGAATACTACTCAGCCATAAAATAGAATGAGATTTTTCTATAAGTAACAACATGAATAGACCTGGAAGTTGTTATGCTTAGTGAAATGTAGACAAGTGCTGTATGCTGTCACTTAAATGTGAAACCTACAAAATAAAGCAAACTGGTGACTATGACAAAATAGAAACAGATTTCACAGCTAGAGAGAACAAATTAGTGGTTACCAGTGAGAGAAAATGGGGGAGGGGCAAGATGGGGCAGAGGATTAAGAGGCACAAACCACTATGTATAAAGTAAGTCACTCACAAGGATATATTGTATAGCACAAGGAATATAGCCTATACTTTATAATAACTTTAAATGGAATATAATCTACAAAGATTTTGAGCTACTATGTTGTAAACTTGAAACTAATAGAATACTGAAATCAACTACACTTTAATTAAAAAAAAGAGAAACCTCAAATGAATAATTGCTTCAGCATTTCACAAAGAGAAAAAAGTTTCTGCTATTGATATTTCAGACACTAGAAGTGTCAACTCCTCAAAAACTTTCAAATTAGGCTCTAAATCTAAATGTAATTTAAACTTTTTGAAAATTTCTAAGCTTTACTTTTCTTTATTATACTTATTACATGTCTGAACTTTTTAGTGGAAGAATAATGATTTTATTATTGTAAGTTGGTTTTTAATAGCCATTTCCAAAATAGTTTAGGAAAATAATTCCATAGAGAATTTTGTAGTTTTACAACAATAATACTTTCATTTTTCAAGGTTCTATTTTAATTATTTCTTAAGGTTCAGTGTATCACTCTAAAAAAAAAAAAAAGACAAAAGGAATTATACCACATCTCAAGTAAGGTAAAAAGAGCCAACTTAATACACTAAAATATAGAAGATTTTGCAAAAATAGTGTTTAGTTTATTTGGAACGATCCAATATTCTATTCTCAAACCAAATTTTCAAGGTTCTATTTTAATTATTTCTTAAGGTTCAGTGTATCACTCTAAAAAAAAAAAAAAGACAAAAGGAATTATACCACATCTCAAGTAAGGTAAAAAGAGCCAACTTAATACACTAAAATATAGAAGATTTTGCAAAAATAGTGTTTAGTTTATTTGGAACGATCCAATATTCTATTCTCAAACCAAAGAAATTCTATTTGGATATAGAGCTTTGGTCTTTATTTAAAGAATTAGACACCTAAAACTTTATTTCTTAGTTATTGCATATTTCATGCAAATGAAATTTAGTTAGTTTATTTAATAAATATTGACTGGCCATTTTGGGTCAAGTACCATGACAGGAGGCTCTAAATTAGTATTAAAATTTTGAGTAAATTTCATGATGGAATTACTTTTAAGTTACATTATTTATCGGAGAAGGCGATGGCACCCTGCTCCAGTACTCTTGCCTGGAAAATTCCATGGACAGAGGAGCCTAGTAGGCTGCAGTCCATGGGGTCGCTGAGGGTCGGACACGACTGAGCGACTTCACTTTCACGCATTGGAGAAGGAAATGGCAACCCACTCCAGTGTTCTTGCCTGGAGAATCCCAGCGGCGGGTGAACCTGATGGGCTGCCGTCTATGGAGTCGCACAGAGTCGGACACGACTGAAGCGACTTAGCAGCAGCAGCAGGCGCCCCCGTCCCTGGGATTCTCCAGGCAAGAACACTGGAGTGGGATGCCATTTCCTTCTCCAATGCAGGAAAGTGAAAAATGAAACTGAACTCGCTCAGTCGTGTCCGACTCTTTGCGACCCCATGGACTACAGCCTACCAGGCTCCTCTGTCCATGGGATTTTCCAGGCAAGAGTACTGGAGTGGGGTGCCATTGCCTTCTCCACATCCAACCAGTCCATTCTGAAGGAGATCAGCCCCAGGATTTCTTTGGAAAGAATGATGCTAAAGCGGAAACTCCAGTACTTTGGCCACCTCATGCGAAGAGTTGACTCATTGGAAAAGACTCTGATGCTGGGAGGGATTGGGGGCAGAAGCATGAGGGGACGACAGAAGATGAGATGGCTGGATGGCATCATGGACTCTATGGACGTGAGTCTGAGTGAACTCCGGTAGTTAGTGATGGACAGGGAGGCCTGGCGTGCTGCAATTCATGGGGTTGCAAAGAGGTGGACACAACTGAGTGACTGAACTGAACAATTAACAGATTTTATTTATAATTATTCAGAAGATAAATGCTTACATGTTTTTAGTAAACCACTTGTGGAAGTGTTAGTCACTCACTCTTGTCCGACTCTTTGTAACCCCATGGACTATAGCCTGCCAGGCTCCTCTGTCCATGGAATTCTCCAGGCAATACTGGAGTGGGTAGCCATTCCATTCTCCAGGGGATCTTCCCAACCCAGGGCTAGAACCCAGGTCTCATTCACTGCAGGTAGATTCTTTGCCATCAGAGCCACCATACTTCAATAAAATAAAATTGTAATAAATTATAATTGTGTTATAGAATACTACATATTGAATGGCAATAATTCTATTTTTATCCATTTATTTTTGTATGCTTTCAGGTTTCATTGGTCAGTTTAACAGCAAATGCCTTGGGTTACTCAGAACTTGGTGCCATCAAATCTCTCAGGACACTAAGAGCTCTGAGACCTCTAAGAGCCTTATCACGATTTGAAGGGATGAGGGTAAGAACCATGAACGAACATGAAGTATTGTATATAGCCAAAATTAAACTAAATTTTTAAAAAGGAAAACTCATGCATGCAAAAGGAATGGCAAATCCTTGCAAAATTGCTACTTTATCTTTTTATCTGTTGCATATTTACTTCTAGGTGATATGCAAGAGAACTTAGGCCTCCTTTGAAATGATATAATATCATTTATCTGCTGTGCTCATTAAAATGACTTTATTTCTTAATCCATTTTGGGAGTTTCCTTGCAAACCTGTACACAAAAAAGCAGATGCAATATTAAAGTACTATGTGTCATGATGATGATAATAATAATCAACTAAAATAAATCCTACATCATGTGGTTCTCATTTGTGATGGTCTAAACTGTGTTCAATGAGTTTTACTGAAAATAATATGAATCATGCCTAAATATAAAAGAAAATTTTAAGTTGTCAAAATTTTGTCTGTACAATGCCAAAGTTAGCCTAATTTAAATGTTCAAGGGTAGATATTAAAAGTTAACTGAATTTCAAAGCTTTCAAGAAGTTATATTAATATGACCTCAACCTATAACTGTATTAATCTTAATTTATATAAACAGTAATATCGACTTTAAGATTATACATGTGCTAAGTTGCTTTAGTCATGTCCCATTCTCTGTGACCCTATGGACCGCAGCCTGCCAGACTCCTCTGCCCATGAGATTCTTCAGGCAAGAATACAGGAGTGGGTTGCCATTCCCTTCTCCAGGGGATCTTCTGAACCCAGGGATAGAACCCAGGTCTGCATCGCAGGTAGACTCTTTGCCATCTGAGCCACCAGTCTTATGAGATCCTCACATTTTTACTAAAATGTTACTGAAATTCTCTTCAGGATATGTGAAAATAAAGTTTATTTTCCACTTAAAATAGAGAAAAATATCATTTTTATATATTCTACTTGAAAGGATTTTTTATGTTTTTTTAAAACATTTGATTGGAAGTCACATTTGAAAAGGGGCTTCCCAGGTGGTGCTTCTGGTAAAGAACTCACCTGCCAATGCAGGAGACTTAAGACCTGGGTTCGACCCCTGGGTGGGGAAGATCCACTGGAGAAGGGAGTGGCAACCCATCCGCTATTCTTGCCTGGAGAATCCCTATGAACAGATGAACCTGATGGGCTACAAGTCCATAGGATCGTGAAGATTCGAATATGACTGACACCACTTAGCATGCATGCACATTTGAAATGTTTTCTGAAATCTGAACAGTTCTAAAGATTTGAGGCTCTTATAATTATTTCAGGTTTGACCTTCTGTAAGTTGATTAAATCCATGAATCCAAAGGCCAGACATTTTCATATTTAACACCTTACTTCCGAAACAATTCTGGCCCTGTGGGCCTTTAATTTTTATAGAAAGGACCTTCTCTATAATTTTGATCAATAATGTTTTTTATGCTGTAGGGGAGGCCAAATTTTGAAATTTGAAGTTGGAAAAACATAAACTCATTATAGATACTGATAAGAGATGAACTCATCATTTAAAGTATCACATTTATGAATATAGTTCTTGCCTCATAATGACAGCATGTCTACAACTCTAAAATCGCTGATGGTTTCAACACGTATTTGGCATTGTAAAGGCAAAGTAACCTGATTATTGGTTCTATTTGTGTGTGTTTGTTTCTGGTGTTTGGAATTTTTAACTTTGTTAAAAATATAAACATATATGCTGGTGAGGATGGAAATAATAATGATGATTATAATTTAGAAGTGAGCTTTGAATATATTCAGAAACTCTCATTTGATTCTTTTCCCTAGTAGCATAAAATCACGATGGCTATGTCAAAGCGTAAATCAGACTCATTTTATTTTTGTTGTTTTGTTGCTTTTTCAAAGCATGTGCTTTAATGCAATATTACCAAGTAAAGCATGTCGTATAGTGCTTGATAAGAAGTTAGAAAGTGAGAAATAAATTATCATCACTTTGCCCTTTATGTTTTGCATGTTTTATGCACATTTCTGGCTGACAGCTTTGAAACATTTATTGTATTTCAAATTTCCAGTCCAAATTTTTCAACTTGTAAAATTGAACTGAGTGAATTGATGTCATGAATAACTTGAGTAAAATTCATTTTGTATTTTCAATTTCCTTATCTAGGAAATCTTAAATATCTTCTTTTTTTTTTTTCAAAAGAACTCAAGTCTTGATTGATAGGGAAACAGACAGAGAGCATCATATACAAAAAGTAACACCAATTGTTCTGTCATATCAGATTTCTAACTAATAACAAACTATATATTTCTATTTTGTATAGGATAATCTTGCTCCAACTTGGATGGGGTGGAGCGCTGGTTCCGCCCCTCAGCCCTTTATTATGGGTACTGTATTACCCCTTTTGCTTCCTTTCATCCTTTCACTGTGACTTTGTGTAGTGGGATGAGGGAGGGGTTGGGAGGGGTACTATTGTACCACAGTAAGAAAAATACAATATTTACATTATAATCCCCTGTTTTCAATTGCCTTTACTTTTCTTTTGAGAAAATACCTTTTGTGAATTTATCCTCTGTGGATTTGAAGCCCAGCTGTTGATATCCTTGTTAAGTTTCACTGAATCAAATTAGATGTGTGTATATTGAGTTATTCATTTATGGGGAGATTATCTATCTGATTGATGATGGGGGGACCCTGGTTCAGAATGGTTGAATGAAATTTTTAACTTGTCAAATTGAATGATGCTCTTTGAGTCATTTAAAAGGACCCTTGCTATTTTCTACATTGGTCTGAGTCCTGAAAATTAATATCAAGTTACCAACAGTAGCTTCTTGCCTTTTTGATCTGTGTGAGCAGGTGCTGGAGTGTAAAAATCCCAGGTTTCATAGACTGGAATTGATTGTGTGATCATTCTCATGTTTTATGATTTGTAAGTTTATAGGGGTTATTTTCCAAATGCAAAAAAAAAAAAAAGACATATTAAGATAGAGTTGACGAGCAAATGTGATTTGTGTTTTAAATAGGAAAAGTAAATTTAAAAGGATCCACTTATTTGAATTATACAGACAAGAACACCCACCTAGAAATAAAATATCATGTGTATTAAGATAGTATTTAATGTATAAACTGACTTCATAGAATACATCACTCCCAACTAACCTCTTAGTGTCTTAGAAGACAGCACAGTGAACACCTAAATAAAAATGAATCTGCTACTGCTGTGCTGTGCTCAGCTGTGTCTGACTCTGCGACCCCATGGACTGTAGCTCACTAGTCTCCTCTGTCCATGGGATTTCCCAAGCAAGAACACTGGAGTGGGTCGCCATTTCCTGTTCCAGGGAATCTTCCCCACCCAGGGATCAAACCCACATCTCCTGTTTCTCCTGCATTAGCAGGCAGGTTTTTAACCAGTGAGCTACCTGGGAAGCCCCACATTTTATTGATTCTTAAAGTCTGGGATAATATGCAAGGATGATAGTTACTTCTGAGGGAGAGAAAAAGTTAGCATTTTTGTTTGGATAATTGATATATCTTATCTCTCAATAATAATTATCTTAAGTAAATCCCACAACACAAATGAAGACATTAGGTTTTTAAAAGATTTTATACTTTTCTTCATACTTTAAAAGGAGTGACTTCTACTTTGCCTACTTTTGATTTTTATTCACAGTCTTTTCAGTATTTTGATTAAAGAAGCAGTAGAATCCACGAGTTGTATTGATTTGAAGTTCAAAGGCAATTTATTTAGGCAAGAGCACATTTCTTCATGTATCAAAATTCCCAACATTAATTTACATTTTAATTGTCAATTTCTCATTTTGTGTTGATTTACTTAAAAAGGAGATAACGAACCAGAGACAGTTTCTATAACAGTGAGTTGTGCTAAAATACAGAAATTCTATAGGATGATGCTGTGCAAAACGGTTGTGAGGAGAAGCACATTTTGTGTTAATTTATTAAGATAGTTCCTTTCTTCTACACCTCCTTTGATGCAGCCTGAAACCTTAAACTATTCTTTCCAGTTGATTAGTCCAGTTCTGCCTAGTGCCTTCACCACCTGGAAACCAATTACTGCAGTTCCCTGGAGCCAGAAAGGAGNTGCTGTGCAAAACGGTTGTGAGGAGAAGCACATTTTGTGTTAATTTATTAAGATAGTTCCTTTCTTCTACACCTCCTTTGATGCAGCCTGAAACCTTAAACTATTCTTTCCAGTTGATTAGTCCAGTTCTGCCTAGTGCCTTCACCACCTGGAAACCAATTACTGCAGTTCCCTGGAGCCAGAAAGGAGTTAATACACCTCTCTCTGTGCTGAACCAAGAGAGGGCTTGGGGCTCTTGGGATGTGAGTCCTTTCTCACATCCTTCATTGTCTAATTTAATGAAATTTTAAGAATAAATGGATCTCTGTAGAGTAAGTCCTTTTATCTTATAAAAATAAACCTTTTCTCTGTACCAAATGTTTGCGAACATTGTAAATGTATCTTGAAACATGCTACTGCAGAGCACTTGCTTGTGTGATGCATTACATAGAGTTAATTTGAATGCAAATCTAATCCCCAGTTTCAAAAGAAACCCCTCAGACCTATTAGCTAACCCCACATGTTTTGTGTACAGCTCTTTATTCTCATTCCTATATCTAGAAATACCATTTAAAATTTGTTTTGATCAATAAATACTAAGCTAATCTTTACTTCATTCATTCAGTCACCATTTTTATAGCCCTATATTCAAAGTACTCAAAGCCTTGGAGAACTCACAAATATATATTTTTATCTGAAGTAAGGAAAAAGCCTACCATCTGTCAAGGTTACAGGAATGCAATTAACTCTAGTACAGAGCAGTCTGGGAGGCAGATAAATGGGAGTGACTCTAGGGACAGTTGGTGCAGTGGAGTGGAAGAAGCACTAGACGCCACGCATAGTCTACATTCTGCACTGAAGCGGGCTTAGCTCATTTTTCTCATTTGTCAAATGAGAATGCAGTAGTAAAGTATCTCTATAGTCCTGTCCAGTGCTAGAATTCTGATTTTTTCATTCAAAAGAGGAAACATCTCTATCTTGGCGGCTAAACTGAGCGGAAGTGGGGCTTCATGACAAAAGTGCTGCTTGAAATACAGCTAGTGAGAAGAAAAGTGTTTCAGCAGGGGAGGAAGTGGACAAGGAATTTCAAAGGAAATGGTGTCTCAATTCTCTGGTAATGTTATTAGCATATGGTGACTACATTAGTTGGATTGGCATGAAGGGTAGGTAGCTCGTGAAGTTAAAACTAGACATGTAGATTGAGCAGTGATTTGAACATCAGTTCAGTTCAGTTCAGGCGCTCAGTCGTGTCCGACTCTTTGTGACCCCATGAATCGCAGCACGCCAGGCCTCCCTGTTCATTACNCTTTTTTTTTTTTTTTAATGCAGCTCTCTGAAATCTTAGTTCACAATCTTCTCTAGTGTTAATAGAAAGACTCTGTTGCAGACATGGGTTCATGTACACACATAGGTACTAGATAGATTTATGGTAATGGTTTATACTTTATATGGTTAAAGTGAAAGTGTTGGTTGCTCAGTTGTGTTCAATGGACTGTAGCCCACCAGGCTCCTCTGTCCTTGGGATTTTCCAGGCAAGGATACCAGAGTGAGTTCCCATTTCCTTCTCCAAAGGGTATTCCTGACCCAGGAATCAAACTCAGGTTTCCTGCATTGCAAATGGATTCTTTACTGTCCAGGACCTGCTGCTAATTTGACTGGCCAACTAGTTGAAAATTTAAGTGCTTTCTTGTGAAAATGACTCAGTAGAGGTAGAATTACGCACTAGAGCATTAATCAAAAGGCTGTTTGTTCTAACAAAAAGTTTTGTAGTTTCTTAGTTATTCTCTGAAAGTAGATTACAGATCTCAAAATTTGCATAATATTGAAAAAGATTATAGTTTGTCTAAAGTGTTTATAAGGCAAAGAAAATATCAGTTCAGTTCAGTCGCTCAGTCATGTCCGACTCTTTGCGACCCCATGAATCGCAGCACGGGAGGCCTCCCTGCCCATCACCAACTCCCGGAGTTCACGCAGATTCGCCTCCATCAAGTCAGTGATGCCATTCAGCCATCTCATCCTCGGTCGTCCCCTTTTCCTCCTGCCCCCAATCCCACCCAGCATCAGAGTCTTTTCCAATGAGTCAACTCTTCACATGAGGTAGCCAAAGTACTGGAGTTTCAGCTTCAGCATCATTTCCTCCAAAGAAATCCCAGAGCTGATCTCCTTCAGAATGGACTGGTTGGATCTCCTTGCAGTCCAAGGGACTCTCAAGAGTCTTCTCCAACACCACAGTTCAAGAGCATCAATTCTTCAGTGCTCAGCTTTCTTCACAGTCCAACTTTCACATCCATACATGACTACTGGAAAAACCATAGCCTTTATTAGATGGACCTTAGTCGGCAAAGTAATGTCTCTGCTTTTAAATATGCTATCTAGGTTGATCATAACTTTCCTTCCAAGAAGTAAGCATCTTTTAATTTCATGGCTGCAGTCACCATCTGCAGTGATTTTGGAGCCCCAAAAAATAAAGTCTGATACTGTTTCCACTGTTTCCCCATCTATTTCCCATGAAGTGATGGGACCAGATGCCATGATCTTCGTTTTCTGAATCTTGAGCTTTAAGCCAACTTTTTCATTCTCCACTTTGACTNTAGGTCTTCATAGAACCGTTCAGCTTCAGCTTCTTCAGCATTACTGGTTGGGGCATAGATTTGGATTACTGTGATATTGAATGGTTTGCCTTGGAGATGAACAGAGATCATTCTGTCGTTTTTGAGATTGCATCCAAGTACTGCATTTCGGACTCTTTTGTTGACCATGATGGCTACTCCATTTCTTCTGAGGGATTCCTGCCTGCAGTAGTAGATATAATGGTCATCTGAGTTAAATTCACCCATTCCAGTCCATTTTAGTTCTCTGATTCTCAGAATGTTGATGTTCACTCTTGCCATCTCTTGTTTGACCACTTCCAATTTGCCTTGATTCATGGACCTGACATTCCAGGTTCCTATGCAATATTGCTCTTTACAGCATTGGACCTTGCTTCTGTGACCAGTCACATCCACAACTGGGTGTTGTTTTTGCTTTGGCTCCATCCCTTCATTTTTTCTGGAGTTATTTCTCCACTGATCTCCAGTAGCATATTGGGCACCTGCTGACCTGGGGAGTTCCTCTCTCAGTATCCTATCGTTTTGCCTTTTCATACTGTTCATGGGGTTCTCGAGGCAAGAATACTGAAGTGGTTTGCCATTCCCTTCTCCAGTGGACCACATTCTTTCAGACCTCTCCACCGTGAGCCGCCTGTCTTGGGTGCCCTCACGGGCATGGCTTAGTTTCATTGAGTTAGACAAGGCTGTGGTAGGTAGGCAAATATTTGATAATCAGTGGAAAGTCATTAAATAACTTTAAGTGAGAGTGGAAGAAAATTAATTCATCTTACATGAATTAAAGAGACAGTTGGAAGACAGTAGTACAAGTTGGTCGGGGAAGGCAATGGCACCCCACCCCAGTACTCTTGCCTGGAAAATCCAATGGACGGAGTAGCCTGGTGGGCTGCAGTCCATGGGGTCGCTAACAGTCGGACAGACTGAGCGACTTCACTTTCACTTTTCTCTTTCATGCATTGGAGAAGGAAATGGCAACCCACTCCAGTATTCTTGCCTGGAGAATCCCAGGGATGGGGGAGCCTGGTGGGCTGCCGTCTATGGGGTCACACAGAGTCGGACACGACTGAAGTGACTTAGCAGCAGCAGCAGCAGCACAAGTTGGTAGTGACAGATATCAGAACTGGATGGTGATCATGAAGATTGAGAAGTGAGAAAAGTGAGAAAGGTTTTGAAGAAAAATGTGAGACCTGCAGATGGATATGAAAAGAACTCAAGAAATAGTTATAGGTAATCAGTGTTCTGCTCATGGCCTAAGCTGGGTGTTGTAGGTTTTAAAATAAAAGGTTATTTTAATGTGTGCTTTGTGTATACACAGTAGAAGCAGCTTTTTAATCTGGATGGAAGGCAAAATATTTGGAAAAGGAGAGGAATAAAAACTTGATTTCAGCTTTCAAATCTTGACTCCAAAGAAATCTAAGTGTGTCCACACATTTAAAGTGAAATATAAAATAAAGATTTATTCATTCAATTGTATTAATACAGATGGCCGCATGAGATAAGGTGAGGGGCCATGTGTCAACTTGATAGACTTGGCATAGCTCACATCATCTGGATCTGCCTAGATAACTCAGCTGACTTCATTGTTTCATTCTCATTCCCCTCTTTGTCATTAATGGTTTTTACTTCCTTTGGCTCACTTATCACACTGTATTGTAATTCCAGAAGGCCTAGAGTTCCTGATAGACTTTAAACACAGCTCAGAAGCATAAGGAAGTTCATCTATTCTTGTTTTCAGACAGTCAAAAAATTTGTTCTAAAAACACATTGGTATCAAATGGCAAGTAGAAGATATTTTGATGCCTGTTGTTTCTTTTAGATCAAGAATGATAGAAGTACACAGGCAGAATTCAATTTAGCTGTGAATGTTCAAGTCTGAGGCATCATCTGCTACTTAGGAGCATATTAGGGCCTGTCTTTCTCTCTTAGCTATTCATGTGTATCTCCAAAGGGAACTATAGAGAAGGAAGCAAAGACAGTCTTCCCTACAGTGTTGCTAAATATTAAAACACAGATTTTTAACTTATGGTCCAAGAATAAAGATATAAAGGGCTAAAATGCTTCCACTAAAAAAAAATAAAGGTAGATAATTATTTAGCACACAACTTGATGTAATCACATCAGATTTGGGCACTATCACCCCAAATATGACATCTCTCCTTTTCTTATTTTCCTAAGAAACTGATTTCTACCATGTTTCATTTAAAGTAAGTTTATCAAATTAAACTCAGTAAATGAAACAACTGATATGACTGGAGCTTGAAATAAGCTATGTGATGATCTAATGAAATACATGATGCTAAATTGTCTTGCTTCTTATGCAAAAATTATTATTAGTCATAGTGATGCATGAATAATTAAGGACAAAATTATTTAGGTATTCAATAATATTTTTATATTTATACACCTGAACTTTTTAGTTTATTAAAATATATCAGTCAATCAAATCAACTCTTGCCCCAATATTTTAGTTTCATTCTTTAATATATTGCTTTGTTTAATGAGTTAATCTTCTCTGATAGGATTTCTTACTTCTCTTTTTCTAATAAACAAATTTTATGGCTTCATCTGGCAGCAAATTCCTCTGATTTTGTTTTCCCTTTAACCTTTTAGTATTTTCTCCTCTCTTTTAAAAAACTTTTTATCTTTATTATATTGTCTATATTCATTTCTCTAAATGTATGCTTATGAAAGAATATATTTCATTTTAAGACTTTTTTATTTTGCTTTTAAATATCTTAGAATAGTCTTGATATTAAAAAAAATAGAATCACTAAAGATTACTAGGGGGATAATGTTTTTTAATTTAACCAACAAGAATTCTGACTTTTCTTTTTTTCCATTTGTGTATTAGGTGGTTGTGAATGCCCTTTTAGGAGCAATTCCATCCATCATGAATGTACTTCTGGTTTGTCTTATATTCTGGCTAATTTTCAGCATCATGGGCGTAAATTTGTTTGCTGGCAAATTCTACCACTGTGTTAACACCACAACTGGTGACATGTTTGACATCAGCGAAGTGAATAATCATTCTGATTGCCTAATACTAATAGAAAGAAATGAGACTGCCCGCTGGAAAAATGTGAAAGTAAACTTTGATAATGTAGGATTTGGGTATCTCTCTTTGCTTCAAGTTGTAAGTGAACACTCTTTTCTCTGAAATGTGTTTATTGTCTGGAATAATAACAAAGTGATGACATACAGCCTTTGTGTAGTACTAAGAAGAAAATTTATATATCCTTTTTTTCTAATTTTGATGTATTAGTACAGACTTATGAGCCCAGATGGGTGGAAGTGTCAGTATATTTAAACAGTGCAGACATAGTTGATAGTGGCCAAGTATTTCAGTTATTCTCCTATTATTCTCTCTTCCCATATGAACAAGTTGATGACTAAATCAACAAATTTGGTAATATTTTCCTATTGCAATTGGAAAGCTTGTTTCACTGATGGATCACCCCCTCCCCTCAAACATACACCCTAAACACACCTGACTGGATTATAACAAATTGGTGAGAATTAATTGCTACTGAGTTATGTCATTTGGATTGAAGATTGTGGAATGATATTTAGGCTTTAGGATTAGATCCTCATAGTGAAATGGAATAATACCAGGTAGCACTCAGAAACAGAAATGAAACACAAGCACCTGTTATCCCATCGCAAATGGCCTGTAGTACAATTATAGAAGTCTTTTTTTCCTCTAAATATTAATGTTTTCACTACTGGGTCTCTAAGACTGAAAAACCATTCACAATGTATAAAAATATAAAAGATGGTAGCCTCTTGAACATCTTCATTTGATGTAACTTCTGACTGCAGCTGCATCACAAAGCAGTGGATAAAGAGTCCAGAGTATTTGAAAAACATTGTAAAATACTGTTCTATTTTGGCCACTGAAAACCAATATTAAAAAAAAAAACTGCATAAATTTGTTTCTGTGGTTCTATAGTCCTTAGGGCAGAAATCTGTTTTATTTCACCAGGGTTTTGTTTCCAACTGTTCAACTAGGAGATTAAGCAAGCAAACAAGCTTGCACTGATCAAAATCCTCCTGCATCTCTTTCAGAGTACTATGGTTCTTTTGCAAGTTCTTTCTACCTTCTTGTTAGAAATTCTTACTTCTCTTGTAGATGTTTCTGATTTACTCTAAATGTTCATGGAATTGAAATAGAGGTTTTTAAAATTTGGACAAGTATGATTTCTTTGAATATTATAGTAGACACATGATATTATTTCCCTGGGTACTTACCCTAACCCTTAACTGATAACCACACTTGTAAATATCACTAATGCATGTCACTTCCTTCATAAAATTGAGAAAGAAAAACTGAAAATTTCAAGCAATCCCTTAAAATGCCAGGGTAAAGATGCTGTACAAAGCCAGTAAATAAATTCTGCTACCAAAGTGCTGATTTACACTTGGCGATATACAGAATCATCTCTCTTTTGGTTAGCAATTCATTGAAATGGTTCTTTGAATCACTTTTACTGCTTTTGCACCTAGTGTGTAATGAACTTGTTCTGTCATTGACCTCAGCCATTGACACATTCAAAATTTCCCTCTTTGATAGACAAGTAAGTTCTATTTTCTAGCTAAGAGTCTTTACTTTTTCTTCATTGCCATCACAAGCACCCATACTTGACTTACTTCCCATAACATCTACCACTTCATAAGTGTTAGTGTTACAAAAACAAAGATGTGTTAAGATACAGATGCTAAAAGCTTTTTGCTAGACTTTCGGACTAAGGAAAATCCTCTCAGGTCCATCGTGTTCACAAGTATCAAGTTACTATAAATTATTACACTTGGAATACCAAGTGTCTACTGTGCTATTTTCACTTTTCTTACCCAAATTAACTCACTCTCATCAAAAATTGCAGAAAAGAAAGTGGAAGATAGGATTATTTCTGATGCTACGCTTCAAAATTCTTAAAATGTTAGCTGCAACTGACTTTTTGGCTACCTGTATGATCTTTAGAGTGTTACAATAAAGAAAAATTGTAAGCTTTCAGTCACTTGGATCACCTTGTATACAGATTTTAGGGGATGATCATCAGATCTAAGATGTGGTTGTTTTGCTGCTATGAAGTTTGCCAAATGTGTTGGCATTTGTAAGACCTTCTAAAAGTATTCCACCAAATCTTGATAGCACTTTAAACTGCATGATTCCATTAACTAAAGAACTGAAAAGTATTTGTCAGTTGGTTGTCAAGCTGGAGGATATTTCAAAGGACCATTCTATTCATTATATGGTCTAGAAATAAAGAGACTTACTGAGATATTGTTAGTCCAAAATCCATGTAAAATTTGTTTTGAGATGTTTTTAAAATGTTCCTTTTAAAGAAATGTATTAGTAAGGATATTTATTAAATATTGGGTCTGAATTACTTTTACCCCAAAATAAAACATGCATGTCCTTTTTAATAGGCCACATTTAAGGGATGGATGGATATAATGTATGCAGCAGTTGATTCCAGAAATGTAAGTATTCTTTACATTCTAAGTCTTTTCACAATATTGATTAGACATTAAAAATAATTTAACAGAGCATAGCAGCTACATGGAATGATTTTACAGTGATTTTTTAAAAAGAAAAAGTATGATTCAATACTCAAGTATAGCAGTAGTATGCGCGCACATAGTAGTATTTATCCAAAATCTTACTAAGATATATCAAAAAGAAGTACAACTAAAGTAACAGAGTCATATGTTTAACAACTAACAAATATCCTTCTATTGACTATTTTTCTATTTTGTTTCCTTTCAATCTATCAATTACATACTCATTAATAATTTTGGAGTGATAAAACAAATGTGAAGAAATATATGATCGCCATCCATAGTTTACCCTCCATATTGGACATGCTAAGGATGTTGTCTAGGTAGTGTAAGATTTCTGTAACAGTCACTTTAAAATCCATTCCTTTATGTGATGATACGCTGTGCTTCGTCACTTCAGTCATGTCTGACTCTTTGTGACCCTATGGACTGTAGCCCACCAGGCTCCTCTGTCCATGGGATTCTCCAGGCAAGAATACCAGAGTGGTTGCCCTTCTCTTCTCCAGGGGATCTTCCCCACCCAGGAAATGAACCTGTGTCTCCTGTGTTGTAGGCGGATTCTTTACCACTGAGCCATCTGGGAAGCGCCCTTTATATGATCCATAAATTTACTGGAGCCTTTACAGATACTGTTATCATTTCTATGATCAACAGTTTCCATTAAATTTCTATCACCTAAGACCTACTTTTTTGATTTCTCCTACTACAGCCTTTTTTAGACTTCAAGAAGAATTAAAATCCATGCTCATTCCAAATCTGCTCTTCAAATTATGTACAATTTAGTATTTTTCTCTCTGTCTTTCCATTCTTAGGTCCCATCTGTTTAGCCTATAATCATGATGGATGGCCTTTGCCCCCATAATCTGTAAACTGACCTAAGAGACTCCCTTTTTTCTTTCTTGATATACAGTTTCCATAAATGATTCTAGTTTTGTGTTGAGTACCTTCCTGATATCCTCCAGAGTTATTTTACTTTGTTATTATTTTGTTTTGTGTGTTTGGTTGGTTTTTAACTCTTAATATCTTTCAGTTCAGTTCAGTTCAGTTGCTCAGTTGTGTCCGACTCTGCGACCCCATGAATCGCAGCACGCAAGGCCTCCCTGTCTATTACCAACTCCTGGAGAGTCCCAGGAATGGGGAAACCTGGTGGGCTGCCGTCTATGGGGTCACACAGAGTCGGACACGACTGAAGTGACTTAGCAGCAGCAGCAAAGTTCACTCAGACTCGCGTCCATCAAGTCAGTGATGCCATCCAGCCATCTCATCCTCTGTCGTCCCCTTCTGCTTCTGCCCCCAATCCCTCCCAGCATCAGAGTCTTTTCCAGTGAGTCAGCTCTTCTCATGAGGTGGCCAAAGTACCGGAGTTTCAGCTTCAGCATCATTCCTTCCAAAGAGATCCCAGGGCTGATCTCCTTCAGAATGGACTGGTTGGATCTCCTTGCAGTCCAAGGGACTCTCAAGAGTCTTCTCCAACACCACAGTTCAAAAGCATTTATTATACTACTGTCCAAATGGCAAGATATTTGTTGTATTTGTAGTTAGAAAAAAAATTTCTAAATCATTTTATGGTATTTTTTACATAACACCTCATTTTTCACTTAAAAAATTATCCTAAAGGCTAATTTCAGAGATTATTTTTAGAAGTAGCTGATTTAGAGGAAATAAAAGTACTGCTTGCTAAGTCAATTCAGTCGTGTCCGACTCTGTGTGACCCCATAGACAGCGGCACTGCCTAAGTATTACTAAAAATTTTATCTATTCCCATGAAAAAGCAACAATGACTTCCAGCATCAAATGTATTATAATGTCTTAAAAAATATTCTCCTTTGGTAGGTGGAACTCCAGCCTAAGTATGAGGAAAGTCTATACATGTATCTTTACTTTGTTATTTTCATCATCTTTGGGTCCTTCTTCACCTTGAACTTGTTTATTGGTGTCATCATAGATAATTTCAACCAGCAAAAAAAGAAGATAAGTATTTCTAATATTTTCTCTCCCACCAAGATAATAAATCATTTGGAGGGCTTTTAATACCAAATGAGTACTTTAGCTCAGAAACCAAATGGGATTATATATTACAATCTATTTTTTGCATGCTTCCTCTCTGCCATTCACTGCCCATATCTTTGCCAAGAATGACTGTGTTCCATATTTCTGTGCATAGGCTTACAAAATCTCCTCTTTAAATAAAAACAAACAAATAAACAAACTTCAGGGACCACATTTTTTCTTTTGAAAAAAAAAAAAGAAAAAAGAACTGGAAGAGAACACAGACATACACCTCTTTCCCAGATTCAGCTTATTGTTTATCCCTATGACATCTCCCCTTAAAATATATTGTCCAACAAAAACCTTTATAATGCAACAAATTATATATGAGATGTAAGCTTCTTCTGGTGCTTCTTTTTACACTTTAAAATTCTTTATTGGCTCCTTTTATATATTCCCACTTCATTCTCCCTGATATTAATTATAAGCTATCAGTTCTCGCTTTGAATTGAAAGTTCTTTATTAGTATCATTTATAAAGCCCACTTATTATCTAATTATATATGTATATTATCATAAAATTGAAAGTAAAGAAATATCTTTACTCAGGAATAACCATTATTCATTATAAACTTTTTCTACACATATCCTTATTACTGAAATTATTTTTGACTTAACATATATATTTCCCTTTTTAATCCTTCATATATACATTATCATAATTTACTTAACCATTTCCAAGTAGACTGATGATATAGGTTATTTTTAACCTTTAAGGATTAAATAGTGCCTGGTCAAAACTCTTTGTGCCAAAAAAACTGGAGCCGTTAACGATTTCTTTAAGATAAATTCCCAGAGTAAAGTGTTTTGCTTCCTATTCATACTGCCAATAACAGCATATAGCTGTGGTCAGGTCACCACCGATACACTAGCATCAAACATTCTCTCTGTTTTTTGATACTTGGTATTTGATATAAGAAAATTGTATTTAATTTTCATTTTCATGTCTTTTATTATTAGTAGGTTTGAATATGTTTTCAAGGGCTTTTTTTTTGCCATTTATATTTCTTCCTTCATGTACTGATCCTTCATCTCATTTGTTCAGTCTGTTTTCCTATTATATAATTGCTTTCATTATATGAGGCTCTTTCACTGTAGAACATGCCCGACTTTGTTATTACTAATATTACTCTGTCATCATTGTCAAGCTATTTCATTTCACTTCTTAGCCTGAATTCCAGTTGTCTGTAACTACTGGCCTGTCACATACCTGCTGAACTTATGACTTTGACTTTTCCCCTAACTCTTCTACCAACTTCCCCAGTTTCCTTTTCTAGCCTTTTTGCTCCAATTCTTGGCAGAGTGACAGTGGCTTTTTATGAGTATCTCTAAACCATTATGCAATATATCTACTTTAACTCTTTGCTACATATGAATAAGAAAATCATTGTCTGAAAATTCTGAAAGACAGTGTGTCCAGTGTAAGGAACCAAGTATTTAGTGACTCAGTGAACCAAACAGTACTACTTCCTGAGTTTACAGTCTTGGGTAAAATACTTAACCTCTCAGTTTGTGGGATTGTTTTCCTCCATAAAATAATAATAAAAATCATAAAGTTAATTTTGGATGATTGAAATAAATAAGATTACAGTATCTAAAACTAGTTTTAATTTTTCAATTTAAAATCCTAAGCAAATAATGCTTATTGGTTGAATTTTGTGTTTCCTTTTTTAATGGTCCCTTTTCTAAATCTAATATTGAAAGAAGGAAGGTACACAGTTTTAACCAGTTTTTGTTTTCCTTTTTTATACTTTGGAGGTCAAGACATCTTTATGACAGAAGAACAGAAGAAATACTATAATGCAATGAAAAAATTAGGATCAAAAAAGCCACAAAAGCCTATACCTCGACCAGGAGTAAGAAATGCCAAATGATGTGGGGGGAAATGTACAAAAACAAAAATTTGCCTGGTTTTTCTCACAGAAGAGATAGCAGCTAACATTTCTCGGAGCAAAGATTTCTCCCACTTTTAGAGCATCATTAATTCATACATTTTATGGTAACGGTAAAATAATTTTTTACAGGAAGAGGCCAAAAGGAAAAAGAGGAAACAGAAAATGTACCTTTATTGTCAAGTCAATTAGAATTGTACCACTAGAATTGAAATGAAAAGGCAAAATATACATAGGCAGTGTTATGTGCACAAGAAATTTGATCATGTAACTCAAGAGTAGTTGCTGAGTCATGTATATAGAGGAGTAAATCTTTGACAGGATTCAGAAACAGTTTCCTGATAGATAAGTTGATGAACTGTTAAGTGAAATAATACCTTAGGTACCAAGCATTTTGGAGATGAAAAGACTTCTAGTATCTAATATTCAAATATATGGCTATAAAGTTAGAAATTACTAATGTCTACAGAAGTCAGAACCAATAAGTACAATTCATGATGATAAGAAACAAGTGTCATGTTTCCATGATAACCAGTGAAACAACTGCTATGAAATAGACAGCCTTATCCCACATTGTGTTGATTTTTATGATGATGACATGTGAGGTTAAAGCAACTCCTGGGGTGTACTGGGGAGTAAAATGTTAATGAATATTCATATTCATATTGTGCTAGCCCACACGTGCTTTCTTGAGAATGATTAAAAACATACGCTGACCTCTGTGAAGGCTTAACACTCAAAAGTAGAAATGAGTCAATTATGTGTAGGAAAAATGTAAGACAGAAGATATCCTCAAAGTTCCTCAGTGGCTAGGGAAGTGGGTCAGACAATGAAAGGGAAGTGAAAGTGAAAGTCCTTCCATCATGTCTGAGTCTTTGCAACCCCATGGACTATACAGTCCTTGAAATTCTCTAAGCAAGAATACTGGAGTGGGCAGCCTTTCTCTTCTTCAGGGGATCTTCCCAACCCCAGGATGGAACCCAGGTATCCCACATTGCAGGTGGATTCTTTACCAGCTGAGCCACAAGGGAAGCCCAAGTGGGTCAGACAATGGCCTGCAATGAATGACAGTGGCAAAATCACAGATCAGTGAAAAGCACCATGAATTTTTGACATCAAAGCATAAGGAATGTCTTCTAGTTTGATTATCCCTGTGTAGACTCAGCATTCTGTGTGTGATGATATCAGCAAACACTGTTTGGTGGAAGAACATCAATATTGCCACACAGGGACTTTAAACGCATAATGTTATAGCTGTGTCATGGGAATCCCAAGTTCCCTATAACAACTTTTTTAGAACAAGTCTAGTGGATTGTTAATAGATATATTTTGAAACTGCTGTATGGTCCAACTAATCATGGAAATTCTAGTAAAACAAAATTAAGCAGATTTCTTAACCTCTCATAATCTTAATACACTGTCATGCATTTTGGGCCTCTCAGAGTAGTGTATAATAGTATGCAGTGTTTCTTATCAGAAGTCCCTTTTTGACAAGGGATTGTTATTCTGTGGAATATATTTTGGTAAATAGTAATTTGGATAACTAAATTTAAAAACTTAACTGTGATACAAACCACCTTTCACGAAATTCAGAGCCAGTGGTTCTTAGGTACAATCCTAGACAGTCAGTACAGAAACTACTTATATAGAAGTTCATGTGTAGAGGGAAACTCCTCTGTCACTAAAAGCTTTTCTGTTTCTCTACAGAACAAATTCCAAGGAATGGTCTTTGACTTTGTCACCAGACAAGTTTTTGACATCAGCATCATGATTCTTATCTGCCTCAACATGGTCACCATGATGGTGGAAACCGATGACCAGAGTGACTATGTGACTAGCATTTTGTCACGCATCAACTTGGTGTTCATTGTGCTGTTCACTGGAGAGTGTGTGCTGAAGCTCATCTCCCTCCGCCATTATTATTTTACCATAGGCTGGAATATCTTTGATTTTGTGGTGGTCATTCTCTCCATAGTAGGTAAGAAGTATTTCAAGCCTTTTAGCTCAATAAGAGTAAAAGAGCGATCACATTTAATTTAGAAGTCATCTGATCACTCAGAGAAAACCACTGTGAAAAGTCTGATGTTTTTCATTCAGATGTGTTGGTCTTCCTTACAAAATTAAGCTCCTGCTATACATTGAGTATTATATCCTGTTCTATCCATTTTAGACTAGGTGTATTATTTGTCAATATAGTAAGGTCTCATTCATTTGAACTGCTGCTGTTGCTGCTGCTAGGTCACTTCAGTCATATCTGACTATGTGTGACCCCATAGATGGCAGCCCACCAGGCTCCCCCGTCCCTGGGATTCTCCAGGCAAGAACACTGGAGTGGGTTGCCATTTCCTTCTCCAATGCAGGAAAGTGAAAAGTGAAAGTGAAGTCGCTCAGTCGTGTCCGACCCTCAGCGACCCCATGGACTGCAGCCTTCCAGGCTCCTCCGTCCATGGGATTTTTCGAGACAAGAGTACTGGAGTGGGTTGCCATTGTCTTCTCCGTAATTTGAACTAGAAATGTGCTATTAGCTAAATGTGCTATTAAGATTGAAATGTCTGACGTGTTGAGGTTGAATAGCCTATACAATATGTAAATGACTCTGTTGATAAAAGGGCTAGAAATTTAGTCTGATACTCAAGAGAGACAGTACATCAGAGACATAGAGTCATTGGCATATAGATAAGAGTGGAAGCTGGTACTAATAAGGAAGAATATAAAGTGAAAGAGTAAAGCTAAGAACAAAATGTCAGTGAAAATGGAAGGTTCTTTAATGCAGAGTATCAGAGATTTTCTAGATTACCTTGAAATGTATAATGATGATGCACAAAAGAAGTGATTTGGCATGGAACATCATTTCATCAGTCATACACTTCAAAGCCTGGAGTGTCAAAGGTCACATAAGCAATAACTCATCTAATTGAAGATACAGCTCCAGCCGCAGTGGAGTGAAGAGGTCTGTCTGTGGGCCTAAAGTATCCATTTTTTTTTTCCTAAAGCAGATGATATGATTGAGTAAATATTTTACCATCCAGTATGGGGTACCTCTGTTGGGCAGATTTTTATGTCATTCCCCCCTCTGAAGAAGCTGATCTTTTATCCAACTTATATGTTGTATGTACCCTTTGATTCCCACAGTATTCTGTGGTGTAACTAGTTGTGGATAGGGTACTTAGTTGTATTCACCTCTCTTTCTTTCTCTGTCTTTCTTTCCCTCTCTCATACACACACAAACATGCTTACTTCTCATTCATTATTTCACTATTTCGAAGGTAAATGGAGAAAGAAGCTTTAAATAGGAGGGCTAAGACACAGATGTAGGAAACCAGAAAAAGCATCAGCTTAAATCCTTTTGGAAATGCAGCAGAGCATACATAAATATATACATCTCTATATGAATATTATAGTGGAAGCTTAGGAAAGCGTCATGTTCATGGAGAGATGAAAATAGCATTCAAAACTACAGATAGGTTTATATGGGGAAGGACTGAATACAGGTTATATGATTTAGTGTTTCAGAAAAAAATCATTGTGTTCACTGTATTTTTATAAATGTTTACATATACTGTCAGCTACTGCTCTTCAGACAGACTTGAATTTTTAACTTGTTTTTTTAGATTCAGTCTTTGAATTTTCTGTAAGCTAAAACTAGTCTATAGCTACCCTCCAAAGATAAAATGTACTATAAAATCCTTATTGAATTGAATACTATCTTAGTCACCTTGGGGTTTCCCAGGTGGTACAGTGGTAGAGAATCCTCCTGCCAATGCAGGAGATGCAAGAAATGTGGATTTGATCCCTGGGTTGGGAAGACCTTGTGGAGGAGGAAATGGCAAGCCACTCCAGTATTCTTGCCTGGAGAATCCCATAGAAAGAGAAGCCTGGCATGTCACAGTCCATGGGCTTGCAAAGAGCTGGACATGACTGAGTGACTTAACACTTGCCCTACACTTTGAACTGAATTTTAGTACTCTGAAATTTACCTGTGAGCCTTAACAAAATTTCAGTATTAATTAAATGGATAACTTCCTCACTGGTTGGTACCCTCAATCTTTTTTGTCCATAGGTATGTTTCTGGCTGAGCTGATAGAGAAATATTTTGTGTCCCCTACCTTGTTCCGAGTGATCCGTCTTGCCAGGATTGGCCGAATCCTGCGTCTGATCAAAGGGGCCAAGGGGATCCGCACGCTGCTCTTTGCTTTGATGATGTCCCTTCCTGCACTGTTTAACATCGGCCTCCTGCTCTTCCTGGTCATGTTCATCTATGCCATCTTTGGAATGTCCAACTTTGCCTATGTTTTGTCCATAGGTATGTTTCTGGCTGAGCTGATAGAGAAATATTTTGTGTCCCCTACCTTGTTCCGAGTGATCCGTCTTGCCAGGATTGGCCGAATCCTGCGTCTGATCAAAGGGGCCAAGGGGATCCGCACGCTGCTCTTTGCTTTGATGATGTCCCTTCCTGCGCTGTTTAACATCGGCCTCCTGCTCTTCCTGGTCATGTTCATCTATGCCATCTTTGGAATGTCCAACTTCGCCTATGTTAAGAGGGAGGTTGGAATTGATGACATGTTCAACTTTGAGACCTTCGGCAACAGCATGATCTGCCTGTTCCAGATTACCACCTCTGCTGGCTGGGATGGACTGCTAGCACCTATCCTCAACAGTGGACCTCCAGATTGTGACCCTGAAAAAGATCACCCCGGCAGCTCAGTGAAGGGAGACTGTGGAAACCCGTCTGTTGGGATTTTCTTTTTCGTCAGTTACATCATCATATCATTTCTGGTCGTGGTGAACATGTACATTGCCGTCATCCTGGAGAACTTCAGTGTTGCTACTGAAGAAAGCGCAGAGCCCCTGAGTGAGGACGACTTTGAGATGTTCTATGAGGTTTGGGAGAAGTTTGATCCTGATGCCACCCAATTCATAGAGTTCTCCAAGCTCTCTGACTTTGCAGCGGCCCTGGATCCTCCTCTTCTCATAGCAAAACCGAACAAAGTCCAGCTGATTGCCATGGACCTGCCCATGGTCAGTGGGGACAGGATCCACTGCCTTGACATCTTATTTGCCTTTACAAAGCGTGTTTTGGGTGAGAGTGGAGAGATGGATGCCCTTCGAATCCAGATGGAAGAAAGATTCATGGCATCGAACCCCTCCAAAGTCTCATATGAGCCCATTACAACCACTCTGAAACGCAAACAAGAGGAGGTGTCTGCTATTGTTATCCAGAGGGCTTATAGACGCTACCTCTTGAAGCAGAAAGTTAAAAAAGTTTCATGTATATATAAGAAAGACAAAGGCAAAGAAAGTGAGGGAACACCCATCAAAGAAGATATCCTCATTGATAAACTAAATGAGAATTCAACTCCAGAGAAAACCGACATGACCCCTTCCACCACGTCTCCACCTTCCTATGACAGTGTGACCAAACCCGAGAAAGAAAAATTTGAAAAAGACAAATCAGAAAAGGAAGACAAAGGGAAAGATATCAGGGAAAGTAAAAAGTAAAAGGAAACAATATTCCATTTTGTGATCAATTGTTTACAGCCCGTGATGGTGATGTGTTGGTGTCAACAGGACTCCGACAGGAGGTCTATGCCAAACTGACTGTTTTTACAAATGTATACTTAAGGTCAGTGCCTATAACAAGACAGGGGCCTCTGGTCAGCAAACTGGGACTCAACAGACCAGAGAAACAGCATCGACAGGAGGTTTCTGTGTTCACAACCAGCTGACACTGCTGAAGAGCAGAGAGTAATGGCTACTCAGACTCTAGGAACCAATTTAAAGGGGGGAGGGAAGTTAAATTTTTATGTAAATTCAACATGCGACACTTGATAACAGTAATTGTCACCACTGTTTATGTTCTAACTGCCACACCTGCCATATTTTTACAAAATGTATGCTGTGAATTGGTCACTTTTTTTTTAATTCACAGGTTGTTTACTATTATATGTGACTATTTTTGTAAATGGGTTTATGTTTGGGGAGAGGGAGTAAAGGTAAGAAATTCTATGTTTCTCTATTGTATAACTGGATATATTTTAAATGAAAGCATGCTGCACTTCTCATTCTCACGTAAAAAAAAAATATCACGTCACAAAAGGGAAGAGTTTACTTCTTGTGTCAGGATGTTTTCAGATTTTTGAGGTGCTTAAATAGCTGTTCATGTTTTTAAGATGTTTCATCCAGAAAAATTTTACTGTGCCTGTAAATGTTCCATAGGATCCACAAGCATTAAAAAGTTGTTTTATTTTTACATAATTCATTACATATACATGTATATATGTATATGTGCATGTATATACATATATATGTATACACAGAGAGAGACACACACACACACATATACACACACCATTACATAGTCATTCTGAGTCCTGGCAGCATGACTATAACATTTTTGATAAGTGTCCTTTGGCGTAAAATAAAAATATCCTATCAGTCCTTTCTAAAAACCTGAATTAACCAAAAAGCATCCCCCACCACCACTTTATAAAGTTGATTCTGCTTTTTCCTACAGTATTGTTTAGCCATCTTCTGCTCTTGGTAAGGTTGACATAGAACATGTCAATTTAAAAAATAAAAAAAGTCTGCTTTGTAAATAGTAATTTTACCCAGTGGTGCATGTTTGAGCAAACAAAAATGATGACTTAAGCACAGTATTTATTGCATCAAATATGTACCACAGAAGTCGAGTTTGCAAGCTTTCAACAGGTAATACGATGTAATTGGTTCCATTATAGTTTGACGCCGTCACTGCTGCATGTTTATCTTGCCTCTGCTGCTGCATCGTATCCCTTCCACTGTTCAGAAGTCTAATATGGGAAGCCATATGTCAGTGGTAAAGTGACGCAAGTTGTTCTACCGAGACCTCATTCTTCATGTCATTAAGCAATAGGTCGCAGCAAACGATGAAGAGCTTCTTGCATTTTATCCTTCCAGTCTTAACCGAATACTCTATGGTAAAAAGCCCAACGTACAAACAGGTTGCAAGCTGCTTAATTCTGTTGAAAATATATGGTTAGAGTTTTCTAAGAAAATATAAATATTGTACAAAGTTCATTTTATTTTCTTTTTCAGCCTTTTTGTACATAAATGAGAAATTAAAAGTATCTTCAGGTTGATGTCACAGTCACTATTGTTAGTTTCTGTTCCTAGCACTTTTAAATTAAAGCACTTCACGAAATAAGAAACAAAGACTAAAATGCAGTGTAGATTCCTGCTTTTTATTAGTACTGTAAACTTTGCACACATTTCAATGTGAAACGAATCTCAGACTGAGTCCAGCATTTATTTGCTTTCATAGTGATGCCTTATCATCGAAAGAGGCTTAAGGAACGATGAGTTGATATTCTTGGCATTGCTTGAATCAGATGTTTCCACCTAGTCTTTTTATTCAATAAATCATCAGTCTTTTCCAGTGTTTGTTTACACAGATAGATCGTATTCTTACCAACCCATATGACATTAGAACTTTATCAGATATGATATGAGATCCAAGCTTTATTCCACAAAAATCATATAAATGAAATTATATTACCAGTCACAGCAAAACATTTTGTGTTTCTTCCACAAGCCACATTAAATGTAGATTCTTTATACTAAAGCTATTGACTTGTAGTGTGTTGGTGAAATGCATGCAGGAAAATGCTATTACCATAAAGAACGGTAAACCACATTACAATCAAGGCAAAGAATAAAGGTTTTGCTTTTGTTTTTGTATTTAATTGTTCTGTCTTTGTTTCTATCTTGGAAATGCCATTTAAAGGTACATTTCTTTCATGTAAAATGATCTATCAGAAAAAAATGTAAAAAATACACATTAAATATAATAATTCACCTTTAAATTTTTCATGGAATGGAAAGTAATTAAGAAGAGTGTACTGGATATCTAGTTTTAATATTGGCCAAAAACCTAGATATGGTATTGGATAGAGTAGTGGAAAATTACAAAAATTAATAAAAAATTGACTAACATTTTAGCTTGTGCATCCTTTCTCCTTCCTGTCTACCTGCTGCTCTATTTTTGTCTTGTTATTCTCTTTTCCCATTTTGGTTCCTCCCCTATGTATCCTTGATCTACCTTTGTATATACTTTTCATCACTTCCTTAGGCTATCAGTATTTTTCATTAAGGGTATTCTCTGTTTCTTTTCTGCTTGCCAAAGCTTTTGTTTATTACCATCTATAGACAAGGGAATTTGTATGCTTAGACTTCTAATAATCTGCTGCACCACAAAAAGTTCATATATCTTCATATCTATAATTTTGGGGGCAAAAGTTCTAAGTGAGCTTGGCTCTCACTCTTCATAATATATAAACATTCCCCAAATGACACCGATTTAATTATGACAAGTTTGGGAAAGATTTCTCAGTTCTGATTGCCTATTATAAATACCTGAGAAACTTTTAAAAAAAAATGCCTTTTGGACCAAAGTCAGACCAACTGAATTCATATCTCTGAGGATGAAACTTAAGCATATAATTTTTTAAGACTCCCCACTGATGCTGATTCATACTTAGGTTGAGGGCCAAGGAGTTAGCGTATCCTTGCTCACTATGAAAAAAGTGTCCTATAGAAAATGTCCCTGTCCCCTTCAGGGCTTCATTGTATAAATCATCAGATACAAGTTCCCAATATGATGACATTGGAGGTGCTTATCTTATAGTGAGAGAAGTGTTTATTGTTTTTTAAATTTTACTGAAGTAGAGTTGATTTACGATATTGTGTTTAATTTCTGCTGTATAGCAAAGTGACTCAGTTATACATACATATGTATTCTTTTCATTATTTTTTCATTATGGTTTATCACCAGATACTGAATATCGTTCACTGTGCTCTACAAGAGAGAGGTATTTATCTTCAGGTGTGACACTGTTCCATTTATATCAGGGATTCTCTTCTAGGACTATAGTTGGTGGAAAGGATTTTCTATCAGAATAGTTTAGAGAGCTTCTTCAGATTATACATACACACTCACACATGCAAAACTGTACCCCAACCATCCCTAGTGCAAAGAAGGATGATTAAGGAAAGACTCATAGATTAAGGACTCATCAAATAGCTGTCCAGATGCCCTGTTGGGTAAGAACCATTAGGTCTGGACCAATGAGAGGCAGCTTATATAAAATATTCATTTAATTTGTCATTGTCAATTCACACATCTAAACAGGAAAGACTTTGTATTTTTGTGTTGTGCACCTTTTACCATCACTCGTTTTCCTAAGCTCTGAATAATATGATCAACTTACAAAGAGAAGGGAGGAGTGAAAAAAAGCAGGGAGGGGATGTACAGGGAGAGGAAAAGGAAGAAGACGGAAGAAAAAATGGAAAAATTGAGGAAAGGAAGGGAGTATAAGAAACAGAAGGGAATGCTTCATAAATTATCCTCTGAAAAAATAGTCTTTTGTTGTTGCCATGCACAGCAATGGAGAGAAACAGGAAGAGGAGAGCCACGTGGGAAAGAAAGTTGGCTTAGTTGTCAATACATTAGACTCACAGTATAAATGTGCTCCTCCTCTCTGTTTTTTTCTCAGAGAAAAATATATCTAAAAGAAGGCTGAAAAGGACATTATGCAAGTAAATGTTACAATGACTGCATGAATCATGATTTTTTCTTTCATCTGAACTAAATAAATATTTGAGTTCCACTTCCTATTAGCTTTATGATAGGAGCTGAGAGATCAAAGATGAACTTCACTATCCAAAGGAAGTTTGTAGCTAAAGCTGAAGAACTTTGAAAGTTATGCTAGAGTCTGAAATTTATTCTGTTGGCAGCAAGATGTGACTTGAATGCATTTGAACTGTGGTGTTGGAGAGTCCCTTGGACTGCAAGGAGATGCAACCAGTCCATTCTGAAGGAGATCAGCCCTGGGATTTCTTTGAAGGGAATAATACTCTACTCTAGTACTTTGGCCATCTCATGCGAAGAGTTGACTCATTGGAAAAGACTCTGTGCTGGGAGGGATTGGGGGCAGGAGGAGAAGAGGATGACAGAGGATGAGATGGCTGGATGGCATCACTGACTCGATGGACGTGAGTCTGAGTGAACTCCGGGAGTTGGTGATGGACAGGGAGGCCTGGCATGCTGCGATTCATGGGATCGCAAAGAGTCGGACACGACTGAGCGACTAAACTGAACTGAACTTCTCTTTGTGGTTTATTTCCTTCTGGAAATACATGAGGAATTCTGTTAGTGACATTTGTGGACAGCAAGCTGACTTAGTTTTTCTTTTTCGGAAAATGTCTTGTCAGCCACATTTTTAACAGATCAGCTTAGTTATAGTTATTTTTAAATTATTTTAATTTTTTGTGTCATTATAAAATTACTTTTGTTAATCTGACAGAATTTATGCTAATATAATTTGAAGATATTTATCAGTATCTTTAATTAAGAAAATTTCAAAAACACTCTAACTTTTAGCATTAGAGATATAGTCTCATTTCATATTTTTTTTCTCTCCATCTGGAACTTTTGAGAGTTACATGTTGAAGTTTCTAAATCTTTCTTTCATGTTTCATAGGGTCTCACATTTTTAGTGCTCTTTCTGGATAACTTGTCGGGTTTTAGTAGCAGGATAATGCTGTCTTCATAGAACAAATTAGAAAGTGTTCATTTCTGAAAGAATTTCTGTAAGAGTGAACTTATTTCTCCATTCCGTATTGGGCTTCCCTGTGACTCAACGGTAAAGAAACTGCTTGCAAGAGACCTGGGTTCCATCCCTGGGTCAGGAAGAGCCCTTGGAGCAGGGAATGGCTACCTACTCCAGTGTTCTTGCCTGGAGAATTCCATGGACAGAGGAACCTGGCAGGCTACATCCATGGGGTCACAAAGAGTTGGACAAGACTGAGCGACTAACACTTTCACTTTCTGTATTAATAAAACCCACTAGTAAAGCCATCTGTAACTTGAGTCTTCCCTGTGCAGAAGTTTTAAATTAAATACATTAATCTGTTCAACAGATATAAGGCTATGGAAATTGTTTCCTACTTTTTTTTTCTTTTTTAGTTTTGGTAAGTTACATTTTTTAAGAACTTCCTCTAAGAATTCCTAAGTTATTGCATTTGTTGTATAAATTGTTCAAATCATCCTTTTTTATACTTGTGATGTCTGTGGGCTCTCTAGTCGTATCCCCTTTTTCATTTCTGGTATTGAAAATATGTAGTTTATCTCTTTCTCGTAATCAGCTTATCTAAGTTCAGTTCAGTTCAGTCGCTCACTCGTGTCCGACTCTTTGCGACCCCATGAATTTCAGCACGCCAGGCCTCCCTGTCCATCACCAACTCCCGGAGTTCACTCAGACTCACGTCCATCGAGTCCGTGATGCCATCCAGCCAACTCATTCTCTGTCGTTCCCTTCTCCTCCTGCCCCCAATCCCTCCCAGCATCAGAGTCTTTTCCAATGAGTCAACTCTTTGCATGAGGTGGCCAAAGTATTGGAGTTTCAGCTTCAGCATCATTCTCTCCAAAGAAATCCCAGGGCTGATCTCCTTCAGAATGGACTGGTTGGATCTCCTTGCAGTCCAAGGGACTCTCAAGAGTCTTCTCCAACACCACAGTTCAAAAGCGTCAATTCTTCGGTGTTCAGCCTTCTTCACAGTCCAACTCTCACATCCATACATGACCACAGGAAAAACCATAGCCTTGACTAGACGGACCTTAGCTGGCAAAGTAATGTCTCTGCTTTTGAATATGCTATCTAGGTTGGTCATAACTTTCCTTCCAAGGAGTAAGCGTCTTTTAATTTCATGGCTGCAATCACCACCTGCAGTGATTTTGCAGCCCCCAAAATATAAAATCTGACACTGTTTCCACTGTTTCCCCATCTATTTCCCATGAAGTGATGGGACCGGATGCCATGATCATCCTTTTCTGAATGTTGAGCTTTAAGCCAACTTTTTCACTCTCCTCTTTCACTTTCATCAAGAGGCTTTTTAGTTCCTCTTCACTTTCTGCCATAAGGGTAGTGTCATCTGCATATCTGAGGTTATTGATATTTCTCCTGGCAATCTTGATTCCAGCTTGTGCTTCTTCCAGCCCAGCGTTTCCCATGATGGACTCTGCATAGAAGTTAAAAAAGCAGGGTGACAATATACAGCCCTGATGTTCTTCTTTTCCTATTTGGAACCAGTCTGTTTTTCCATATCCAGTTCTAACTGTTGCTTCCTGGCCTGCATATAGGTTTCTCAAGAGGCAGGTCAGGTGGTATGGTATTTCCATCTCTTTCAGAATTTTCCACAGTTTATTGTGATCCACTCAGTCAAAGGCTTTGGCATAGTCAATAAAGATTTCCGCAATTTCACTAATGTATTAAAAAATGCCAACTTGTTATTTACTGATTTTTCTCTACAGTTTTTCAGTTTTCTATTTCATTGATTTCTGCTCTTTTTAATCCTATTATCATTTTCTTCCCTTACTGGACTCTGTAGACATCCATTATAACATTTAAGGGGTATGATGATAATGGTTAGCTAGCTTACTTTCCATTTGAGTCTGAGGAATATTTTAATTATTTACTATTAAGTATGTTGTTTGGTGTAGGTTATTTATTTATTTATTTTTGGCCATGTGGCACGTGGAATCTTAGTTTCATGACCAGGGATGGAATCCAAGACCCCTGCATTGAAAACACAGGGTTTTAACCACTTACTTCCCTGGCGGCTCAGAGGGTAAGGAGTCTGCCTGCAGTGCAGGAGACCTGGGTTCAATCCCTGGATCAGGAAGATCCCCTGGAGAAGGAAATGGCAGGAAAAGGAAATGGCAACCCACTCCAGCATTCTTGCTTGGAGAATTCCATGGACAGAGGATCCTGGTAGGCTACAGTCCATGGGGTCACAAAGAGAGTCGGACACGACTGAGTGACTTCACTTCACTTTTAACCACTTGACTACCAGGGAAGTCCCAGATGTAGGGATTTCTTTTTTGTCATATTAAAGAGTATCTTTTTTAAAGTTAATTTTTAATTAGAGTGTAATTGCTTTACAATGTTGTATGAGTTTCTGCTGTACATGGTGAATCAGCTGTAAGTATACGTATATCCCCTCCCTCTTGAATCTCCCTCGGCACTCCCAACTGACCCCTCCAGATCATCACAAAGCACTGAACTGAGCTCCCTGTCTATACAGCAGCTTCCCACTAGCTATCTGCTTTATGCATTGTAGTGTATATATGTCAATCCTAATCTCCCAGTTCATTCCATCCTCCCCTTTTCATCTGTTCATTCTCTATGTCTGCCTCTCTATTCCTCCCTGCAAATAGGTTCATCTGTACCACTTTTTACATTCCACAAATACACAATATTTGTTTTTGTCTTTCTGAATTATTTCACTCTGTATGGCAGATGCCAGGTCCATTCACATCTCTACAAATGACCCAATTTCATTCCTTTTATGACTGAGTAGTATTCCACTGTATTACATCTTCTTTGTCCATTCATCTATCGACGGAAATGTAGGTTGCTTCCGTGTCCTGGCTATTACAAACAGTGCTGCAGTGAACACTGGGCTGCATGTGTCTTTTTGAGCTATGGTTTTCTCAGGGTATACGCCCAGTAGCGGGATTGCTAGGTCATATGAAAGCCCTATTTTTAGCTTTTAAGGAACCTCTCTCTATATTGTTCTCCATGGTGGCTGTACCAACCTACTTGCCAGCTTTCAGCTGTGTCCTGAAAAGTGCAGAACGTGCCCTCTGCTCGAGAGCCGCTTGAGTCCATCTTTGAATGGGACAGTCTACCACCACTTCTGAAGCTGCTTTTAGCTCGGAGCTGGAAGAGAGAGTCAGGGCACTGATAGCCGACCTCCTTCTCTTATTAATTTTTCTCTTTTGTTCCACTGACGAGTAACAGGAAATGTTTTCCATTTCCTGTGAGACAAGAACTTTCCTTATATAATGTACTACTCTTCCTATTTTAGAACCTATACTTTATTCAACTCTCTGAACTTGGAGTCTTAATATGTAAAAAGTCAACATTACTGGAAATTTATAAATATCAAGTTTGAAGAGGAACAATGGTTTTTCCCCTCTAAATGGATATGATTGATATCTGAATTCCTGTTATTTGAAATTTACAAAAAGTCATGTTTTTCAGATGAAAAGGATTCAAGAAAAAGGAGAAAAACTTATTTAGAAGTCAAAATACAATAGGTCACACAAACATCTTGCCATACTAAATAATCATATATATTTTAATTGATAAATCTTATAGCATATCATTGAAGTCAATCTTTATGGGAAAAGGAGGATTATTATCCCATGTTAAATTCTAGAAAGGCTTTCTGTAAAAGATTGGCATCATTAGAAGGAAATATAAGTAACTATAACTATTGTCATTATTTTCCCACACAAAGAAGCATTCTCTTGCAAAACATGACAGTATTTTAGAAAACCACATTCTGATGTGTCTTGGTTGGCCTTTTCACGTGTGTGGCTCCTCAAAAAATTTACCACAGACTTACTACATGACCCAGCAATTAAACTGCAAAGTATTTACCCACAAGAAATGGAAACATGTATTTACACAGAAACTTGTATACAAATGTTTATAACAGGATTAATTGTAACAGCAAAAAGGTAGAAACAACCGAAATTTCAACCAGTGAATGAACAGATAAGTCAACTGTGGTATATACATACAATGAAATATTCAGTTCAGTTCAGTCACTGACATGAACCTCAAAAATATTATGCAAATGAGAGATGACAGCCACCAAAAATCACATTCTGTATGTTTCTTTTAAATAATATATCCAGATTAAGCAAATCCATAAAGACAGAAAGTAGAGCAGAGCTTGCAAGGGTATGGCAGAACGTTGAACAGGGAGTGATTAGCTAATGGTTATGAGGTATTTTGGAGAAGGAAATGGCATTTGGCCTTTTCACGTGTGTGGCTCCTCAAAAAATTTACCACAGACTTACTACATGACCCAGCAATTAAACTGCAAAGTATTTACCCACAAGAAATGGAAACATGTATTTACACAGAAACTTGTATACAAATGTTTATAACAGGATTAATTGTAACAGCAAAAAGGTAGAAACAACCGAAATTTCAACCAGTGAATGAACAGATAAGTCAACTGTGGTATATACATACAATGAAATATTCAGTTCAGTTCAGTCACTGACATGAACCTCAAAAATATTATGCAAATGAGAGATGACAGCCACCAAAAATCACATTCTGTATGTTTCTTTTAAATAATATATCCAGATTAAGCAAATCCATAAAGACAGAAAGTAGAGCAGAGCTTGCAAGGGTATGGCAGAACGTTGAACAGGGAGTGATTAGCTAATGGTTATGAGGTATTTTGGAGAAGGAAATGGCAACCCACTCCAGTACTCTTGCCTGGAGAATCCCATGGAGGGAGGAGCCTGGTAGGCTACAGTCCATGGGGTCGCAAAGAGTCGGACACGACTGAGTGACAAACTATTATATTAACTATTAACTATGAGGTATTTTATAGAATAATTTAAAAGTTTTGAAACTAGAGAGAGCTAGCTGTCTCACAACATTGTTAATACACGAAATACCACTTAATGGTACACTTTAAAATGGTAATATTTTGCGAATTTCTCCTCAAGGGAAATTTGTTTGAAGAAAGGTTTATGTTATTGAAACTCTATCCACTAGAGGGCGCCACATCCATTGAGAAGCATGACATTTTTGGCAGAGTAGGAGTTAGCCTTGCAAAAACACTTAACTTTGCGTCTGTTTTCAGTTCAGTTCAGTTCAGTCGCTCACTCGTGTCCGACTCTTCGCGACCCCATGAATCGCAGCACGCCAGGCTTCCCTGTTCATCACCAACTCCCGGAGTTCACTCAGACTCACGTCCATCGAGTCGGTGATGCCATCCAGCCATCTCATCCTCTGTCATCCCCTTCTCCTCCTGCCCCCNAGTTCAGTCGCTCACTCGTGTCCGACTCTTCGCGACCCCATGAATCGCAGCACGCCAGGCTTCCCTGTTCATCACCAACTCCCGGAGTTCACTCAGACTCACGTCCATCGAGTCGGTGATGCCATCCAGCCATCTCATCCTCGGTCGTCCCCTTCTCCTCCTGCCCCCAATCCCTCCCAGCATCAGAGTCTTTTCCAATGAGTCAACTCTTCACATGAGGTGGCCAAAGTACTGGAGTTTCAGCTTTAGCATCATTCCTTCCAAAGAAATCCCAGGGTTGATCTTCAGAATGGACTGGTTGTATCTCCTTACAGTCCAAGGGCCTCTCAAGAGTCTTCTCCAACACCACAGTTCAAAAGCATCAATTCTTTGGTATCTATTTTAGATGGAAAAAAAAGAAAGATAGCAAACGTACATTTGGAAACATTCCTGGAAAACCAATGGTTTACATTTGAACATACCTCTTCAAGAAAAAAGCAGTTTGCAAAAGGTGTATTAAGATGTTGTTTCTTGAGTACAGAAGACCTCTTAGTTCAAAAATTAAACATGACTAAATTATGAAACTAAAAGAAAAAAGTGAATGGAAAGCATTTCAGAGACTCATAAAAAGCTTAACGAGCAAATTGTCCAGGTATTCATATCAACACAAAGTTTCAAATATTTCTTCATTATTACTGTGAGTACTTGAGAGAGTCTTGAAAGTATCTGTATTTTCCTGAGCACAGTAACATTTGATTATACAACTCACCTCGTGCCTTAACTTCTTTCTATGATTCATGAAACAGATCATCATGTAGTAAATTAATAAAGCTACATTGTTGAAGCCTTATCAAAAATAAAATAATTAGATCATAATCTCCCTGAGCTACTATGGCTAGGGCTTCTTAACAAAGCAACACAAGAAATATCATTTATCTACATGTATAGAATATTTTTTCAGATCATCAGATCCAAAACCACACAATAAGTTGCTCTTCTTACAAAAGGAAAGTCTTTCTGCTACCATAAACAACAAATCCCAATTGTGGCAAGGAAGAAATAGCTTAAGAAAATATAATCCACAGAGAAAATATGATCCAAGCATTCTGATTAGTACCATATAATTATAGTATTGTACAGCTATTCTTGGGCTAATTTATAGAGTGGTCAGTTACCATTTTCCAAGACATGCTAACAGGAAGCAAAGCCTTCCGCAGAAATCTTATAAACACTATAAAGACCATCCTCTGAACAAAATCAGAATGATATCATTACTAAGTCCTCTATAAAACAAGAAGCAGGGATACCAGTACAGACAGTTTGAAATGGCTCAGTATGGAACTGGCAAAAAAATATCTAGAAACATAAGGTTAATCATAGGCTTTTATTTAGAAACATCTGGAAACATACCACAATCTACTTTATAATCAATATATAAATCATATATAGCTTTTTTTCTAAAGTGCTTCAATTCAATTGTTCTAAAAACCAACACATGAAATATCAGTTAGATAACATATTGGCTCTCGACTGCTGAGTAATAATCACAACATAGTGGTTCAAACAACTTATTTATTATCTCAGAGTTTCTATGGATCAGAGGTTGGGGACAGCTTACATAGGTCCTCTATTCAGGGCATCACAAGGGTGTAGTTAAGGTGGTGGCCAGGGCTGAGGTCTCATCTGATGCCTGAGGTCCTCTTTAAGGTTCATGTGCTGATGGGTAGAATTCATTTCCTTTTAGCTATAGAACCCATGGTGGCTTGTTCCTCAAAGTCAGCAGAAGAAAGTCTTTGCTTTCTTTGCAGTGAAGTCCCAGTGGTCACTGTTATGACACATACATGTCATTTTACATTTGTTCAAACACAGCACCATGGGTGAGCTATAATGTAAGCTATGGGTTGGTGATTATGATATACCGGTGTAGGTTCATCAGTTAAAACAAAGGTACCAGTCTGGCAGAGGACACTGGTAATGGAGGAGGCCGTGCATGCCTAGGGGCACAGGGTAATGAGAAACTGCTGTCTCTTCCTCTCAATTTTTCTGTGAACCTAAAAGTTCTCTAAAAATAATTGCATATTAAATAAATTTAAACCAACTGGAAACCTTCATTACACCCACACATATTAAAAATATGTCCTCACAAAGAGACAAAAAGATTATTGATATCCTAACCACACAGAGAAATCTTTTTTTTTCTTTTTAAAATTGAAGTATAGTTGACATACAATATTATATCAGGTGTACAGTGCAGTGATTTGATGTCTACATGTACCCAGAATTGATCATCATGGTAAGCCTAGTGACCATCTGTCACCATACAAAGTTATTAAAATATTATTGACTATAAAAAATGCGTACCCTCATCTGCTTTGTGTATGTGTGTGTGTTTAGTCACTGAGTCGTGTCCAACTATTTGTGACCCCACAGACTAGCCTGCCAGGCTCCTCTGTCCATGGAATTTTCCAGGCAAGAATACTGGAGTGGGTTGCCATTTCCTTCTCCAGGAGATCTTCCCTACCCAGGGATCAAACCTATGTCTCTTGCCTCTCCTGCATTGGCAGGCAGATTCTTTTTTACCACTGAGTCACCTAAGATTGGATAGTGTATTGCTGATTCTACTCTTCATTGCTAAAACACAGGCCCAAAGAGGATATAGAGAATAGTTTAAAACTAGCAATTATATATATTTCTGTTTAAAGATATTACTGGATTTAGTACTCAGACATTGGAATGCTGCTGCTGAGTCACTTCAGTCGTGTCCGACTCTGTGCGACCCCATAGACAGCAGCCCACCAGGCTCTGCCGCCCCTGGGATTCTCCAGGCAAGAACATTGGAGTGGGTTGCCATTTCCTTCTCCAATGCATGAAAGTGAAACGTGAAAGTGAAGTCGCTCAGTCGTGTCCGACTCTTCACGACCCCATGGATGGCAGCCCACCAGGCTCCTCCATCCATGGGATTTGCCAGACATTGGAATAGCAACCACTAATATCAGAAACACATGCCTCCCCGACTTGTGGCCTTGCACTGGGCCACATGGATCTGTCCGCTTCAGCTCCTGCTTTGCTCTCAAGGGTGCTGCAGTGCTGGTGGTTATTATTCAGTCTCACTCTACAACCCCCACTGTAACAGAGAGGGGTGATTCAAGTTTCCTGTCATCACTCATTTCTTAACCAAACTCAATAGTAAAAGTGGCAGGATATATATTCACACATAGAAATTGGCAGTGAGCCCAAACGTCAGAGTCTGTGATCATGTCACCACTGGGGAATCATCTAGGTTTACGGTGATGCTCACTCGACAGATTAGAGGCTGAGTAGGCACAGCCTTGGGGGTGTGTGTGTCAGGGGGGCGGTGCAGTGCGGAGCTTGGCTTTCTCCTGTAAGGGCGTGAGGGTAACTCCTCCAGTTAACTAATAGGAAACATGGAAATAAATTTTTCCTTTGACAATCTGGGTCTGACATCATCATGTTCTCTGAGTAGCCTTCCTGGTGTTTTAGGATTGGAAATCTGACTATCTCTTGGAGGCTGTTTTCTTGTTCTTGGCTGTAGGGTGGCCACAATAGAGTCAGAGAAACCAGAGCCTCACAGCTTGAGAGATATCTTACCGCCACGTAGATAATGCTATACTAATCAGAGTGACAGTGATGCTCACTATACCCTACAGACAGCGAGTGACAGTGACGCTCACTATACCCAACAGACAGCGAGTGACAGTGATGCTCACTATACCCAACAGACAGCGAGTGACAGTGATGCTCACTATACCCAACAGACAGCGAGTGACAGTGATGCTCACTATACCCAACAGACAGCAAGTGACAGTGACGCTCACTATACCCAACAGACAGCCAGGAAACTTCTAACAATTAACTAGCACAGAATTGAGTAGCATCAGTTGGGGACCCCCACGTGGAACAGTGGCAGTACCAGTAGAGGTAAATATGAGCATGAATGTATACTTATACAGAACATATACTTGTAAGCACATATGAAACTTGGGGCCTCCTAGAAATATCTGTGAGGCTAGAGACCATGTAGAACAGGAAGAACAAGAACTAGAAATATTTGGGCAGCTAGGGTGACCAACCATCTAGCTTACTTGAGAATTTCCTGGTTTTGGCACCGGAAGTCCCCTGTCCTGGGAAATCCCTTGGTCACCCTAGTTATAACTCTTACAGTGTTCCAGTCTGTCCTGTGTTCTGATTTGTTGCTGTTCTTTAGTCATTCAGTCACGTCTGACTCTTTTGTGACCCCATGAACTGTAGCACACTTGGCTCCTCTTTCCATGCGATTTCCCAGGCAAGAATACTGGAGTGGGTTGCCATTTCCTTCTTCAGGAGATCTTCCCGACCCATGGATCGAACCCACGTCTCCTGCATTGCAAGCAGCTTCTTTACCACTCAGCCTCTGGAGAGTCCCATATTCCAATTCGACTTGGGGAAATTGGGATCATACACATTAAATGATATATACATTTTATTTGGAAGCTGAAACTCCAATATTTTGGTCACCTGATGTGAAGAGCCGACTCATTGGAAGAGATCCTGATGCTGAGAAAGATTGAGAGCAAGAGGAGAAGAGGGCAACAGAGGATGAGATGGTCGGATGACATCACCAACTCAATGGACATGAATCTGAGCAAACTCCAGGATATAGTGAAGGATAAGGAAGCCTGGCATGCTGCAGTCGACGGGGTTGCAGAAAGTTGGACATGACTTAGTGACTAAATAACAAACCATACATTTTATTATTTTCTTAGTTAAAAATTCTAGAAGTGAAATTGCTGGGTCAAAGATTGCAGTTAATTTTGTCTTTTTTGACATGCATATTCAAGTTGCCCTAGAGAAAGAATACACTTCCTACCAAATATTAAGACATTTTCAAAGCTATGGAAAGTTAAATAACCTGTAATAGATATATTAATGCATTTATAGTCATTCAAATTCAGATAGAGATTTAAAATATGAAAGATTGCCGGGAGCCAGCGTGAGGAACTCTGCCCTTGGCAAAGGTCATGAGGAAGGAGGCTTGGCATATGCAAAGGCGGGATCAAGCCTCAGGAAACCCCCTGTTCCTGNCCAAATATTAAGACATTTTCAAAGCTATGGAAAGTTAAATAACCTGTAATAGATATATTAATGCATTTATAGTCATTCAAATTCAGATAGAGATTTAAAATATGAAAGATTGCCGGGAGCCAGCGTGAGGAACTCTGCCCTTGGCAAAGGTCATGAGGAAGGAGGCTTGGCATATGCAAAGGCGGGATCAAGCCTCAGGAAACCCCCTGTTCCCGTGCATCTACCCCCCAAACCAGAGTCTGTTTCATGCTCTCACCTACACCTTTGACTTTATGGGGGACTCTCCCCCATCACCATTTCTTTCGAAGAAGGAGTTAACTTGCAGCTCCAGTTAATAAAAATTCCTGGGCGTGACAAGAATGTTTCAACTTACAAACTCCTCTGAAGGTCCTCTAGCTTCCCTGATCAGGTTCGTCCAGCCACATGTGATTGTTTACAACCTCCCAACCATAAGAGGCACGAGATGCTTTAAACTTTCTAAATACAGACTCTTTTGAGAAGTTAGAAAATTATTAGTATAGTATAGTGGGTTGATTAGAAATTATATTGGTGAAGGGTTTTTTCATTTGTCATGCCAATAATTACTGCTAAATCCCTGCCCTGGGTGTGACAAGCGTGTCTCAGGTCAAATCTCTCTGCTGACAGACTAGCTTGTGTGACAACCTCTCAACCATAAAAAGCACAGAGAGTTTGGAGTATTAGCATCGGGCTTTTCTCATTGTTAAGTCAATGATTGCTGCCAGGCCTCCATATCCTTAGGCACATGGGAATATATTAATCAATGTATTTGGAATATAGAAAAAGGATATATAGTAGTTTTTGATGTTAGCAATACTAGACTTTTTGAGTTAATGAATTTTCTCTTTTGTTATAGATCACTGTAATTTGTTATAAATCACTGTGTCCTTGCTATGTAAAAATGTAACTTTATCACTATCTTAAGACTAAGTAGATCTTAAGGGGAACATTGATGAAGGGTTTACATTTGTTGAGCCAATATTTGCTGCTAAATCTCCATATTCCTTGCCCTTTTAATGAATATAACTAGCATATAGGAAAAATAAGTATTAACCTTTAAGATTAATCACATTAAACCTTAGGCTAAGTAAATTTCTTTCTTAGTTGTAACTCACTACACTCTCACCCTATAGGAATGCAACTTTATTTGGAGGGTGGTGCCTGGTTTAAGAAAAAATCACCCCTGGAAAAAATAAGTTTTCTGGTTAACTGACCGTTATCAGAAAGGGCATAAAATATCAGCAGGCCTCATGGCCAGAAGATGATGTAAAACCCATAAGACCTTTGTATAATTTTATATGAAGCACCTGATTGCAACAAGGGTCAAGTCTGGTGACCCCCGCGTGACTCTGTATTCATCCCTATGTATAACAAAAGGTATATAAACAAACTCGAAAAATAAAGAAATCAGATCAGTTTCTGGAAAGACTGATTCCCCCGTGTCGTTTCTTTCTTGCTCCCCGTTTTTCTGGCTGAATCCCCATCTGGTACGAGGGTACTCACCAAGCCTGCTAATTTTGCCTGGGCTTCTAAGATTGGACTGGGGAGGCCTCAGTGCCTCCTCTCCTTCGGGAGAATGGAAAGACACCTGTGGCCTATGTAGGTGGTGATTGGTATTCCACGTAAACCAAATTATTCAGCCTCTTTTTCTCCACTAATTTTGCTACTACACTATCCATTTCTAATCTCTCTATATATCTGAAATTAAATAAGTTTTTTCCTAGGACACCTACTCCATTTTCCCTTCGAATTACCCTGGATCCACCGGGGCTGGACCCCGGCAAAAGATATTTCTTATCAGTTGGGAGAATTTGGATTATTTATTGCATGTAAGTGGGCAGCTGTACAGTCATCTGAAAGAAAAGTGAATCCCAATCTTCCCTTTAAGACAAAATAAATTTATCCAAATTTAAATATTAATGTTAAAAGAACATAAAAATATAGAAAAAAATGTCATTTTGGGGGTTAAATGACTTTCCAAGTATATAAAAATCCTCAGAGTCCAAAAGAAATGGCTGATTCTTTTAAATTTGTATAAATATTTTTCAAAAGACATCTACATGCAGGATAACATTCAATAAATAAATCCACAGGAAAAATAACAAAGTGAAACAATATTTTCAACATGAATGACAAGGAATTTTTTTTAGAAAAACAAATAGTTCACAGAAAACAAAATTCAAATCACCAATAAATATCTGATGTTTGGCATCACTAGTGCTTAAAAATTCAAATTAAAACAGCACAGTATTTTTAACACATTATACTGGCAAAGATGAAAAGATTTGATAATATACAGTCTAGCATAGGTGTGGGAAAACAGGCATTTTTAACAAGGTTCTTGTAAGTTAAAATAACATTTTGGGATGGCAATTTCACAATACTTATGAAAATTTAAATTAACATATCTCCTTTACTCAGCAAATCCATTACTAGGTTTTTATCCTTTAATAGTCACTCAACTACACAATGATAGAAAAAGAAGAATGCTCACTACTGCATTATTTATAAGAGCAAAGAACTGAAAATAGCCTAGATGCTTGACAGTGGAGCTCTAGTTAAATAATGTGACAACTGCTTCATATAATACAACACAGCTGTTGATAGAATGAGGCAGATTTTTATTTAACGGAAATGGATAGTCGCTGTAAGAAAATAAAGAATAGCATGTTTAGAATGAGTTTATCTATATAAGAACGTGTATATATAAGAAGAAATATTCTGGAAAGATAAACATGAAACTGTTACTACTTCTGGAAAGTAAAACTGGGGGCTAGAGGTTGTACTGGAAATTTTACCTTTTATTGTATACTCACCAGATGATTTTGTTTCGGCCATAGTCATGGGTTTTCAGTAATAGTATATTATTAACAGGTATTTTAAAGGAGGTACAAGTCTGTTCTTTCCCTTGTTTGCTTATTTTCATCATATCTTCCAAACAAGAGTGGATATTTCTTGAATGGTTTCGTGCAGGTTGATTTCAGCTTCATGTCGGTCAGAAACATCCCTTAGACTACCTTACACTGTGTGTGTGTGTGTGTGTGTGTGTGCGCGCGCGCTAAGCTGCTTCGGCCATGTCCCACTCTGTGTGACCCCATGGAGTGTAGCCCATGAGGCCCTCTGTCCATGGAATTCTCCAAGCAAGAATACTGGAGTGGGTTGCCATTCCCTTCTCCAGGGGATCTTCCCCACCCAGAGACGGAATCTTCATCTCATATCTCCTGCACTGGCAGGCAGGTTCTTTACCGCTAGCGCCACCTGGGAATGTATAGAATTAATAAAAGCATACACGTGGAAATCAAGAAGGCAAGAACCGCTCCCCCACCCCACCCTTCCCAGGAAGTCAGGAACAGCTGAATGGTTGAGACGTAGTGAAACCGAACACAGTGGGGCAGAATCATCTACACAGCACTGCTGCTGCTGCTGCTGCTGGTGCTGCGAAGTCGCTTCAGTCGTGTCCAACTCTGTGCGACCTCATAGACGGCAGCCCACCAGGCTCCCCTGTCCCTGGGATTCTCCAGGCAAGAACACTGGAGTGGGTTGCCATTTCCTTCTCCAATGCATGAAAGTGAAAAGTGAAAGGGAAGCCACTCAGTCGTGTCCGACTCTTAGCGACCCCATGGACTGCAGCCCACTAGGCTCCTCCATCTATGGGATTTGCCAGGCAAGAGTACTGGAGTGGGGTGCCATTGCCTTCTCCACACAACACTAGGGTTCATTTATTTGATCACCTCATTAACTGAGCACATCCTTCTTGGGCAATTATGGAGATTTCTCTTTACTTCTACTGTTCCTGAACCAGCTTATCCATCTCTTTTGTAGCTTCTTCTTTTTCATTTCTTCGCGTCAGTCATGGTGCCGTTGCCCTGACATCTCAGCTTTTGCTCCTACATACTCTGCCCCTGTGGATTCTCTCTTTTCTGGATTAGATTCCAGAGGAAGAATCTAGGTCCATGTGACTTACCCGTCCTTGGAGATTTTCATTCCAGGCCACTTTGAGAAAAGAACCCATCTTGTGCACTTAAAGAATTGAAGAATGTAGAACTGCCTTACTATAGTAGACATTTGTAATAGGGATATGTTTAAAAATTAATTAGTAGTGTTTATATTCAAAAAAGTTATAAGCCACCCACTCTACTGTCAGCTTTATGAAGTCAGGGCTCCTTTTATTTGTCCAGATTTCTCACTTCAGTCCGTTCAGTCACTGAGTTGTGTCTGACTCTTTGCAGCCCCACGGTCTGCAGCACGCCAGGCTTCCCTGTCCATCACCAGCTCCTGGAGCCTGCTCAAACTCATGTTCATCGAGAAATGGCTCATCATTTCTCATTTAGCATCTAGCTTATAACCATGCTGAGAAGCTCTTGTAAGCCAGACCAGATACTAGTTTATCATATACCATATATCATATACCATCCATGTTTTTCAGAAAAGGGTAAATGTACAGTATAGTAGTTGATGACTTCAGGAGAATTAGTGCTTGTGGGTGTAATGTGACTGAATAAGAGTGACCATTCTGTACAACGCACAGTGCCATGCCCAAGCAGTGTGCAAGGGTGGAATCCCACCCTGTGACTCAGAGCTGAGAGCTGGAATGGAATGAAGGGCTCTTGACCAAGAAAAAGGCAAGCACCACAGGAAAAGGATGCAAGACGAGATTTGGTAGGCAGTTCCCTTTCTTGGCACAGCCACCCTGATCACAGGGCTGTCTAATTAGGTATCTGGCTGTGATGCCATCACGGGAGGTAACATACAGACAAGCTAATGGGTTAGCATGGACATTGATAAGTTGAGGCAGAGGAAAAGGTTTCAGGGAGGAGCCAGAAACCTGGAAATCTAGAGAAAAAGATAAATCAGGAAACAAAACGGGTAGCTGGCTAACAGAGACCAGAGCAGATAGAAAATTCAAGGAAGAAGCTAAATAGGTACTCTGCTAAATAGCTGCATCAGTTGTTTTGTTAAACTATGAGTTTCTCAGTGACTTTTTCTTGGTTCAGTGGAAATAGTTTATAAGCATGAGGTGGACCTTTAGAAACATGGTCCAGGCCCATTCTCCTTGTTAAAGTCATTTGAGATGCCATGCATGCATGCATGCTAAATCAGTTCAGTTGTATCCAACTCTTTGCAACCCTTGGTCTGTAGCCCACTGGGTTCCTCTATCTATGGGATTCTCTGGGCAAGAATGCCAGAGTAGGTAGCCATTCCCTGCTCCAGGGGATCTTCCTGACCCAGGGATCAAAACTGCACCGCTTGTGTCTCCAGCATTGGCAGGTGTGTTTTTTAATGTGTGTGTGTGTTGTTGTTGTTGTTTCACCACTAGCACCACCTGGGAAGCCCCTTGAGATGCTACAGCTTCACCAAATAGAAGTCATTCAGGTAATGAACATAGTTGGAAATAAATATATATGGTAATAGGAAAAGATAAAATTCTTAGGCTACTTTCAAAGATGCTTCATAAAATGTCCTCAAACTTCTTTCCATGGATTACCCCTCATTTTTATGTTTCAGAATACCCTGGAGTCAAGCCACACAGACCAGAAGTCTTTACTCTTGCAGCATACATGTGTTCAGGTCTCTATAGCTCAGCACCTGTGTCTTGGTCTCTGTTATATAGTGAAGAATTTAGCTCATCTTTGTCTTCAGTTTGTGGGGCTGTTGCTGCTGCTGCTAAGTTGCTTCAGGCGTGTCTGACTCTGTGCGACCCGAGATGGCAGCCCACCAGGCTCCCCTATCCCTGGGATTCTCCAGGCAAGAACCCTGGAGTGGGTTGCCATTTCCTTCTCCAATGCATGAAAGTGAAAAGTGAAAGTGAAGTCGCTCAGTCGTGTCCGACTCAGCGACTCCATGGACTGCAGCCTGCCAGGCTCCTGATCCATGGGATTTTCCAGGCAAGAGTCCTGGAGTGGGGTGCCATTGCCTTCTCCCAGTTTGTGGGGAGTAGCCTCTAAATCCTTGGAACTTCCCGAGTGATAAGGGTATTTTTGTTATTCACAGTGATGGTTCCTAATACTTTATACTAGTCAATCTCACTAGTTACCCATGCATGGGGGTGTCCTAGAGAGTTTATGCTGAGATGAGTCAGGACCAACATGTGATTGAAGGATTAGGATTTTGAGCCACATGACAGCAGCCCAATATCTAGGGATGGGGGCTTGTAGATTTAGTTCGATCATGTGGCCCATGACTCACTCACTCACATTTATGTAATGACACTCCTATGCCAATGCTAGACACTGAAACTTGGGTAACTTCCCCTGGTTGGCAATATTTTGTTGACCTAAAACAAACAATCCCAAATACCATTTGTTAAACATCTATTCTGTTCCAAGCGCTGTACCAGTTTACTGCAGTGACAAAAGCTGCCAGTACCCTCTGCGGAGTAGGCCAGTGGGTTGCTTGCAAAGACTTTGGGGTCCTTTACTGTGAAAGTTGCAAGGTTTATAGCTGTTGCCAGGACTATTGAGCTCCTCAGGGACAAAGGCTGCCAGTGTCCTCTAGAGGGCAGGCCAATGGGGATCCTGATGCAGCTGATGCTGTATGGATTATGACAGCCTCTGACCTTCTTTGTTTCCAGGCTTCTCCAGATGTTTCAGCCAAGCTGGTCTCCCCAGCAATCCTTTTTGTGCCATTATTCTCTCTTTTTTTTTTTTTTTCTCCACTGCTGCTGTAGCCTCTTAACTGAACTGTTGAGACTTCCTGGAGCTATTTTCATTCATGAATAGCAGTATGTTTTTTATAGGAGGATGAAAACTGACATTTCTTACTCTGCCTTCTTGCTAAAGTCCTAGACCTGCCTTTTTCTAATCACACAAAATATTTATAAGACATATACTTAAGGGTCAAGATTTAATGAAATTAGTCTTTACTGCTTCATTAAGAACATTCTTAAGCGAAGCTGTTTTTTTTCTTTGTTTTTCTCCCACACATTTGCAGCCGTAATAACAAAATTGACTAGAAATGGAAACCAGTAGGGTGACCCTGATGGTATCTGTGCTAAAGCACCAGCAGTTTTACCCATTATTGCTTCTACATCATCTAAGCAAATGTCAACAAAGTGGTGGGAAAAGCAAATAATGTCTTATGTTATAATGAAAAGCAGTTTGAGCTCATGGATCCAATGGGGACCACCAAAGGGTCCATGCTATACACTTTGAGAACTGCTGATGAAATAGCACTCCCTGTTGCTTAGTGATGCTTCCACTAAAATAAAAGCTTTCTGGAGTCAGGTTCAATCCTGTTTTGTTTGTCATTTTAGTCTCAAAGCCCAGAAAGGTGCTCAGAATAAAATATTGCAAAATAAATATGTATACAACAAATGAATTTAATGTTAGTTATATCTGAACCTTGCACTCCACTGTTTTGCTTTCGATGTTCCCCTAATAAGTATCTATCAGTTATAAAAGCAGACTCTATAAAACTGATCTCTTAAAAGACTTACCCTGCCCACAACAATATTGTCAGGGAAGTTTGTAATTTCCTTGGTTCTGTCTCGCCAGAGCGAAAATTTGAAGCTGTGGACAGACTAATGTTACAGTTTCATGTTACAGCTCAGTTTTAATTGAAAGCAAAGGAAAATACATCCTTGAGGTGTGAGGGCAAGCTGACCCAAAAGACATGAAGAGAAGCCCAAAGCTCTTCTTTTTATATGTTTTTTTCGCCTCCCCCTGAGCCTGCCCTTTGTAAACTGGACTAACCAGAGGGCTGTTTGTTTTACCTGAGGTCCTCACTCCCGTCCTTCGACCTTGCTTTATTCTATTTTCACAAATTTTCCCTTCTTTGTCTTTTAGCCACCAGCATTCTGGACTCTTTTTTCCTATTCTAACTACATAACAATACCCTAAAAATTGCATAGTCAAAATAGATTTACTCTAATTCCATAGGGGAACTGGTCTAATGCCTGAAAGCAAGAGAAGTGGTTTCTGGTGCATGCCCTAGTAACTTCCCATCCTCAAGCCCTGCGTAGAAGGTCAGCTTTTCCATGACAACCTCTGTAACAAATGGTGCAAAATGCATTCCTTCCTTTTTTATTTCTTTCACAAAAGCTTCCTTTAAAAAGGCAGTGGGGAGGGTGATTATAAAGTATTTAATGTCCATTTGCTTTTCAAGTGTTTTTTTTAAGTACCTGTTTCTTATTTCAATTATAAGTTGCTGTGAATAATAGAATATTTCTCACTGGGTCTGATTGTATTTCACTAATGTTGACTATTGTTCAGTAGTGAACTGGTCTGGGTGGAAGCATAGCCCCTCCATCAAAAGTCATGCTGCAAGGGCAAGGGCCTCCCCACATTTGCACCTCCTGTTTTCTCTGCAGAGAATGTCCTCTGTCCTTTCTTGACAGGTAAAACCTTACCTGTCACTCAAGCCTTAACTCAAATCTCACCTCTTCTCTATAGCCTTGTCTTCCGACACATAAGTTATGTTTTTGTCTGCTTCCCCACGGCATTTATACCACACTGCAGCACCGATCACGATGAATTTTAAATTTTTATCAGCAGGGGTGATGTAATCTTCAACTTTGGGTCCTCAGAGGCTAAAACAGAATAAATATTTAGCAAATGATCTTTGGGATTGTTGCTGCTGTGTTTTATCTTGCTTTTTAGTAAATATTATTTTCCTGTTGAGAGGCTCTCAGCAAATCTCTATCTTCTGATTATCACACAGATATGATACCTATTCCACTATGGCATTATCACCTTAGAGAAGTTCAATTCAATTCAGTTGCTGAGCTGTGTCCGACTCTTTGAGACCCCATGAACCATAATACGCCAGCCTCCCTGTCCATCATCAACTCCCAGAGTTACCCAAATTCAGGTTCATTGAGTCGGTGATGCCATCCAGCTATCACATCCTCTGTCATCCCCTTCTCCCCCTGCCTTCAATCTTTCCCAGCATCAGGGTCTTTTCAAATGAGTCAGCTCTTCGCATCAGGTGGACAAAGTATTGGAGTTTTAGCTTCACATCAGTCCTTCCAATGAACACCCAGGACTGATCTCCTTTAGGATGGACTGGTTGGATCTCCTTGCAATCCAAGGGACTCTCAAGAGTCTTCTCCAACACCACAATTCAAAAGCATCAATTCTTCTATGCTCAGCTTTCTTTATAGTCCAACTCTCACATCCATACATGACCACTGGAAAAACCATAGCCTTGACTAGATGGACCTTTTTGACAAACAACATCTCTGCTTTTTAATATGCTATCTAGGTTGGTCATAACTTTCCTTACAAGGAGTAAGCATCTTTTAATTTCATGGCTGCAATCACTATCTACAGTGATTTTGGAGCCCCCCCAAATGACAGCAACTGTTTCCACTGTTTCCTCATCTATTTCCCGTGAAATGATGGGACCAGATGCCATGATCTGAATGTTGAGCTTTAAGCCAACTTTTTCCACTCTCCCCTTTCACTTTCATCAAGAGGCTCCTTAGTTCTTTTCCACTTTCTGCCGTAAGAGTGGTGTCATCTGCATATCTGAGGTGATTGGTATTTCTCCCCGGAATCTTGATTCCAGCTTGTGCTTCCTCCAGCCCAGTGTTTCTCATGATGTACTCTGCATATAAGTTAAATAAACAGGGTGACAATATACAGCCTTGACATACTCCTTTTCCTATTTGGAACCAGTCTGTTGCTCCATGTCCAGTTCTAACTGTTGCTTCCTGACCTGCATACAGACTCTCAAGAGGCAGGTCAGGTGGTCTGGTATGCCCAACTCTTTCAGAATTTTCCACAGTTTATTGTCATCCACACAGTCAAAGGTTTGGCATAGTCAATAAAGCAGAAATGGATGTTTTTCTGGAACTCTCTTGCTTTTTCAATGATCCAGTGGATGTTGGCAATTTGATCTCTGGTTCCTCTGCCTGTTCTAAAACCAGCTTGAACATCAGGGAGTTCACGGTTCACATATTGCTAAAGCCTGGCTTGGAGAATTTTGAGCATTACTTTACTAGCATGTAAGATGAGTGCAATTGTGCAGTAGTTTGAGCATTCTTTGGCATTGCCTTTCTTTGAGATTGGAATGAAAACTGACCTTTTCCATTCCTGTGGCCACTGCTGAGTTTTCCAAATTTGCTGACATATTGAGTGCAGCATTTTCACAGCATCACAGTTTTGGATTTGAANAGAAGACAGGCTTGCCTTTGACTCACTTGGTGAGCTCAGTGAGAGATGGCACCAGGGCTTCAGCGGTGTTTGTCTAACTGCTGCTCCTGGATTGCTCCTTTTATGTGAATACATTGATAGGAGAATTCTAGACCTGTCTCCCATTCAATACTGCAGGGGGCCTCAGATCATGTCACACCAGGATTTCAGCCATGTACTGCTTCCCTTAGAGGCAAAAATCCACAAATTACTACCATTTCTTTAATAAGTATCCATCCTACTGTTCACTAATAACTGAACGAGGTGGTGGTGGTTTAGTTGCTAAGTCATGTCCAAATCTTTGTGACCCTATGAACTGTAGCCCACCAGGCTCCTCTGTCCATGGGATTCTCCAGGCAGGAATACTGGAGTGGGTTGCCATTCCCTTCTCCAGGGGATCTTCCTGAACCAGAGATTGAACCCATGTTTCCTGCTTGGCAGGCAGATTCTTTGTCACTGAGCCACCTGGGAAGCCCATAATAACTGAATATATATTGCTAAATCCATACTGTTCCATTGGAGGCATCTCATTATTGGAAACTTTATATTGGAAATAGGATAAGAGGGGAAATGAATTATGGGAAAATTCAAAGGTTACATCTGAGATGACATGGCTCCTTCACATTAACTCTTTTAAGAATTCAAGATTTCTTTTTTAGGACAGACGTACAATCACAGCAAAACTGACTGGGAGGTATAGAGATTTTCCATATACCTCATTGTCACCACACATGCATAGCCTCCCCCATCATCAATATGCTCCACCAGAGTGGTACATCTGTTGCAACCGATGACTCTATATGGGTATCTCATAGTCACTCAAAGTCCACAGTTTACCTTAGGGTTCATTCATAGGTTTGGACAAATGTATAATGACCTGTATCTGTCATTATGGCACCACACAGAGTATTTTCATTGCCTTAAAAATGCTCTGTGCTCTGCCCATTCATTCTCTTCCTATCCCCTAGAAAATCTTAGCAATCACTCATCTTTTTACTGTTTCCAAAGTTTTGCTGTTTCCAGAATGCCATATAGTTGGAATCATACAATACACAGCTTTTTCTAAAGCTTTTTTTAATTGAGGTAACATTGGTTTCTAACATTTTGTAAGTTTCATGTGTACAACACTGTATTTCTAATGCTGTGTACACTATAGGGTGTTCACTGCCAAAGACTTAGTTTCCAACTGTCACCATGCAGTTTATCCCTTCTCTGCCTTCCCCTTTTCTGCCTTTGCTGGTTTGATTTGTTCATTTATTTTGTTTGACTGTTTTATTCCACATATGGGTGCAATCATAAGGTATCTGTCTCATTTCACTTATTATAATATCCTCAAGTTCCATTTATGCTGTTGCAAATGCTAAGATTTCATCATTTTAGTATATCAGTGTGTGTGTGTGTAATATCTTCTCTATTCATTCATCCACTGATGGACACTTGGTTTGTTTCCATATCTTGGCTATTGTAAATAATGCTGCAATGAACACTATTAGAATGGCTATTATCAAAAAGGCAAGAAGTAACAAGTGTTGGCAAATGTATGGAGAAAGGGAACCTATATATAGTTTGCATGCTGGAATGAGAATTGGTACAGGCAGTATGGAAAACAGTATGGAGATGCCTCAGTAAATTACAAATAGAACTACCATATGATCCAGCTAACCCAACTCTAGGTATTTATCCAAAAAATATGAAAACCCTAATTCAAAAAGATAGTCTTTTTCTGATTGACTTCTCTCACTTCATAATATACATTTAAAGTATGTCCATGTCTTTTCAATGCTTAATAGATTATTTGTTTTTAATGCTGAATAATATCCCGTTACATGAATGTCAGTTCAGTCAGTTCACTTCAGTCGTTCAGTTATATCTGACTCTCTGCAACCCCATGGACTGCAGCATGCCATGCATCTTGGCCCATCACCAACTCGCGGAGTCTGCTCAAACTCATATCCATTGAGTCGGTGATGCTATCTAAACATCTCATCCTCTGGCGTCCCCTTTTCCTTCCACCTTAAATCTTTCCCAGCATCAGGGTCTTTTCCAATCAGTCTGTTCTTTGCATCAGGTGGCCAAAGTATTGCAGTTTTAGCTTCAGCATTACTCCTTCCAAAGAATATTCAGGACTGATTTACTTTAGGATTGAAAGGTTTGATCTCCTTTCAGTCCAAGGGTCTCAAGAGTCTTCTCCAACACTGCAGTTCACAAGCATCAATTTTTTGGCACTCAGTTTTCTTTGTGGTCCAACTCTCATATCCACAAACAACTACTGGAAAAGCCATAGGTTTGATTATGTGGACCTTTTGTTGGTAAAGTGATGTCTCTGCTTTTTAATACACTGTCTAGGTTGGTCATAGGTTTTCTTCCAAGGAGCAAGTGTCTTTTAATTTCATGGCTGAAGTCACCATCTGCAGTCGTTGGAGCCCAAGAAAATAAAAGTACATCACTGTTTCCCTTGTTTCCCCATCAATGTGCCATGAAGTAACGGGACTGGATGCCATGATCTTCATTTTTTGAATATTGAGTTTTAAGCCAGCTTTTTCATTCTCCTTGCTCACTTTCATCAAGAGGCTTTTTAGTTTCTCTTTGCTTTCTGCCATAAAGGTGGTGTCATGTGCATATCTGAGATTATTGATATTTCTCCTGGCAATCTTGGTTCCAGCTTGTGCCTCACTCAGCCAGGCATTTTGTATGATGCAGAGCAGGATGACAATATACAGCCTTGATGTACTCCTTTCCCAGTTTGGAACCAGTCCATTGTTCCACATCCAGTGCTAACTGTTGCTTCTTGACCTGCATAAAAATTCTAAAGAGGCAGGTAAGATGGTCTGTTATTCCCATCTCTTAAAGAATTGTTCACAATTTATTGTGATTCATATACTCAAAGGCTTTGGCATAGTCAATAAAGCAGAAGTAGATGTTTTTCTGGAACTCTCTTGCTTTTTCTATGATCCAACAGATGTTGGGAATTTGATCTCTGATTCCTCTGCCTTTTCTAAAACCAGCTTGAATATCTGGAAGTTCACGGTTCATGTACTGTTGAAGCCTGGCTTGGAGGATTTTGAGCACGACCTTGCTAGCTTGTGAAATGAGTGCAATTGTGTGGTAGTTTGAGCATTATTTGGTATTGCCTTTCTTTGGGATTGGAATTAAAAAAATGACCTTTTCCTGTCCTGCAGCCACTGCTGAGTTTTCCAAATTTGCTGACATATTGAGTGCAACACTTTGACAGCATCATCTTTTAGGATTTCAAATAGCTTGACTGGAATCCCATCACCTCCACTAGTTTTGTTCATAGTGATGCTTCCTAAGGCCCACTTGACTTGGCATTCCAGGATGTCTGGCTCTGCATGAGTGATCACACCATTGTGCTTACCTGGGTCATGAAGATCTTTTTGGTATAGTTCTTCTGTGTATTCTTGCCATGTCTTCTTAATATCTTCTGCTCCTGTTAGGTCCATACCATTTCTGNTGGATGTTGGCAATTTGATCTCTGGTTCCTCTGCCTGTTCTAAAACCAGCTTGAACATCAGGGAGTTCACGGTTCACATATTGCTAAAGCCTGGCTTGGAGAATTTTGAGCATTACTTTACTAGCATGTAAGATGAGTGCAATTGTGCAGTAGTTTGAGCATTCTTTGGCATTGCCTTTCTTTGAGATTGGAATGAAAACTGACCTTTTCCATTCCTGTGGCCACTGCTGAGTTTTCCAAATTTGCTGACATATTGAGTGCAGCATTTTCACAGCATCACAGTTTTGGATTTGAAATAGCTCAACTGAAATTCCGTCACCTCCACTGACTTTGTTCATAGTGATGGTTCCTAAGGCCCACTTGACTTAGCATTCCAGGATGTCTGGCTCTAGGTGAGTGATCACACCATCGTGATTATCTGTATTGTGAAGGTCTTTTTTGTACCGTCCTTCTGTGTATTCTTGCTGCCTCTTCTTAATATCTTCTGCTTCTGTTAGGTCCATACCATTTCTGTCCTTTATTGAGCCCATCTTTGCATGAAATGTTCCCTTGGAATCTCTAATTTTCTTGAAGAAATCTCTAGTCTTTCCCATTCTATTGTTTTCCTCTATTTCTTTGCATTGATCGCTGAGAAAAGCTTTTTTTATCTCTAGTTGCTATTCTTTGAAACTCTGCACTCAGATGCTTAAATCTTTCCTTTTCTCCTTTGCTTTTTGCTTCTCTTCTTTTCACAGCTATTTGTAAGGCCTCTTCAGATAGCTGATTTGCTTTTTTGCATTTCTTTTTCTTGGGGATCGTTTTGATCCCTGTCTCCTGTACAATGTCACAGACCTCCATCCATAGTTCATCAGGCACTGTCTATCAGTTCTAGTCCCTTAAACCTATTTTTCACTCCCACTGTATAATCATAAGGGATTTGATTTAGGTCATATCTGAATGGTCTAGTGGTTTTGTCCACTTTCTTCAATTTAAGTCTGAATTTGGCAATAAGGAGTTCATGATCTGAGCCACAATCAGCTCCCAGTCATTTTTGCTGACTGTATAGAGCTTCTCCATCTTTGGCCCCAAAGAATATAATCAATCTGATTACAGTGTTGACCATCTGGTGATGTCCATGTGTAGAGTCTTCTCTTGTGTTGTTGGAAGAGGGTGTTTGCTATGACCAGTGCATTCTCTTGGCAAAACTCTATTGGCCTTTGCCCTGCTTCATTCTGTACTCCAAGTCCAAATTTGCCTGTTACTCCAGGTGTTTCTTGACTTCCTACTTTTGCATTCCAGTCCCCTATAATGAAAAGGACATCTTTTTCTGGTCCTAGTTCTAGAAGGTCTTATAGGTCTTCATAGAACCGTTCAACTTTAGCTTCTTCAGCATTACTGGTTGTTACACCTCAGAGAAACCAGACTTCAAAATTGCGGTATAAATCTTGGCACTGAAGAAATAAACTGCAGAAAAACATAAACCGAAGAAAAACACTGAAGAAATAAACTGCATTTTATTATTTCTCTTGCTGCTTTATTATTACTTCAGTGTTTTCCAGAAGCTTCAAGGAAAAGGTGCATCCATAAAGAGGAAGCCCAATTCTTTGACATACCAACAAAGGATGGTCCCCTGACCAGTAGCATTAGTTTCATTGTGAGCTTATTAGAAATGCCAAATCTCAGTTCCAAGCCCCCAAATACCCAATTTAACAAAATCCCCCAAAGATTTGTTTGCTTGTTAATAATTGAAAAGCACTGATCTAACTTAAAAATCACCTTGATCCATTCATCTCATTTTTCTTGTCTTCAGAGCAGCTGCTCACATACATTTGATGCATGAGTGCTTTGTGATGCTAAATTTCTGCCAATGGGTAATGGGTAATTTTCAGAAAGAAAACAATCCTACCTCATCCCCATCCTTCTACAGAGGAAGGAACAGCCATGAAGATAAGAAGAAAATGATTCAAGAAAGATGAGGAAGAATCAAAAGTGCAGAGGGAAGATGTTTGTAGGGGTGAGTGGTTACCCTGAGAACATCTATAGCTGAAGAAATTTTACCTTATAATCTTTTTAAAAAGTGTACACTCTGGAAGAAATATGCTTCCCTATTCCAATCCAGATTACCCTGCTCAGATTCAGCCTTGGGCAAATAATTAAAAACAAAACTACTGAATCACCATTGGTGATAAACTCATGAGTTCCGAAAAACATTCTAAAGTCTCTGATCTTTAAAGGATATGATAAACCACCGATTTACTCTTAATTATTTTATTTCTGCTCACTTGTCTGTGATCTGTGATTCAGCAATTGAGAAGTGTCTTTCAAAAAAAAATGGTGTTTTCCCTAAGCTTATTAAACTGTTGACTTGTGGTTCTAACACATTACACTAAACAAAAATATGAGCTTCAGTGAGAATCTGACACAATCTAAGAAGATTTAGATGTGGACTTTTCACAATGAAAGCTTTCTCTCTCTCTCTCTCTTTTTTCATATATTCATAGCTTGTTGCTTTATAGGGATCCAGAATAAACCATGGTGGTGTAAAAATTTATTTTGATCTGAAGACCTTTGAGTTCCTGAAATCCCTCTGCCTAAAAGCAGAGCTTCCATTGTCACAAATGGAAGAACCCCATTGTCACAAATCACCTCCATAGGAGTTACGCTAATCTCTTTTTAGAGAACAGAAGTCAGTATCACACCCAAGCAGACACAATCCTATCTCCCATCTATTATGCTAAAGCCCATTTGTCTCTTAAAACTGTTTGTTTTCCCTTAAGTGGCCCTTTTAATCCCCTAGGACAGAGGAGCCTGGTAGGCTACAGTCCATGGGGTTGCAAAGAGTCAGGCAAGACTGAGCGACTTCACTTTCACTTTCAAGGACTCATTTGTTCTCCCAAAAGTGTCATTCTGCCCCACCCAGCCCCCTGTTAAAATGGTATGTAAGCTCCAAACTCCCCTCCTTGAGTCGCATTTCTTTGTGAATTTCCTTGTGTACATATGTAATTAAGTCTTTTTTTCTTGCTAATTTGTCACTTGTCAGTTTAATTGGAGGCCCCAAACACTTCATTTAAGAGGGTAGAGGAAAAGTTTTTGGTTTGCTGACAATATTTAATTTTATCAAATTTGAGGCACTGTAAATTAGTATTAAAAAGGCTTCCCAGGTGGTGTAGTGATAAAGAATCTACCCCCAATACAGGAGATATGTAAGACTCGGGTTTGATCCCTGGGTGGGGAAGAGCCCCTGGAGTAGGAAATGGCAACTCACTCCAGTATTCTTGCCTGGAAAATTCCACGAACAGAGGAACCTGGTGGGCTACAGTCAACAGGATTGCAAAGAGTTGGATGTGACTTAGTGATTCAACAACAACATTATATTTCTTTCCTAATGCAAAGCATAATTCCACACCTGGTATTTTTGTAGCCACACATTCCGAGAAACAAACTCACTCAGAAGGATAATGCAAATAGTGGAGTGCAGTTTATTACACCAGTGGTCCCAAGGCAGAGTCTTCTCTTAGCCAAGGACCCTGACCAGTTTTTGTGAAAACATTATATATCCTAAGTGTACATGCCCAAACCCATCTCCCCAAATTCTCTGAAACTAGTCTGAACAAAGGAAAAGAAAGGTACAATCAAAGTTAACCCGTGATTCATATGCCTTAAGCCTAGGTAGTTAACTATGGACAAGTATCAATANTCAGAAGGATAATGCAAATAGTGGAGTGCAGTTTATTACACCAGTGGTCCCAAGGCAGAGTCTTCTCTTAGCCAAGGACCCTGACCAGTTTTTGTGAAAACATTATATATCCTAAGTGTACATGCCCAAACCCATCTCCCCAAATTCTCTGAAACTAGTCTGAACAAAGGAAAAGAAAGGTACAATCAAAGTTAACCCGTGATTCATATGCCTTAAGCCTAAATAGTTAACAGTGGACAGTTATCAAGGTGGTCATCTGTGTAACCGGGGTATGACCACAGGTTACACAGGTTGTGGTAACATGTAACCTGTGGTCATACCCCGGTTACACGGATAATTCTTTCAGTCGGTGGAGAGTCTAGGTATGAGCCCTGGGGCTCTTCCACTGGGGAGTCTGGTTTTGCAGTTGGTATGTCATTTCCATAGATACTGGGCATATATATATGTCCGGCCCAAGGTAGAGTCCTGCTTTCAGGATGGAGCCTGTCCTGTCTGTTTCCTCTTTGAATATCACTACTAAAAATGTTCTTGTTCAGTTGCTCAGTTCTGTCCAACTCTTTTGGGACCCCATGGACTGCAGCCTGCCAGGTTCCTCTGTCTATGGGATTTCCTAGGCAAGAATACTGGAGTGGGCTGCAGTTTCCTTTTTCAAGGGCTCTTCCTGACCCAGGGATCGAAGCCACATCTTTTGTGTCTCCTGCACTGGCAGGTGGATTGTTTATAGCTGAGCCACCAGGGAAGTCACCACTAATACTACATTCTTAATCTTTAATAACTGACAAGTGTATTTGAAGGATGAAGATAGGTTGCAAAGTTAAAGTATCAAGGGATTTGGAAAGTTTTACCATTTGCCATTCATGGCAAAACAATGCAAAGATTATTATTACAATACATTATCATAAAAGATGTGACATTTATATAAATTCAATTATCACTCAAATACATGGACTTATCAGGTTATTGTATACATTATACAATATACATTACATTAAATCTTATATTTAGCATGTTTTATTATACACATTTCTACATGATTGCAGAGACTGTCTCTCTAACCATTGTCACACAGGATACTATATCATCGATTAAGTATTTTTTAAATTGTATTTTTAAAAATTGAAGTGTAGTTGATTTACAGTGTTGTGCCAATCTCCACTCTATAGCAAAGTGACTCAGTTATATAGACTTTTTTAAAATATTCTTTTCCATTATGGCTTATCAAAGGATATTGAATATAATATCCTGTGACATGGATTTGATCATTAGGTTGGGAGAATCCCTGGAGAAGGAAATGGCAACCCATTCCAGTATTCTTGCCTGGAGAGTTCCATGAACAGAGGAGCCTAGTGGGCTATAGTCCACAGGGTCACAAAGAGTTGGACTTGAATTTGTGATTAAATAACAAAGAACTCATAAGACTTTGCAGAGAATAGCTTAGAAATGCAATTTTTCTATACCTATATGTCTCTGACAATGGAACAAAAAGTTTTTTTAAATAAAATTCCTTTTCCACAATGTTTTTCATTATAAGACATTTTATTTTCTATGTTATATCTCAGATTTAACTGAAATTAGTAAACAATGGAGATGATTGTTCCTGGATTTGATCTAATCAAGCTGAGCCCTTCAGAGGTGGCCTCTAAGAAAGCCATTCTTCTGACCTTGAAGGATGAGTCACCATGAGTTCTACAAGGAAACAAATTCTACCAAATTGGAAGAAGAGATTTCTGGAACTTGGATGGGACTCCAGCTCTATAGACAGCGTGATTGAGCAGAGAAGTTATATGGTGCCAGGACTTTGGACCTATAGCCACTGAGATAATAAGTGGAGCTTGTTTTAAGTTATTAAATCATTGGTAATCTGTTACACAGCAGTAGAAAACAAATAAGCTTATCTAGAGGTGGTGCTGGAGTTCCATTCTTGTCATTATGACATTCAGTTCAGTTCAGTTCAGTCTCTCAGTCGTGTCCGACTCTTTGCGACCCCATGAATCGCAGCACGCCAGGCCTCCCTGTCCATCACCATCTCCCAGAGTTCACTCAGACTCACATCCATCGAGTCTGTGATGCCATCCAGCCATCTCATCCTCGGTCGTCCCCTTCTCCTCCTGCCCCCAATCCCTCCCAGCATCAGAGTCTTTTCCAATGAGTCAACTCTTCGCATGAGGTGGCCAAAGTACTGGAGTTTCAGCTTTAGCATCATTCCTTCCAAAGAAATCCCAGGGTTGATCTCCTTCAGAATGGACTGGTTGGATCTCCTTGCAGTCCAAGGGACTCTCAAGAGTCTTCTCCAACACCACAGTTCAAAAGCATCGATTCTTCGG
>SJYX01019646.1:217323-238212 GCA_006410675.1 Oreotragus oreotragus | reverse complement strand
GGAGATGGTGATGGACAGGGAGGCCTGGCATGCTGCGATTCATGGGGTTGCAAAGAGTCGGACACAACTAAGCGACTGAACTGAACTGAACTGAACTGAATTGCTTTGAATCCAGATTCTAACTGGTTTGGATCCAGTTTTCTTCTCTAGTTATCTGCTTCTATGTTGGCATGAATTCTACTTATTATTTTATTTTTCTAGAATATTAGAATTGCTTTCAAACAGGTTGATCTCCTTACTAAGTTGTCACATTCTAGTATATTTTCCTCTTTGACTTTCCATAAATTTTTTAAAAGGGCTTCCCTTGTGGCTCAGTGGTAAAGAACCCACCTACCAAGGCAGGAGACGTAGGTTTGATCCTTGGATTGGGAAGATGCCCTAGAGAAGGAAATGGCAACTCACTCCACTATTCTTGCTTGGGGAATCCCATGGACAGAGGAGCCTGGCAGGCTACAGTCCACAAGGTCGCAAAAGAGTGGGACAGGACTTAGCTACTAAAAAACAGCAACAAAAGCCTTCTAAAAATCAAATCTGCTAAAGGTATACTTAATGTGGTTTCTTTCTGCTTTAAGAATTCTTTAGTCTCTGGATGTTTTAAACTTCTGTGTGGTATGTAAAAACCTCAGGCTATTTTTATGCATGATCTCCAAACCAAAAAGTTTCCAAACAGACATAGAAAAGGAACTACTGCACCTAACCATAACCCTAGGTAAAGGCTATATTTATCAGCTGGAAATGCTTGGTTTTTACTTTGCCAGTACTGTAGCTGATTCCTTCTGAGGTCTGTNGGATTGCCAGGAGAAATATCAATAACCTCAGATATACAGATGACACCACCGTTATGGCAGAAAGTGAAGAAGAACTAAAGAGCCTCTTGATGTAAGTGAAAGTGAGAGTGAAAAAGTTGGTTTAAAGCTCAACATTCAGAAAACGAAGATCATGGCATCTGGTCCCATCACTTCATGGCAAACAGATGGGGAAACAGTAAGAGACTATTTTTTGGGCACCCAAATGGCTGCAGATGGTAATTGCAACTATGAAATTAAAAGACTCTTGTTCCTTGGGAGAAAAGCTATGACCAACCTATACAGCATATTAAAAAGCAGAGACATTACTTTGCCAGCAAAAGTCCATCTAGTCAAGGCTATGGTTTTTCCAGTAGTCAAGTATGGATGTGAGAATTGGACTATAAAGAAAACTGAGCACTGAAGTATTGTTTTTGAACTGTGGTGTTGGGGAAGATTCTTGAGAGTCCCTTGGACTGCAAGGGGATCAAGCCAGTCCATCCTAAAATAAATCTGTCCTGAATATTCATTGGAAGGACTGATGCTGAAGCTGAAACTCCAGTACTTTGACCACCTATGCAAAGAACAGACTCATTAGAAAGGACCCTGATGCTGGGAAAGATTGAAGGCAGAAGGAGATGGGGACAACAGAGAATGAGGTGGTTGGATGGCATCACTGACTCAATGGACACGAGTTTGAGTAAGCTCCAGAAGTTGGTGATGGACAGGGAACCCTTGTGTGCTGCAGGCCATAGGGTCGCAGAGAGTCAGACACGACTGATTGACTGAACTGAACTGAATATAGACACAATCACCAGATCTTAGGAAAACTGTCTCATGTTTACAAGCCACAATCTGAATTTAAAATCAGTACAACAAATATAGAGGAGCCAGAGAACTTATTCTAGCACTATGGTAGGTGGTTTCCAATAATTATACAATTTTAAGAAATATTATATTTTAGCTTCAAGATAAATAACAATAATGTAACAACTGGTCTATCTAGTGACTTCTACCTTTGTGTTATTGGCCAGAACAGCTTAAAACTAAGAGTAGCAAAAAGGTTCATATTTTCAATTGTATAACTTTGACATATAGGATAAAATTGAGCTTATGAGTAAATAAGGAAGGAGAAAGCAGCAATTGGGCAGACAAATATCTGTGCTTGCTGCAATATCTCAATAAATGATAATAATAAAAATAATGAATATTATTAACCCTTTCACAGATGAGGAAGCTAGACTGACTAAATGTTTAAGTAACTTGCTTTAGGTCACAGAGCTAATGGGTGGTATAGCCATACCACCAGGTTTTTGAACCTGGCAGCTTGGCTCCAGACTGTGCTCTAAAGTGTTTTACTAAAAAAAGTTTAAAAATGCATGAATAGTCTTAAAGCACGTACATACCTGTATGTTTGTATATTTTAGCATCAAAGATCATGGTTCAGTTAGTATTAAGAATGTAGAACTCTTTGGAAAAACCCATTACATATTTCTATTTACTTTAACCCTTTAAAAGTCTCTTTTAAATTATTTTTAAGACCAAATTTTTTAAGTGAAATAAGGAAAGAAAAGTGTACATGGAATTAAACTGAAATTATTGTAAATAATATAGATGCAATATGAAAATACAAGTGGATGCAATAAAAAGCAAGTCTCTCTTACCCTAGACTCCAAGTTTCTGGAGGCAATCACAGAAGCAATCCTTGTCCTGTCAGAGGTTGTTATTACTCCCTGCTTTCCAGGATGTCTGGCTCTACTATCTAAACTTGCTTTCTTCCTTTCAGTAACCGACCATCTAATTTTACGTGGCCACATGTGTGCTTTGCTCAACACTATTAGCTTTTACAACACTATTAGCTATTACACCTTCTAGCTTTCCTTATGGCTAGGTGTGAGCATTTGACTGAACACTATTAGCTTTTACAACACTATTAGCTATTACACTTTCTAGCTTTCCTTATAGCTAGGTGTGAGTATTTGACTGAACCCCAGGCAATGGGATATTAGTGGTATGACGTATATAAATTCCTCCACCTAAATTATGCAGACAGTGGCAAATGGAATTGTTCCTAGATTAAAAATAATTCACCCATTTCCATGAGTCTATAGCTCAACTGTAAACTGTTATTTAGGAGAGAATAAAAAAATTTCCCTCTTTAGTTTAATGCACAGACTAAGTTGCTGAAACAAAGAGTCACGGAAATAAAAATAACATTTCTTTAGTCTCTAATCATTAAATAACTTCTTAGTTCATTTGATAAAGATGAATGATAATATATTAATACATGTTTTGGGTTCATAAACACTTTTGAATTTTCTAAGCCTTAAATTTCCAGCAGGAAACACTGTTGATCAAATTTCTCATATATCAACACTCTTTGTTAAGAGATAAGTTTATTTTAACATGTTCTTTTCTCAAAGATGACATGTTAAGAAACAAAAGTTAATAAATTTGATTGATTTTGCTTTTCTGGATGAAAGCCTGCCTTTTATGTTTTTAGAGTAGTTATATAATGCAAACACTAAATAAGGACTGGCCACAGTTTTTTTTTTTTTTTAATATTTGCCTATGGAACAATAAAAGGATCTTATATCATCTAAGTGCAAAGGACAAAGTAGTTTTGTGTTGTGTGTGTGTGTGAGAGAGAGAGAGAGAAAGAGAGAGGGAGAATGAGGGAGAGAGAAAGAGAGAGAGAGAGACTTTTTGTAGATGTTTTAATAGTAAGAGACCAAGTGTTAGTCACTCAGTCATTCGTGTCCGACTCTTTGTGACCCCGTGGACTGTAGCCCACCAAGCTCCTCTGTCAATGGAATTCTCCAGGCAACAATACTGGAGTGAATTGCCATTTACTTCTCCAGGGGATCTTCCTGTCCCAGGGATGGAACCCTGCTCTCCCACATTTCAGGCATACTCTTTATCGACTGAGCTACCAGGGAAGGTCTTTAACTGACCAAAACAAGGCAAATACCTCCACGCTGAGAAGTTGCGTCTTCTTTTAGTCAGTTTTGTTAATACAATTCTGGAGATTACTTTTCAGTACAAATGAGTTTAAAAGCAAGTTGTGTGACAAAATTTGAATTGATTAGAACCACATGTGTTACTAAGCTGACTTCCAAGCCAGTTGGTCTTGCCTTCTATTTCCTACCTTTCTCTGCAGGGAGAATGCAAGTACTTATTAATGTTCTCTGAGATCCTGCATAAACCCCACAGAAAACAAGGAGGAACTGTAAAACAGGAATCAAAATATATTCAATGACTTTTTATGTACCTTTTTATTTCCTTTCATCTCTGTTTCTTTAAAGTTTTCATTACATGAGTTAGTGTTTATTTTTTGTAGTGGATACAACTGTTTTTCATATGCAACCAAACACCTTGTAGAAAAGAGAAAATGTAGTTTAAGGTCAGTGAAGGATTTTACAGACTAATTAGAGAAACCATAAGGAAAATAAGAACCTAAAGGCATATGGCTGTTTTATCCTAGTTCAGAGGAAGAAATTTCTTTTTGTTTCTCCATAAGTATAGTGTTTGTTCTATTTATAATTTACTAAAATTGATTGGCAAGGCTGGTAGAGAAAGTAAGGTTAAACTCCTTTTTAATTTTCTTATAGGTTCATATTTATTAGAGAGTAAAATGTGTATATTTGTTGGACATAATAGAGAATATTCCATATCTCCAAAATGTTTTATATAAAACTAAGCCATTTTTCACATCCCCTGATATTGTTGGTAGTTGAACATATGAAATTGAGGGAGAGAAGTCAGTCACATTGAAGCTTCTGAAACAAATGTCAGTCTCAGATCTTGAAGAGTTACTTCATGTGTTTTAAACATGTGGTTTAAAAAAGGAAATATAAAAAGGTCTCAACAGTCTTTCTACATCCATTTTGGCTCAAAGTATGGAAATTTCTGGGTGAGCTTTAAATACTCTTAATGACTTTCACCATTCTGTTGCCATGTAGAAATATGAGTCTGGTTTTCACTAAAGTCTGAAGGCTACCATCTTTATCCAGAGGCTTTATTTTACAGGGTAAGAAGTTAATCTGCCTCCTGCACCATCTCCATAATCTGTTCACCTCTACCTCTCTGCCCTGTGGTCACTACCACCACCAACCTCACAGCACTCATTAGAGTTTTTAAGTGAGTTTAAGAGGACCATTTGCATACAGATCAAAAGTTAGCAATAGTGTACATTATTGAGTAAAGGAGTTTTCTGTAATTTATTTCTCTCTCTTGTTCTGTTTTCTCTAATTTGCCTGTCCTACATCTCTTACTACAGGGCCTCCATTTCTCAGTGGGAGCTCTATTGGCAATTGAGTGAGACAATGCTTTATTTAAGTGCAGAATGTTGCTTCTCAATTTTTGACATTTAGCAACCCTGGCTCGCACTTGCTAAATGTTGTAGCACTTCCTAGCCATTGTGAAAAGCAAAAACATTTTCTGACATTTCCAATACCTTATAGGAAGCTAGTACTAGCCCTTTTTGGGGACCATTGGTAGACTAAAGCTCCACAAGGATATTGGTAGGATATATGTATTTCCTGTCTCTTATACACATCTAGATGTGTATAAGAGACAGGGCTTCAACAGTATGTGAACTGTGAAGTTCCAGATATTCGACCTGGATATAGAAAATGCAGAGGAACAAGAGACCAAATTGCCAACATCCATTGGATCATCAAAAAATGAAGAGCGTTCCAGAAAAACATCTACTCTGCTTTATTGAGTACACTGAAGCCTTTGAGTGTGTGGATCACAACAAACTATGGAAAATTCTGAAAGAGATGGGAATACCAGACCACCTGACCTGCCTCCTGAGAAATATGTGTGCAGGTCAAGAAGCAACAGTTAGAACTGGACATGGAACAACAGACTGGTTCCAAATAGGAAAAAGAGAGCGTCAAGGCTGTATATTGTCACCCTGCTTATTTAAATTATATGAAGAATACATCATGTGAAATGCCTGGCTGGATGAAGCACAAGCTGTAATCAAGATTGCCAGGAGAAATATCAATAACCTCAGATATACAGATGACACCACCGTTATGGCAGAAAGTGAAGAAGAACTAAAGAGCCTCTTGATGTAAGTGAAAGTGAGAGTGAAAAAGTTGGTTTAAAGCTCAACATTCAGAAAACGAAGATCATGGCATCTGGTCCCATCACTTCATGGCAAACAGATGGGGAAACAGTAAGAGACTATTTTTTGGGCACCCAAATGGCTGCAGATGGTAATTGCAACTATGAAATTAAAAGACTCTTGTTCCTTGGGAGAAAAGCTATGACCAACCTATACAGCATATTAAAAAGCAGAGACATTACTTTGCCAGCAAAAGTCCATCTAGTCAAGGCTATGGTTTTTCCAGTAGTCAAGTATGGATGTGAGAATTGGACTATAAAGAAAACTGAGCACTGAAGTATTGTTTTTGAACTGTGGTGTTGGGGAAGATTCTTGAGAGTCCCTTGGACTGCAAGGGGATCAAGCCAGTCCATCCTAAAATAAATCTGTCCTGAATATTCATTGGAAGGACTGATGCTGAAGCTGAAACTCCAGTACTTTGACCACCTATGCAAAGAACAGACTCATTAGAAAGGACCCTGATGCTGGGAAAGATTGAAGGCAGAAGGAGATGGGGACAACAGAGAATGAGGTGGTTGGATGGCATCACTGACTCAATGGACACGAGTTTGAGTAAGCTCCAGAAGTTGGTGATGGACAGGGAACCCTTGTGTGCTGCAGGCCATAGGGTCGCAGAGAGTCAGACACGACTGATTGACTGAACTGAACTGAATATAGACACAATCACCAGATCTTAGGAAAACTGTCTCATGTTTACAAGCCACAATCTGAATTTAAAATCAGTACAACAAATATAGAGGAGCCAGAGAACTTATTCTAGCACTATGGTAGGTGGTTTCCAATAATTATACAATTTTAAGAAATATTATATTTTAGCTTCAAGATAAATAACAATAATGTAACAACTGGTCTATCTAGTGACTTCTACCTTTGTGTTATTGGCCAGAACAGCTTAAAACTAAGAGTAGCAAAAAGGTTCATATTTTCAATTGTATAACTTTGACATATAGGATAAAATTGAGCTTATGAGTAAATAAGGAAGGAGAAAGCAGCAATTGGGCAGACAAATATCTGTGCTTGCTGCAATATCTCAATAAATGATAATAATAAAAATAATGAATATTATTAACCCTTTCACAGATGAGGAAGCTAGACTGACTAAATGTTTAAGTAACTTGCTTTAGGTCACAGAGCTAATGGGTGGTATAGCCATACCACCAGGTTTTTGAACCTGGCAGCTTGGCTCCAGACTGTGCTCTAAAGTGTTTTACTAAAAAAAGTTTAAAAATGCATGAATAGTCTTAAAGCACGTACATACCTGTATGTTTGTATATTTTAGCATCAAAGATCATGGTTCAGTTAGTATTAAGAATGTAGAACTCTTTGGAAAAACCCATTACATATTTCTATTTACTTTAACCCTTTAAAAGTCTCTTTTAAATTATTTTTAAGACCAAATTTTTTAAGTGAAATAAGGAAAGAAAAGTGTACATGGAATTAAACTGAAATTATTGTAAATAATATAGATGCAATATGAAAATACAAGTGGATGCAATAAAAAGCAAGTCTCTCTTACCCTAGACTCCAAGTTTCTGGAGGCAATCACAGAAGCAATCCTTGTCCTGTCAGAGGTTGTTATTACTCCCTGCTTTCCAGGATGTCTGGCTCTACTATCTAAACTTGCTTTCTTCCTTTCAGTAACCGACCATCTAATTTTACGTGGCCACATGTGTGCTTTGCTCAACACTATTAGCTTTTACAACACTATTAGCTATTACACCTTCTAGCTTTCCTTATGGCTAGGTGTGAGCATTTGACTGAACACTATTAGCTTTTACAACACTATTAGCTATTACACTTTCTAGCTTTCCTTATAGCTAGGTGTGAGTATTTGACTGAACCCCAGGCAATGGGATATTAGTGGTATGACGTATATAAATTCCTCCACCTAAATTATGCAGACAGTGGCAAATGGAATTGTTCCTAGATTAAAAATAATTCACCCATTTCCATGAGTCTATAGCTCAACTGTAAACTGTTATTTAGGAGAGAATAAAAAAATTTCCCTCTTTAGTTTAATGCACAGACTAAGTTGCTGAAACAAAGAGTCACGGAAATAAAAATAACATTTCTTTAGTCTCTAATCATTAAATAACTTCTTAGTTCATTTGATAAAGATGAATGATAATATATTAATACATGTTTTGGGTTCATAAACACTTTTGAATTTTCTAAGCCTTAAATTTCCAGCAGGAAACACTGTTGATCAAATTTCTCATATATCAACACTCTTTGTTAAGAGATAAGTTTATTTTAACATGTTCTTTTCTCAAAGATGACATGTTAAGAAACAAAAGTTAATAAATTTGATTGATTTTGCTTTTCTGGATGAAAGCCTGCCTTTTATGTTTTTAGAGTAGTTATATAATGCAAACACTAAATAAGGACTGGCCACAGTTTTGTTTTTTTTTTAATATTTGCCTATGGAACAATAAAAGGATCTTATATCATCTAAGTGCAAAGGACAAAGTAGTTTTGTGTTGTGTGTGTGTGTGAGAGAGAGAGAGAGAAAGAGAGAGGGAGAATGAGGGAGAGAGAAAGAGAGAGAGAGAGACTTTTTGTAGATGTTTTAATAGTAAGAGACCAAGTGTTAGTCACTCAGTCATTCGTGTCCGACTCTTTGTGACCCCGTGGACTGTAGCCCACCAAGCTCCTCTGTCAATGGAATTCTCCAGGCAACAATACTGGAGTGAATTGCCATTTACTTCTCCAGGGGATCTTCCTGTCCCAGGGATGGAACCCTGCTCTCCCACATTTCAGGCATACTCTTTATCGACTGAGCTACCAGGGAAGGTCTTTAACTGACCAAAACAAGGCAAATACCTCCACGCTGAGAAGTTGCGTCTTCTTTTAGTCAGTTTTGTTAATACAATTCTGGAGATTACTTTTCAGTACAAATGAGTTTAAAAGCAAGTTGTGTGACAAAATTTGAATTGATTAGAACCACATGTGTTACTAAGCTGACTTCCAAGCCAGTTGGTCTTGCCTTCTATTTCCTACCTTTCTCTGCAGGGAGAATGCAAGTACTTATTAATGTTCTCTGAGATCCTGCATAAACCCCACAGAAAACAAGGAGGAACTGTAAAACAGGAATCAAAATATATTCAATGACTTTTTATGTACCTTTTTATTTCCTTTCATCTCTGTTTCTTTAAAGTTTTCATTACATGAGTTAGTGTTTATTTTTTGTAGTGGATACAACTGTTTTTCATATGCAACCAAACACCTTGTAGAAAAGAGAAAATGTAGTTTAAGGTCAGTGAAGGATTTTACAGACTAATTAGAGAAACCATAAGGAAAATAAGAACCTAAAGGCATATGGCTGTTTTATCCTAGTTCAGAGGAAGAAATTTCTTTTTGTTTCTCCATAAGTATAGTGTTTGTTCTATTTATAATTTACTAAAATTGATTGGCAAGGCTGGTAGAGAAAGTAAGGTTAAACTCCTTTTTAATTTTCTTATAGGTTCATATTTATTAGAGAGTAAAATGTGTATATTTGTTGGACATAATAGAGAATATTCCATATCTCCAAAATGTTTTATATAAAACTAAGCCATTTTTCACATCCCCTGATATTGTTGGTAGTTGAACATATGAAATTGAGGGAGAGAAGTCAGTCACATTGAAGCTTCTGAAACAAATGTCAGTCTCAGATCTTGAAGAGTTACTTCATGTGTTTTAAACATGTGGTTTAAAAAAGGAAATATAAAAAGGTCTCAACAGTCTTTCTACATCCATTTTGGCTCAAAGTATGGAAATTTCTGGGTGAGCTTTAAATACTCTTAATGACTTTCACCATTCTGTTGCCATGTAGAAATATGAGTCTGGTTTTCACTAAAGTCTGAAGGCTACCATCTTTATCCAGAGGCTTTATTTTACAGGGTAAGAAGTTAATCTGCCTCCTGCACCATCTCCATAATCTGTTCACCTCTACCTCTCTGCCCTGTGGTCACTACCACCACCAACCTCACAGCACTCATTAGAGTTTTTAAGTGAGTTTAAGAGGACCATTTGCATACAGATCAAAAGTTAGCAATAGTGTACATTATTGAGTAAAGGAGTTTTCTGTAATTTATTTCTCTCTCTTGTTCTGTTTTCTCTAATTTGCCTGTCCTACATCTCTTACTACAGGGCCTCCATTTCTCAGTGGGAGCTCTATTGGCAATTGAGTGAGACAATGCTTTATTTAAGTGCAGAATGTTGCTTCTCAATTTTTGACATTTAGCAACCCTGGCTCGCACTTGCTAAATGTTGTAGCACTTCCTAGCCATTGTGAAAAGCAAAAACATTTTCTGACATTTCCAATACCTTATAGGAAGCTAGTACTAGCCCTTTTTGGGGACCATTGGTAGACTAAAGCTCCACAAGGATATTGGTAGGATATATGTATTTCTGCTATTCAAGCATTAATGTTTACTCTGGGTAATATTATGACAGATGTGGAAGCATATAAAAGTCAAGACTTGCCAGCAAGACAATCAGTGAACAAACTGGGGCTCCCAATTTCTTCACACTGTAATAATTCTCACACAAAATAAATATATAGGTTTTGAAATTGTCTGCAGTTGTTCTGGTTTTCCTAAGAACTATAATCTACTGGGTAATAGAAGGAAATTCAGTTTCATTTTATGATCTCACTGTAATCAACAATGTCAGTGACTTTCTGTATAGCCCAAACTCTTCTTATATGCCTCAGGAAAAACACTTGGCCTTTTCAGATTTGCTCCATTGCCAGGAAGTGCTGGGGTATATAGGGAAAAGACGGCTGAAGGCATCCACTTGGCAGCAGAGAAGATGAAGCCCTCTAATCATCCTGTTGCTCTTTAGGTTCTCTCTGTTGGTCTCCTCTCTGATGGATTCCTGTTGCACTGCAGCTCACTGTGTTTAGCTGTTTGAATAAACATGATCTTCCAGGTGAAGACCAGGGCTCAGCTGAAAGTCTTTGAGCTTGACATCCCCACAAGAGATATATTTCTTTTCTCTGGGTCTAGGGAGTTTTTTGTATTTTTTTTTTTTTAACTTTCCCCATATAGGCAAAGACTTCTCTCTTACACATAGGCCGTGGAAAGACAGAAGGACTGTTTCAGTTTTACCTGTCTACCTGCCTTGCGATATTACTTTAGCTCTGATGCCAAGGCTGGACTGGAAATGTCAATGAGCAAACTTGTAGAGGTTTACTCTCTTGCCTTGCAACTGCCTGGGTATTTTTGGTCACCTATGTACTTTCCTTGGAGTTTCCAAATGTTACCCTCTTTCTCCATCTTACCCCAAATTCCTTGGTACTGCAAGAAGTGGGAAATATCTTCCTTAATTTTTCTTTCTGTTGCTGTTCAGTTGCTCAGTTGTGACTCTTTGCGACCCCATGGACTGCAGCATGCTAGGCTTCCCTGTCCTTCCTATCTCCTGGAGTATTCTCAAACTCATGTTCATTGAATCCATATATAAATTGTGAAGTGTGCCAAGCATCTGTTTTAACAATACCAAGATTTCAAACATACATTTTGTAGTACTGTTTTTTTGAGCAAAACCAGATAAATATTAACAATTTTTTCTATTTCTGTTCCTCTTATTGATATTAGTAAACTAATTAGACAGATGGCTACATTTGGCTATTAGAGGAGAAATTTGTATTAAGGAAATGCATATATATCAGTTCAGTTCAGTTCAGTTACTCAGTCATGTACAACTCTTTGTGACCCCATGGACCACAGCATGCCAGGCTCCCCTGTCCATCACCAACTCCTGAAGCTTACTTAAACTCATGTCCATTGAGTCAGTCATGCCATCCAACCATCTCAATCTCTGTCATCCCCATCTCCTCCCGCCTTCAATCTTTCCCAGGATCAGGGTCTTTTTAAATGAGTCAGTTCTTCGCAAAAGGTAGCCAGAGTACTGGAGTTTTAGCTTCAGCATCAGTCCTTTCAATGAATATTCAGGACTGATTTCCTTTAGGATGGACTGGCTTGATCCCCTTGCAGTCCAAGGGACTCTCAAGAGTCTTCTCCAACACCAGAGTTCAAAAACATTGATTCATCAGCATTCAGCTTTCTTTATGGCCCAAACCTCGCATCCGTACTTGACTACTGGAAAAACCATAGCTTTGACTAGATGGACCTTTGTTGGCAAAGCATTGTCTCTGCTTTTTAATATGCTATCTAGACTGATCATAGTTTTCCTTCCAAGGAGCAAGAATCTTTTTATTTTCTGGCTACAGTCACCATCTGCAGTCATTTTGGAGGCCCCCAAAATAACGTCTCTCACTGTTTCCTTATCTATTTGCCATGAAGAGATGGGGCTGGCNTTTGTTGGCAAAGCATTGTCTCTGCTTTTTAATATGCTATCTAGACTGATCATAGTTTTCCTTCCAAGGAGCAAGAATCTTTTTATTTTCTGGCTACAGTCACCATCTGCAGTCATTTTGGAGGCCCCCAAAATAACGTCTCTCACTGTTTCCTTATCTATTTGCCATGAAGAGATGGGGCTGGCTTCCATGATCTTAGTTTTCTGAATGTTGAGTTTTAAGCCAACTTTTTCACTCTCCTCTTTCACTTTCATCAAGAGTATCTTTAAGTTCTTAACTTTCTGCCATAAGGGTGGTATAATCTAAATATCTGATGTTAGTGATATTTCTCCTGGCAGTCTTGATTCCAGCTTGTACTTCATTCAGCTAAACATTTCGCATGATGTACTCTGCATATAAGTTAAATAATCTGAGTGACAATATGCAACCTTGATGTACTCCTTTCCCTATTTGGAGCCAGTCTGTTGTTCCATGTCCAGTTCTAACTGTTGCTTCTTGACCTGAATACATATTTCTCAGGAGGCAGGTAAGGTGGTCTGATATTCCCGTCTCTTTCAGAATTTTCCATAGTTTGTTCTGATCCACACACTCAAAGGCTTGGGTATAGTCAATAAAGCAGAAGTAGATGTTTTTATGGAACTCTCTGCTTTATGGTTTTCCCTGCTTTCTTCAATTTAAATCTGAATTTGGCAATAAGGAGTTCATGATCTGAGCCACAGTCGGCTCCTGGTCTTGTTTTTTGCTGACTCTATAGCGCTTCTCCATCTCTGGCTGCAAAGATTTCGTTATTGACCATCTGGTGATGTCCATGTGTAGAGTCTTCCCTTGTGTTTTTGGAAGCGGGTGCTTGCTATGACCAGTGTGTTCTCTTGGCAAAACTCCGTTAGCCTTTGACCTGCTTTGTTTTGTAATCCAAGGCCAAATTCGCCTGTTACTCCAGGTATCTCTTGACTTCCTACTTTTGTAATCCATCCCCTATAATGAAATGTTTCTATGTACACATATATAGAGAAACTTGTATACTAAGGAAAGCATACTGATTTATTTTTCTGTTATTAACAACATATAACAGCCATGTGTGTTGATAATTATGAATCATTAAGTCAATCAGGTGTTATCTGTGGGTATTATGGACCATGGGAAAATTTAATCTGATGTATTAGTGTGGTATGGAATCTGATACATAGATGTAAGAAAGTGAAAGTCCCTCAATCGTGTACAACTCTTTGCGACCCCATGGACTATACAGTCCATTGAATTCTTTCTCTAGGCCAGAATACTGGAGTGGGTACCCTTTCCCTTCTCCAGGGGATCTTCCCAACCCAGGGATCGAACCCNGTATTAGTGTGGTATGGAATCTGATACATAGATGTAAGAAAGTGAAAGTCCCTCAATCGTGTACAACTCTTTGCGACCCCATGGACTATACAGTCCATTGAATTCTTTCTCTAGGCCAGAATACTGGAGTGGGTACCCTTTCCCTTCTCCAGGGGATCTTCCCAACCCAGGGATCGAACCCAGGTTCTGCACTGCAGGTATATTCTCTACCAGCTGAACTACAAGGGAAGTCCAGTTGGTGTGAATGAAAAGGAGAGAATGGCACAATTACCACAATTATACTGAACTTTTGTATATCTGAAAACATAATTGTAAACTGTCTGAAAAGTAACTATATTAAGGGGTATAAAGGCACAAAACTAATTACAGAGCTTTTCTAATTCTCTCTCCAAAATGTCATAGGAAATACCTACAAAAACACAAAAATAAGAAAGACAAGACATAAATCTAAGGGTTTATGTCTTCTTCTCTTTGTAGTAGTTATTTTACTGTTGTTAAAAAACATTCTTTTCTAATTATTCAGTGGTTTAACTTCCCTGGTGGCTCAGAAGGTAAAGCGTCTGCCTACAATGTGTGAGACCCAGGTTCAATCACTGGGTTGGTAAGATCTCCTGGAGAAGAAATGGCAACCCACTGCAGTATTCTTGCCTGGAAAATCCCATGGACGGAGGAGCCTGGTAGGTTACAGTCCATGGGGTTGCAAAGAGAAGCACATAACTGAGCAACTTCACTTTCACTTTCAGTGCTTACTAGAGGAATATGATATCAGTGCCCAGAGGCACTGATAAGTTTTTTTTTTTTTTTTGAGAGAGAGAGAAAATTTAAAATTGGAAAAAAGGTTTAGTTCTCCAAATAATTACTTTTCCCTTTGCAAATTGGAAAAAAAGGGTATCTCCATTCAGTTTTAAGAACAGAAAGCTTCCCTAAAGATGGCAAAATTATTAAGAAAAAATAGTCTCAGTTTTAGGGTTCCCAGGTGGTGCTAGTGGTAAAGAACTTGCTCCCAATGCAAGAGACAAAGAGATGCATGTTCAGTCCCTGGGTCAAGAAGATCCCCTGGAGGAAGAAATGGCAATCCACTCCTGTATTCTTGCCTGGAGACCAGTGGACAGAGGAGCCTGGTGGACTATGGTCTATAGGTTCTCAAAGAGTTAAACATGACTGAAGCGACTTAGCATGCAGTCTCATCTTTTAAAATAAATATATTCTAATCTAGAAGACAGACAATAGTATAAACAAATCAAAATAGAAAATGATAGTATTATTATAGAAATAATGGCAAATTCTTGGGGAAATGCCAAGAGATGTACCAATATCTTTTGGGAGCTTATAGCTGAGATGGATCTTGAAAGAAGAATAATATTTTGCAAGGTCAGTGTTAATCTGGAATATCATCAACTCCATCTTAATGTTTAATTTTAGTTTGCCATATATTTTAAATAATGTTAAGAAAATGTTCCATCTATTCCCTTAAAATATTTAAAAACATCAAGAATCATTTTATATTTTATCAAAAAAGTTGGGTATCTGATGAAATAATTAAAGATTATTTCTTATTCTCGTGTAGCAGTTCTGGGGTGAACCTCTGTGCAGTTTACAAATAATATACTGCTTAATTCTTTTTGTCAGGTTTTTTCTTTAAAAACACTATTAAGGATTTATTTTACAATATGTAAAATGTATCTATTTTAAGTGTAAATTTTGATCAATCTATAGAGACAGTGATCAATTTTATAAAATCTTTTCCAAGAACCAGCTTTAGGTATCACTGATTTTTCTCTATTGTTTTCCATATTCTATTACATGGATTTTAGCTTGGACCTTTCTTATTTCCTTTCATTTACTTATTAAGTTTCAATTTTGCTCTTCATTTTCTAGCTTCTTAGATAATTTATTTTTTACTTTCCTTGTAAAAAAAATTTAAAGCCATATCAGTTCAGTTCAGTTCAGTCCAGTTGCTCAGTCATATCCGACTCTTTGCTACCCCATGAATTGCAGCACGCCAGGCCTCCCTGTCCATCACCAACTCCCGGAGTTTAAAAAAAGGGTATCTCCATTCAGTTTTAAGAACAGAAAGCTTCCCTAAAGATGGCAAAATTATTAAGAAAAAATAGTCTCAGTTTTAGGGTTCCCAGGTGGTGCTAGTGGTAAAGAACTTGCTCCCAATGCAAGAGACAAAGAGATGCATGTTCAGTCCCTGGGTCAAGAAGATCCCCTGGAGGAAGAAATGGCAATCCACTCCCGTATTCTTGCCTGGAGACCAGTGGACAGAGGAGCCTGGTGGACTATGGTCTATAGGTTCTCAAAGAGTTAAACATGACTGAAGCGACTTAGCATGCAGTCTCATCTTTTAAAATAAATATATTCTAATCTAGAAGACAGACAATAGTATAAACAAATCAAAATAGAAAATGATAGTATTATTATAGAAATAATGGCAAATTCTTGGGGAAATGCCAAGAGATGTACCAATATCTTTTGGGAGCTTATAGCTGAGATGGATCTTGAAAGAAGAATAATATTTTGCAAGGTCAGTGTTAATCTGGAATATCATCAACTCCATCTTAATGTTTAATTTTAGTTTGCCATATATTTTAAATAATGTTAAGAAAATGTTCCATCTATTCCCTTAAAATATTTAAAAACATCAAGAATCATTTTATATTTTATCAAAAAAGTTGGGTATCTGATGAAATAATTAAAGATTATTTCTTATTCTCGTGTAGCAGTTCTGGGGTGAACCTCTGTGCAGTTTACAAATAATATACTGCTTAATTCTTTTTGTCAGGTTTTTTCTTTAAAAACACTATTAAGGATTTATTTTACAATATGTAAAATGTATCTATTTTAAGTGTAAATTTTGATCAATCTATAGAGACAGTGATCAATTTTATAAAATCTTTTCCAAGAACCAGCTTTAGGTATCACTGATTTTTCTCTATTGTTTTCCATATTCTATTACATGGATTTTAGCTTGGACCTTTCTTATTTCCTTTCATTTACTTATTAAGTTTCAATTTTGCTCTTCATTTTCTAGCTTCTTAGATAATTTATTTTTTACTTTCCTTGTAAAAAAAATTTAAAGCCATATCAGTTCAGTTCAGTTCAGTCCAGTTGCTCAGTCATATCCGACTCTTTGCTACCCCATGAATTGCAGCACGCCAGGCCTCCCTGTCCATCACCAACTCCCGGAGTTCACTCTCAGACTCAGTCCATCGAGTCACTGATGCCATCCAGCCATCTCATCCTGTCTTCCCCTTCTCCTCCTGCCCCTAATCCCTCCAGCATCAGAGTCTTTTCCAATGAGTCAACTTTTCTCATGAGATGGCCAAAGTACTGGAGTTTCAGCTTTAGCATCATTCCTTCCAAAGAAATCCCAGGGCTGATTTCCTTCAGAATGGAGTGGTTCAATCTCCTTGCAGTCCAAGGGACTCTCAGGTGTCTTCTCCAACACCACAGTTCAAAAGCATCAATTCTTTGGCACTCAGCTTTCTTTAAAGCCATATATATTCCTCTAAATTCTATGTTAGCTGGATCTCACAGATTTTGATATCTTGTATTTTTATTACCATTCAGTTGATAGCATTTTATAATTTCCCTTATTATTTCTTTCTTAACCATGGTTTGTTATCAACTTTATTAATTTACAAATAGTGGGAATTTTCCAAGTACCTTTTTTCCTCAATATTTATTTTAAAATATCCAGACAGTACAACTCATTCTTTTTGGTGTATAGTTCTATGAGTTTTGACAAATGCTTGAAGCCATGTAAGTATCACCATGAAGCTACAGAACAATTTTATCACCCTTACCAAATTCCATTATGCTTACCCTTTGTATTTGATATCTTTTTGAGAACTCAAGGTGAATTTTGGCTTTGGTTCTCTACTAGTTACTGTCTTTTTACTTTCATCCAAGACTCAATTGCTAAGATGAGAAAACACCTTGACTGCAATTTTGGTATCAGTTTAATACTCTAATGTCCAGCCTTATCTTGTTTACCCCTCATTCTTTCCCCTGTTGTCTTTAGTCTGCCAACCATATGATTAAGAAAAAAAAGTTATTTTATGTTTCAGTTCCAAATTTCAATTTGGTTCTTCTTTATACTTTTTATTTCTATGATGATACATTCTGTCTTTCCCTTTATTTCAAGACTGGTCATTCTTATTTATTGGAGTATGGATATAATAGCTGTTTTAAAGTGTTAAGTCTTTGAAAATTCCAACATCTGTATGTCTTGGAGTCGGTATGAGCTGATTATCTTTTTCTTTGACATACATTGAAATTTCCTGATTCTTTGTATATTGAATATTTTGGATTGTATTCTATACACTTTGAATTTTGTTAAGTGAATTTGGATCTTGTTTAAATTCTATAGAAAGGCAGTTTTTGTTTCTGTTCTTATTTTAACATGCATTTGACCCAGCTAAATTCAGGTTGCAAGTCCATACTTTCCTTCTATAAACTGTTCAATATCAATTTATTTTTCAAAACCTTTCAGTAGTACTTGTGTATATTTCATATGTTTGCTATATAGCGGCTAGTCTTGAAACTGGGAAGTGCTTTATCCCATAATTATGTTATTACAATTTTGATATGCTCCTTAGGGTCAGTTTCACCAAGGATAGCTCAAGGAAAGTTTCCTTGAAAGTGAAAGTGAAAGTTAAGTCGCTCAGTTGTGTCCGACTCTTTGTGACCCCGTGGACTGTAGCCTACCAGGCTCCTCCATCCATGGGATTCTCCAGGCAAGAATACTGGAGTGGGTTTCTATGTCCTTCTCCAGGGGATCCTCCTGACCCAGGGATTGAACCCAGGGATCAAATCGGGTCTCCCACATTGGAGGCAGAGGCTTTAACCTCTTGAGCCACCAGGGAAGCCATTAAGGTATCTTAAAGGAAATATCAATAACCTCAGATATGCTGATGACACCACCCTTATGGCAGAAAGTGAGGAGGAGCTAAGGAGCCTCTTGATGAAAGTGAAGGAGGAGAGCGAAAAAGTTGACTTAAAGCTCAACATTCAGAAAACAAAGATCATGGCATCCGGTACGATCACTTCCTGGGAAATAGATGGGGAAACAGTGGAAACAGTGTCAGACTTTATTTTTGGGGGCTCCAAAATCACTGCAGATAGTGACTGCAGCCATGAAATTAAAAGACGCTTACTCCTTGGAAGAAAAGTTATGACCAACCTGGATAGTATATTCAAAAGCAGAGACATTACTTTGCCGACTAAGGTCTGCCTAGTCAAGGCTATGGTTTTTCCTGTGGTCATGTATGGATGTGAAAGTTGGACTGTGAAGAAAGCTGAGTGCCCAAGAATCGATGCTTTTGAACTGTGGTGTTGGAGAAGACTCTTGAGAGTCCCTTGGACTGCAAGGAGATCCAACCAGTCCATTCTGAAGGAGATCAAGCCTGGGATTTCTTTGGAGGGAATGNACTTTTGGACTCTGAGGGCTGTCTCTTATACACATCTAGATGTGTATAAGAGACAGATGTATGGATGTGAAAGTTGGACTGTGAAGAAAGCTGAGTGCCCAAGAATCGATGCTTTTGAACTGTGGTGTTGGAGAAGACTCTTGAGAGTCCCTTGGACTGCAAGGAGATCCAACCAGTCCATTCTGAAGGAGATCAAGCCTGGGATTTCTTTGGAAGGAATGATGCTCAAGCTGAAACTCCAGTACTTTGGCCACCTCATGCGAAGAGTTGACTCATTGGAAAAGACTCTGATGCTGGGAGGGATTGGGGGCAGGAGGAGAAGGGGATGACCGAGGATGAGATGGCTGGATGGCATCACGGACTCGATGGACGTGAGTCTGAGTGAACTCCGGGAGATGGTAATGGATAGGGAGGCCTGGCGTGCTGCGATTCATGGGGTGGCAAAGAGTCGGACACGACTGAGCGACTGAACTGAACTGAACTGAAAGGATATTTCCTTGAGGATATCCTTTCACCAAGGATAGTTTCACCAGGAATTCATCTATAACTTTTCAGAGTCACTCTCTTGAGGTTTTTCTCCATCAAATATCCCCTTCATTTTTTGGCTCCTAGGTACTCCTTTTTCTTTTCCTTTGCCTTAAAAGTCAGGGCTTTAGTTTATCTGCTTTGTCACACACTTCTTGAAGCTATATTTGCATCCAAGGCCATAAGGAGAGAAGATATAAAGGGGAACAAACAATGGGATTTTTCAAATGCTCTTGTGACTGCAATTCAACTGATCTAAGATAAGGGTTTCCACTCTTTGTGGTGGCTTGTGCTTGCCCAGAAACTATGGCTATTACTGTTAGCATTGCCATGAGATTTCCTGATTGGTGGGCTACAAGAGAAAAGAAGAAACAAAAATTCCAGGGTTTTTTTTCCTACATTCTTTCATTATTAGTATCCTTAAAATTTTTTTTTCCTATCTTTTGACAATAATGTAGAGGTTCTCTTGAGACTCTTTCTGCCTTAATCTGGTATGCATTTCCTGCTTTTTGCTGCCTTTGAGTTCAGGCTGGGAGATATTTGAGAAAGAAAAAACTAACTTCCGATTCGGTGACACTTTGTGTTCTAGTTTCCTATCTAGTTCATACATCCATGCAGAATTGCTTCAGTTGTGTCCCACTCTTTGTGACCCTATGAACTGTAGGTTTCCAAGCTCCTCTGTCCAGGGATTCTCCAGACAAGAATACTACAGTGGATTGCCATGCCCTCCTCCACAGGATCTTCCCGACCAAGGATCGAACCTGCATTGGCAGGTGGTTCTTTACCACTAGCACCACCTGGGAACCCCTTTACTAGTCTACTTGCTATAATTTACTTTTCAGAATCTTAACATAGGTATTCTGTGAATTGTCTTCTGAATTTTAGGTGTATTCAGGGTTATTGTAAGGATAGAAACTAGTTTATTTTGACTGGAACTGGAACCTGAAGTCTTAAAAAAAAAAAAAAAGATGTAGAAAGGCAGTTATGCCTATGTTCTCCTCTAGGAGTTTTATAGTTTCTGGTCTTATGTTTAGATCTTTAATCCATTTTGAGTTTATTTTTGTGTGTGGTGTTAGAAAGTGTCCTAGTTTCATTCTTTTACAAGTGGTTGACCAGTTTTCCCAGCACCACTTGTTAAAGAGATTATCTTTACTCCATTGTATATTCTTGCCTCCTTTGTCGAAGATAAAGTGTCCATATGTGTGTGGATTTATCTCTGGGCTTTCTATTTTGTTCCATTGATCTATATTTCTGTCTTTGTGCCAGTACCATACTGTCTTGATGACTGTGGCTTTGTAGTAGAGCCTGAAGTCGGGTAAGTTGATTCCTCCAGTTCCATTGTTCTTTCTCAAAATTGCTTTGGCT
>SJYX01019646.1:196905-216471 GCA_006410675.1 Oreotragus oreotragus | reverse complement strand
TGCTGGGAGGGATTGGGGGCAGGAGGACAAGGGGACGACTGAGGATGAAATGGCTGGATGGCATCACGGACTCAATGGATGTGAGTCTGAGTGAACTCTGGGAGACGGTGATGGACAGGGAGGCCTGGCGTGCTGCGATTCATGGGGTCGCAAAGAGTCGGACATGACTGAGCGACTGAACTGAACTGAACTGAACTTATTTGTAAAGCAGAAACAGACTCACAGACTTGGAGAACAAATTTATGGTTGCCAGAGGGAAAGAAAGGCAGGGGAGAAAGGATAGTTAGGGAGCTTACATGATTGACATGTATACATTGCTGTATTTAAAAATGGATAACCACCAAGGTCCTACTGTATAGCACAGGGAACTCCACTCAATGTTAGGTGGAAGCCTGGAGTTTGGGAGGGGGAATGGATACATGTATATGTATGGCTGAGTTCCTTTGCTGTCCACCTGAAACTATTATATCACTGTTAACCAGCTGTACTCCAATATAAAATAAATTGTTAAAAAAAATACTACAGAGAGAAAAAATAATAAAAGTAAAAAAACTTGGTTCTTCTGGTTGGACTTTTGCCTAATGTAGTCATAATATAATCACATCACATAATCACATCGTTTAAACCAACATTTTGATTGAACACAACTTCATATTTTGGGTGTTACTGGCAATTGGACAATGTTTACTTACTACTCCATATGGGCTGAAGGTAAACAAGCTGAATAATTTATTTTTATATCTGCTTATATTGATCCAAACAAATATGTCATTAATATCTGCTAATGCTATTATTTGAGTGAAGTAAAATTGGACATGTATTATGAATAATAGGGATTTTTGTGAAGTATTTGAGACTGACTGCTAGATATTATAAAAGACATTCTGCTGATTTCTGCCTCTACATCAAGAAAAGCACATATGCAGTAACATGTTAGGAAATGAGTGGCTGGGGCTGGAACTGGGACCATTATACCAAAGTGTAATGTATTTCCAGCAGTAAATCAGAAGTCAGAGAAGTTACAGTAAATCTGCAGTCAGAGGAGTTACAGAAATAAGGCTGCCAACCCATGTTGGATATCCAAAGTTCACTCAAGTAATAAGCAACTAGGAGATCTTATCACCCACTGAAATGTGGCATGCTGGCTATAGCAGGACACAGAGAAGTATGAAGGTCTGGGTTTGAAAGCCTGCTTCTAAAACAGCACTCTAACTTCTTACTCAACAGACACATCCCTTCTTCTCTCTGAGTTTCAATCTCCTGACGCTCTTTCTAGCTCTGTTGTCTATGAATCTATGATTCTACTCAGTATGAGGCACTGTACTAGGTGTTTCAGGGGAGCCAAAGTTGTACAAGACATTGTTCGTGTTCTTAAAAATCAAAATAAGGATTTGAATGGTTCTCTGCATATTTAACAAATTTGCTACAGGTACTCAAGAAGGCTTCAAGTACTGAGGTTCCAACAACGGAACAAAGCTATGATGTTTGTCTTAGCTTCAGTTTTGTTTATTCTGCTCCAAATATCTATTTATACATGGCTAATATGAAGTGATAACATTGATTTAAAAACAAACATGCCAGAACTGAAGCATGTGTTCGGTCTCTTTGAAATAATATCCTTGAAAGAGTATTCAGATACTTGATACGTCCCTTCATAGCCTGTGGCACATGTTCAGATTTACTCGGTTGGAAGAGATCTTGGTCACTGGAGAATAGATAAGGTGTTTGGGAATAGCTGTGTGTCACTTAGAGTGAAGTCAAATGAATAAGACGAGTGATAGAGCTAGGCCCAACATTTTGAGTTGAAAATGAAGTGTGACAATTAACAAATGAGATTGGTTTTCTTGACGGCCATGTAATTGACTCTGAAAGCAATTCTTATTCCTAGAGATGTTTTGAGCATCATGAGAAAAAGTAGATATTCTCCCAAGGGAAACAGTTTGAAAGGCAACAGTAGCCCTCTGGCATGCTTGTGATTTCAGGGTTTGTTTCATTACAAACACCAGCTACATTATAAACAGTTATATATTATACCTGACTGATCCTTGCTGTTACAGTTTTGGGACAAATAGCATCTTTCATCTGAAGGAAGACCTCTTAAAGTAACACTTACTGAACCTCTCCCTCCACTCAGGAATCCGTTGTGCTAAATGAGCTAGATAATTCCTACAGCAATCCTGTTTGAAGTAGGCATCATATCCTCCATTTTAGAGATGAAAAAACTGAGGTTCAAAAAAGTTAAGTGGCATATCAATAGTAATCAAAATCTTGGAGTTCACCAAGTATCATAAAAGAACCCTTCTCCATAGTGTATTTAAAAAGTTCTTGCACAGTTAGCAATGTTGGCAATATTTGCACACTTTCTTTTGTGGGGTGGTTGTAACACCAGTTTAACCAAACCAAGTACACCACTTCTTCCATACTTGCCTGCCAGAGGGTAACGTAATCAACATGATTTTTATTGTTTTCATTTCAAGTCTCTTGATCCATAGCACATATTTACCTTGGTTCTTGGTAATAGTTCTTTTAACTCATCTCCAGACTTCTAACATTTTGTACAGCCAAGAAAATAGTAACTATCCAACCCTAGGTAATTCACTGATTACCTAGGTAATAATTCTGAACTATTTTCTTATCTTGCACCTGGGGATAAAAATATTTACCTTACCTCCCGTTTCAGAATTGATGGATGGTCTGAACGCAGTAATATATTTGAATGGATGTTGAAGTATAATGCATGGTATAAAATGCACAGAATTGTTTTTTTCACATTGATTTTGTGATTGACTAACTACTGAACCAATGTGGATGTTGATGTAATTTGATCTAGGCTGGCTCCAGAGAAAGATTACTTTCTTTGTCTGAGCTCCAGAAAGCAGAAAGGAGTCATACATTACTAAAGACCAGGCCCTGTCAGATGTCAGTATGGCAGCTGTTACTACTCATTGTCAAAACAGTCAATTACCTTTTGCAATTTATATAAATACTGAATCATTATGTTGTATACCTAAAACTAATGTTATATGTCAATTATATCTCAATTTTTAAAAAGTTTAAAACATGCAAAGTATAGTTTTGAGTTGAGAAGTTTTCTTAAAATCTACATTGTTGCTGCTTCATGAAAAAGATACAGAATGTGGTATAAGACTTACTTTAAGTTATGTTACAATAAAAGTTGAAATGAGTAGTACACACAAATCCCCAAGTCCCATTCAATTAGATATTCTACATCAATGAACCAAATGGGGACTATTCTCCCAAAAGGCACCTGCTGCAGAGGGAAGCTGGTTGGTCTAGACAGGAAATACCAGGGGAAGGACCAAAAGATCTCAGCACAAGAAGCAGGGGCCCTCCCAGGGCTTTCAGCCCTGATTCTTGCCCACCATTTAAAGGCAGGCAAGGCTCTGGTGCATCCAGATCATCAGTTAAAAAAAAAAAAAAAACTAAAACAAAAGGAGGGACAGAAAATAGTGCTTTGCTTATCTCATTGGGTCACTGTGAAGAGATTTGTCAACTGTATGAGCTATGCACAAGTAAGGAACCAACAAATGATTTCTGAGTGCCTATTGTACACAGTGCACACCAATGAAACATTCACCTACCCTCAAAAACTAGCAGTCTATCAAAGAAAGAATAAAATACATAAAAATAAGAAATGTGAGGTAGACAATTGTCAGTGCTAAAATAGAGGAAGACATTATTCTTAATGTATACAAGTAAATAAACTAGGTGGTGATTGGGATTGATCAATAAACTGATTAAAATGATGAGATGCTCCTTTTTAGGCAAACTGCTTTAGCATATTTGGTTTATTCCTTGTACTTAAGTAATGTATTTTTCAATTAGCAAACATTTACTGAGAAACTACTATGTGCTAGTTCCTGTGCTAAAGGCCACAGATATATTGGGAGTTAAAAATGCACGTTCCTGCTTTCAGTGAACTTATACTTAAGAGAGAAGAAATAAACATGTGAAAGTGAAAGTGAAGTCGCTCAGTCATCTCTGACTCTTTGCAACCCTATGGACTGTAGCCTACCAGGCCCTTCCATCCATGGGATTTTCCAGACAAGAGTGCTGGAGTGGGTTGCCATTTCCTTCTCTAGGAGATCTTCCCAACCTAGGGACTGAACCCGGATCTCCCGCATTGTAGGCAGACGCTTTCCCATCTGAGCCACCAGGGAAATCTAAACATGTAAAGACATGATACAAAATTTCAGGTATAATCGTGGACACTTGGACAGGTTCCAGTAAGAGGTAGCACAAAGGAAGCAGTGATTAGCTCTTGGGGGTGGGGTGAATCTGGAAAACTTTATGGAGAAGGCTCTCCTTAAATATTAAATATTAAAGAAGAAGAAGGACTCCCTCAAGCAGACAAGAGACAAGGAAGGAAGAACATCTCTGGCAAAGGAGAGGGCATGAACAAAAAGGCAGGGGTGCAAAGAGCCTGGGGAGTAAGTGGCCCTACTGAAATGAACTGTGGGAAGGGAAGAGGCACAGGAAAAAAGATGAGGTGACTTTTTCGAGGTGGTGTATCACTTCATGGCAAATAGATGGGGAAGCAATGGAAACAGTGAGAGAATTTATTTTCTTGGGCTCCAAAATCAGTGCAGATGGTGACTGCAGCCATGAAATTAAAAGACACTTGCTCATCGAAAAAAAGCTATGACCAACCTAGACTGCATATTAAAAAGCAGAGACATTACTTTGCCAACAAAGGTCCGTCTAGTTGAGAGGGTAACAGCAGGAAGGCCAGGGGTCTCCAAATGGAGGAAATAGNGTTGGATTCTGATTGCTAGAATTTTGTTGAGGATTGTTGAATCTATGTTCATCAGTGATATTGGCCTGTAATTTTCTTTTTTTGTGGCATCTTTGTTGGGTTTTCTTTTGGACTCTGAGGGAGAGGGAGAGGGAGAGGGTGGGATGATTTGGGAGAATAGCATTGAAATATGTATACTATCATGTGAGAAACGAATCGCCAGTATATGTTCGATGCAGGATGCTTGGGGCGGGTGCATGGGGATGATCTGGAGGGATGATATGGGGTGGAAGGTGGGAGGGGGGTTCATGTTTGGGAGTTCATGTACACTCGTGGCAGATTCATGTCAATGTATGCCAAAACCAATATAGTACCGTAAAGTAAAATAAAGTAAAAATAATAATAATAATAATAAAAATAAAAAGAAAGGCAGTTATGAAGAGGAGAGGCAGTAAACTCATAGAAAAAAGGTGAAAAGGAAGCTGGGACTGGAAGGAAGATAATGAAGAAAACAGTGAGTAATTATAGAAATGAAAACCACTATCAGGAGATACTATTCTTCTACAAATAGGTTAAATTTGGCGTCTTCAAGGAACTAAGTTTGAAAGGACTCATAAAGAAATTAAAGAACATTGAAGAACTTAAAGGACACTGTGTGGTAGCTGTAGCTTGTATACCAGTTTGAATTTTCATTATTGGTGGTAAGCAGGAGCACCATAAAGAAAAATGGATGTTTTGTGTGGGCAAGTAGAGAGGAGAACTTGTGAAACCAGAATATGTTTTTATTAAAGTAATGTCATCTTCATCAACTGTCTAGTAAAATCTATGCAAAGTTTGATTATAGGAAGGATATATCAAACTGAATTTTGAAGATAGACTTATTCTATTAATAATATATTGAGAAATAGTAAAAGTAGATTAGAAATTAATGCAGCAATTTAGCTGCTGAGTAAATGATTTACAATACCAGAGAATGTTTGTTTAGTCATAGCAGAAGGTACAGTAAGGCATAGTAAATTACTTTAATTCAAATCAGCAAAAATCTTAAAGATATTTGGTTTGGTAAGTACCAATAGAGTTGATACATATTTTTAAAAAGAAATAACATGCAAAAAGAAATCTATAGCTTCATTAGTCTTGGCCATTATTTCTTAATCTTGGGCACAAGAGAGTATTTATAATCATGCTGAAGAGATGAGACTAAGCATCATAAACACTTTTTTCTTTATAATATTACCAAAGTTAGAATGCAATCTATCAATTATTAATTATAAACAAAATGAGTTCTGTTTTGAGTTATCATGGTGTTCTTGGTACTTTATAGATGATTCTAGTATCCTAGTCCTATTTATTAATTTAGACTTTTAAATCTGAATTTTCTTTTCCTATGCATTTTGTTTAATTTTTTTCATCTCTGCTGTACTGATTTAGCTAAATCGATATGGCTTCTCTGGTGGCTCAGTAGTAAAGAATCTGACTGCAATGCAGGAGATGCAGATTAGAAACCTGGGTCAGGAATATCCCCTGGAGCAGGAAATGGCAAGCCATTCCAGTATTGTCTCGGAAATCCCATGGACAGAGGAGCCTGTCGTGGTGCAGTCCATGTGGTCACAAAAGAGTAATACCTAACTTAGTGACTAAAACAACAACAACAAATATGGCTTTAAACAGTCTTCTTTCTCTTTCCAGATGTTTTTTTTTTTTTTTTTTTTTTCGCCTTCAGACCTGTTTCTTGCTTTTTCAATCCACTTATTCATATTGGAATCACTCAATGTATTTTATACTTCTGCTCCCCACCCTTATCCCATTTTGTTGTTCCTGACAAACTATCTCCTGTTCTTAGAAATAAAAGAGCTTGTAGGGTCATATTAACTGTCACAGGTTTACTTTTGGATGAATGGCATAATGACGTTTTAAGATTTCAATGTAAATTCATCTAGTAGTTCTGATGGAATTCATCTTTAGAGAGTTGTCTATGTCTTTGTTTCCATTATTTGTGGAATCTGATCATGTTTGATTTAACTGTATGAATTTTATCTATATATTATTGAATACTAAAATCCTCTTGATGAAAGTGAAAGAGGAGAGTGAAAAAGTTAGCTTAAAGCTCAACATTCAGAAAACTAAGATCATGGCATCTGGTCCCATCACTTCATGGGGAATAGATGGGTAAACACTGTCAGACTATTTTTGGGGGGCTCCAAAATCACTGCACACGATGATTGCAGCCATGAAATTAAAAGACGCTTACTCCTTGGAAGAAAAGTTATGACCAACCTAGGTAGCATATTAAAAATCAGAGATATTACTTTGCCAACAAAGCTCTGTCTAATCAAGGCTATGGCTTTTCCAGTGGTCAAGTATGGATGTGAGAGTTGGACTGTGAAGAAAGCTGAGCTCTGAAGAATTGATGCTTTTGAACTGTGGTGTTGGAGAAGACTCTTGAGAGTCCCTTAGACTGCAAGGAGGTCCAACCAGTCCATCCTAAAGGAGATCAGTCCTGGGTGTTCATTGGAAGGACTGATACTAAAGCTGAAACTCCAATACTTTGGCCACCTCATGAGAAGAGTTGACTCATTGGAAAAGACCCTGATGCTGGGAGGGATTGAGGACAGGAAGAGAATGGGACGACAGAGAATGAGATGGCTGGATGGCATCACTGACTCGATACACATGAGGTTGAGTGAATTCTGGGAGTTGGTGATGGACAGGGAGGCCTGGTGTGCTATGATTCATGGAGTCCCAAAGAGTCAGACACGACTGAGTGACTGAACTGAACTGAAGATATAAACTTGAAAGCAATCTTGAGAAAGAAGAATGAAACCGGAGGAATCAACTTGCCTGACTTCAGTCTCTACTACAAAGCCACAGTCATCAAGACAGTATGGTACTGGCACAAAGACAGATATATAGATCAATGGAACAAAATAGAAAGCCCAGAGATAAATTCATACACCTATGGACACCTTATCTTCGACAAAGGAGGCAAGAAGATACAATAGATTAGAGACAATCTCTTTAACAAGTGGTGCTGGGAAAACTGGTCAACCACTTGTAAAAGAATGAGACTAGATCATTTTCTAACACCACACACAAAAATAAACTCAAAATGGATTAAAGATATAAACTAAGACCAGAAACTATAAAACTCCTAGAGGAGAACATAGGCAAAACACTCTCCGACATAAACCAAGCAGGATCCTCTATGATCCACCTCCAAGCATACTGAAAATAAAAGCAAAAATAAACAAATGGGATCTAATTAAAATTAAAAGCTTCTGCACAACAAAGGAAACTATAAGCAAGGTGAAAAGACAGCCTTCTGAATGGGAGAAAACAATAGCAAATGAAGCAACTGACAAACAACTAATCTCAAAAATAGACAAGCAACTTATGCAGCTCAACTCCAGAAAAATAAACGACCCAATCAAAAAATGGGCCAAAGAGCTAAAAAGACATTTCTCCAAAGAAGACATATGGATGGCTAACAAACACATGAAAAGATGCTCAACGTCACTCATTGTCAGAGAAATGCAAATCAAGACCACAATGAGGTACCATTTCANTCTTACATGTTGTTTGTGAGGATGTAAAAATGATACAGTCATTCTGGAAGATATTTTCACTCTGGGAAATACGTTTCATAGACACATACATGCATACACATATAAAAGATGTTCTTGCCTTACAACCCACCAGATGCATTCGGGTATTTATCCAGAAAGCAAAAACTTTTACCCACACAAAAACTTGTAGATAGTTGTTTATACCAGCCTTATTTGTAATAGCCAGAAACTGGAAACAACCAAAATGTCCCTCAGTGAGTGAATGATTTAACAAATAGTGGTATTTTTATTGCCATGGAATATCATATAAAAGATGTTCTTGCCTTACAACCCACCAGATGCATTCGGGTATTTATCCAGAAAGCAAAAACTTTTACCCACACAAAAACTTGTAGATAGTTGTTTATACCAGCCTTATTTGTAATAGCCAGAAACTGGAAACAACCAAAATGTCCCTCAGTGAGTGAATGATTTAACAAATAGTGGTATTTTTATTGCCATGGAATACTACTCAGGAATTAAAACAAGGGAATTATTGGTATACACAACAACTTGTATATATCTCAAGGCTATTATGTTGAGCAAAAAAGTCAATCTCAAAAGGCTGCAAACTACTATATAATTCCATTGACATGAATTTTTTAAATCATAACAATACAGAGATAAAAAACATTGTGTGGTTTCCAGGGACTGAGGATAGTAAGGGTGGGATTTGACAGATAAAGAAATACCGTGAGGTGACCATTATGCTGATGCAGTGGCTATGTATCTTGATTGCTGTGGTGATTACATGAATCTGCACATATAATAAAATGGCATAGAACTATATGTGCCAATTGTACCAATGCCAGTTTCTTAGTTTTGATACTGTACTATATTTATGTAAGGTATAACCATTGGAGGAGCCAGGATAAAGTTTACACTGAACCTCACTATACTATCTTTGCAATTTCCTGTGAATCTATAATTATTTCAAGATTATTTGTTAAGTGGGTAAAAAGATAAGTATCTCAATTCATCAGTTCCTCAAAAATGTCATCCTGAAGGAAAAATGATCCTGAAGAAGTCCTTCTAAAGAACAGGCTAATGATGAAAGTACTTCTTCAAACTTTTAGTTTATCACACATGAAAAACTGGAAACTATAAAAATGTAATATGAATTTTACTAGTGGTTGATGTTATTGTAGCATGTTAAACTATTTATTATTTCATTATTCCACAATTCAATTTTAGAGGGTACTCAAACTGCACTGAGTCCTATAATATTAATCTTTCAGGCAGACTGATAGGCATCTTTCTCAAAATACTTTTATTACTACAATTTTATGTGTAACTAGAAAATTCAAGATGATATATAATATTTTTCCTACATCAGTGAGCAACTACGTCACACTTGTGAACTTTAATCTAGGTTTGATCTGCTCTAAAGTCTCTGTTATTTCCAATGTAGTAAAACTATAAACTATTTTCTCTTTTACCCTCCATAGGTATGTTGTTTGTGTGTGTGTGTGCACACTTCCTTGCTTAGTCATGTCCAACTATGTGATGCTATGGACTGTAGCCCACCAGACTCCTCTGTCCATGGGGATTCTCCAGGCAAGAATACTGGAGTGAGTTGCCATTTCCTCCTCTAGAGGATCTTCCCAACCCAGGGACTGAACCCAGGTCTCTCACATTTCAGGCCTATGCTTTACTGTCTGAGCCACCAGCTTTTTCTGAAAAAAACAAAACAAAACAAAACTTGGCCATCAATTTCTAATTCAGATTTTCCAACAAATTGTCCCTTTAGCCCATCTGATTGCTTCTGTGTAAAAAGTGGTTTTTCTGACACTCCACAGCTATTCTAGAAACTTAAGGCCATGTAAGGAAGGGCTACAGGATTTATTTCTGTATTAGAGGCTGCTGGTCTTCATAATGGAATAATTAGATCTGATTTACAGAGGAATCAAGGCTTCCTTTGTGGCCCAGCTAGTAAACAATCTGCCTGCAATATGGGACATCTGGGTTTGATCCTTGGATTGGAAAGATCCCCTGGAGAAGGCAATGGCTACCTACTCTAGTATTATAGTCCATGGGTTCGCAAGGAGTTGGATGTGACTGAGCAACTTTTACATACACAGTGGAATCAAACCTTGCTCTAGGTAACATCTTACAGAGAAGCTGATAATCTGCTGCAGCCCCAAAGCAGCTGTTATTTCTCACTCAGGTGAACTTCTAAACAAAAAACTAACTTTGCCCAAAGGGGCCAAGTTCTCCTTGGAAGGAGCCTAATAATCTCTTAATATTTCTTTTGCTGTCCTCAGTAAAGTTTTCAGAGTGTGAATTATATGGCTATTTAAAAACTTCAGGTTGACATCTCCACTTGCACTTGAAAAAAAAGTTTCTAGTATCCACTGAGAAATTTATACTGATAAATTCCATGTATTGGATGTTTGCAATTAGTTTTTTGGTGACTGCCAAGTAGAAGTCAAATCTGGGGTAGCTGACCGCTGACTTAATCTAATTTCCATGCTTTTCAGTGTCTTTGTTCTCTTCCTAGGCCCATCCAAATTCCTCTTTCTGTCACTTTCCCTACTATTCTCTACAGAATCTCTATTCCATGGGAAACAACCCCACACATCCTCAGCAGTATTCTCCACCAATCTCTTGTCTTTCACTAGAACCTGAGTTTCCTCTAATATTAGTCTGTTCCTTCATTCATCATGAGTGTTCACTCTACCATTCTCCACTTAGCTCAAGAAAAGATTGACTTTTTCATAGATTTCCACTTCTGCTTTCATCCTATGCAAATGTCTTCCATCTTTAAAATTTCCTGGTACTTGTCCAATCCTATCCAGTATCACTCTCCTCCCTCTTTATCTGCCAACCTTCTAATTTATCCCCTTTAAATCTTGATGATTAGAATCTTCTCTGCATCTTCTCACATGACTTCACCATATATGTGAATGGCCCATGTATAAACCTTATACAATTTTTTTCTTCTGTTTTTGCACTGTAGCTCTTTATCTCTACACTTCTTAAATGACTAATTTCCATCACTCTCCTCTCATTATCATCATCATGACCACATGTTCTGTCTTTCAAATGTACTCTCACTGTTTCCAGCCAATTTTTTTCTCCTGCCTTATCAGCATATCCAGTTTTCTGTGAATAAATTTAATTCTTGTGATCTCTTCTTTACTTCTTTCGTCACTTAATACCATTACCAGCTTAGTCCCTTGTCTTTTTCTCGCATACATACAACTATGGGTAATCAATCCATAAATTTACATGCTCAGTTCCTACACATGGATCATTCATTCAGTATTTAGGCAAAAATCATCCAAATTAACAGTTTGTTTTCTTTTAAAATATGGCCTCTAAGCTCAACAAGATGTCGTTACCAATTGGAGATCTTTGTACATATCACTGGTTAGCTTCTTGCATTCCTAAAACAGCTCCCTCAGAGCTCTGCTGGCATTTTCTTGCTCCCTGATTTACAGTTTTCTCATTAGTCGGTGACCAAATTGTTCTCATCTAATTCCTTCTAATTTCAGTTGAGACTTGATTCTTCCCTACTACACTAAAGATCGATACAAATGGCAACCCACTCCAGTACTCTCGCTGGGAGAATCCCATGGACAGAGGAGCCTGGTGGGCTACAGTCCACAGGCTTGCGGAGAGTCCGACATGACTGAGTAACTAACACTTTCACTCTCACTTTTCACATATATTCTAGTTTATATTTGTTCTCATCACCTCTGATACTGATCCATCACTTTGATTTCTCCTCTTTTTACACCCTTTAACTTCTCTTTCTTTCTCTTCGGAATATTTGTGAAATCATTCTATCATATTCTGTTCCATGTTTATTTTACATATTCTTTTAAATACTTATTTATTGGGCTTCTTTCCGATCCTGACTTCAAAATAAAAGACTACTGTAACTTTCTTCAGATTATTCCTCTCCATTTTCAACTTAATACACTGTATTTTATGTTGCTGTTTCTTCATCACTAGTTGAAACTGCCATTTCAAAAGCCATGGTCTAAGCACTAGTGAATTTAACTTCTTGATTGACCCTTCTTTTGTTTTTGTTGACACTTTCTTATCAAGCCTCTCTTTCTCCAACTTCTTTCCAGGTTCCCCATCTTCTGCTCATCTCTTAAACATTTGTATTCAATAAGGACCTCCTTTTCTGCCTCTTACATTATATTCTTCTATGATCTCATTCCATTTCTGTGGTTTTAACTGCCACCAATGGACTGATGACATGAGTAACATTTTTTTTTTTTCTGCTCAAAACTTTAGCCAAAATATGTTTAACCTATTTATCAAAAATTATAAACAGAAAGTATAAACAGTAGATGAGAATGGCTTAAGATCCACACTGCCTGAGTTTAGGCCTAGGTTTTGCCATTCACTGCTGTGTATGATTAGACAAGTTGTCTGTGTCAATTTTCTTTACCTAAATTAAAATTAAAGTAATTTCTCATTAATATTGTTGTTGGGAGGATTAAACATTTAGCATGCATATAACACTTAGAATGGTGCCTTTCATGAGCTTTCAACAAATGTTATTTCTTCCTAATGGGTTTAAGGAAGAAGGAAAGGAAATATTTGGATTTGTGTGTCTATTTATTATAGGAATACTGTTAAGCGATCTCTAAACTATAATTCTTAAATTTCTATGGACTCACTGGCCCTGTATGCTACTCTTCAATTCCCCTGGTATTTTAAAATATCAGTCTTTTTTTGTATCTTTTTTTATTGTATTTACAGTTCCCCTGGTATTTGTAAATACCAGGCTGGAGTATCTGTAAATACTCCAGCCTCTTTTCTCAGCAGGCCCCAAATGGCATGATTTACGTTCATGCCCATGACACCAAAACTAGACTTAGTGCCTAATCTAACTGCAGTTTTTACCTTACCCAGAAACATTGTAACCAACCAGTCTGGAATGTTTTATTTTTCACCAATGAGGTAATCTGCCACTTGGGCCCTTTCCACCCCCAGAGAAAAGGAGAAAAACTGTATGATAAAACCCTGGCTGTTCCCATTCCTTCCCCCACGAAAAGATATTCTAGCCTACAGATAATCCCCCCTTTTCTTCTTTTTGCTAATATTTAGCTCCCATTCCCTACCATTCTTCCTATAGAAAATCTTCCATTTTGTATAGTGCCTCAGCAGGTTCTTCTAGTTGTTAGACACAATGCTGCCTGATTCGTAAATTGCCTAATAAAGTCAATTAGATCTTCAAATTTATTCAACTGAACTTTTTTTTTTTTTAATAATATAGTTCAGTTGAAAGGACCCAGCAATCCCACTGCTGGGCATACACACCGAGGAAACCAGAATAGAAAGAGACACATGTACCCCAATGTTCATTGCAGCACTGTTTATAATAGCCAAGACATGGAAACAACCTAGATGTCCATCAGCAGATGAATGGATAAGAAAGCTGTGGTACATATACACAATGGAGTATTACTCAGCCATTAAAAAGAATACATTTGAATCAGTTCTAATAAGATGGATGAAACTGGAACCGATTATACAGAGTGAAGTAAGCCAGAAAGAAAAACACCAATACAGTATACTAACACATATATATGGAATTTAGAAAGATGGTAATGAGGACCCTGTATGCAAGACAGCAAAANTAAGAAAGCTGTGGTACATATACACAATGGAGTATTATTCAGCCATTAAAAAGAATACATTTGAATCAGTTCTAATGAGGTGGATGAAACTGGAGCTGATTATACAGAGTGAAGTAAGCCAGAAAGAAAAACACCACTACAGTATACTAACACATATATATGAAACTTAGAAAGATGGTAATGATGACCCTGTATGCAAGACAGCAAAAGAGACACAGATGTCTAGAACAGACTTTTGGACTCTGAGGGAGAGGGCGAGGGTGGGATGATTTGGGAGAAAGGCATTGAAGCATGTATACTATCATGTAAGAAATGAAGTGCCAGTCTGTGTTCGATACAGGATACAGGATGCTTGGAGCTGGTGCATGGGGATTATCCAGAGAGATGATATGGGGTGGGAGGTGGGAGGGGGGTTCACATTGGGTGCTCGTATACACCCATGGCAGATTCATGTCAATGTATGGCAAAACCAATACAGTATTGTAAAGTAAAATAAACTAAAAATAAAATTAAAAAAAAGAAGAATAGAATGGGTTAATAATAAGACAGAAAGCAGATGAATTGACCAGGAGGTCTAAATGCTTGGCTTCCATCAGAATCAATGATCATTTACCACAATTGATTCCTTTTTAATTGTTTCTTCTAACATGTTAGTTTGGCATTGCCTTTTATTTTCCACACACAGATTGGAAATGTCCAACCATCACAATTCCAATAAATTTTAATTTTAATGTTCTTTACTGAGCAATAAAGTCCTAATATGGTCTAGGATGAGTCAGCAATTGATGGGAGACAGATGGGGGTATTCCAGTATGGCTCTGACTTGGATTTTATTTAGTGCCAAAATAATACTGAACACTGAAAACACACACACAAACATACACACAGGGTTTCTCTTTCCCAGGTTAATGACTTAATTTAGGAACCTAAAGGAAATATTCATACCTGAATGATCTAGTGGTTTTCCCTGTTTTCTTCAATTTAAGTCAGAATTTGGCAATAAGAAATTCATGATCTGAGCCACAGTCAGCACCCGGTTGTTTTAGCTGACCATATAGAGCTTCTCCATCTTTGGCTGAAAAGAATATAATCAGTCTGATTTCAGTGTTGACCATCTGGTGATGTTCATGTGTAGAGTCTTCTCTTGTGTTGTTGGAAGAGGGTGTTTACTATGACCAGTGTGTTCTCTTGGCAAAACTCTATTAGCCCTTTGCCTCGCTTCATTCTGTACTCCAAGGCCAAATTTGCCTGTTAACTCCAGGTGTTTCTTGACTTCCTCCTTTTGCATTCCAGTCCCCTATAATAAAAAGGACATCTTTTTTGGGTGTTAGTTCTATAAGGTTTTGTAGGTCTTCATAAAATAAAATTAAATCCCTTACAATTATACTGTGGAAGTGAGAAATAGATTTAAGGGCCTAGATCTGATAGACAGAGTGCCTGATGAACTATGGACAGAGGTTCATGACATTGTACAGGAGACAGGGATGAAGACCATCCTCAAGAAAAAGAAATGGAAAAAAAGCAAAATGGCTGTCTGAGGAGGTCTTAAAAATAGCTGTGAAAAGAAGAGAAGTGAAAGGCAAAGGAGAAAAGAAAAGATATACCCATTTGAATGCAGAGTTCCAAAGAATAGCAAGGAGAGATAAGAAAGCCTTCCTCAGGGACCAGTGCAAAGACATAGAGGAAAACTAGAGATCTCTTCAAAAAAAATGAGAGAGAAAAAGGGAACATTTCATGAAAAGATGGGCACAATAAAGGACAGAAATTATATGGACCTAACAAAAGCAGAAGATATTAAGAAGAGGTGGCAAAAATACACAGAAGAACTGTACAAAAAAGATCTTCACGACTCAGATAACCATGATTGTGTGATCACTCACCTAGAGCCAGGCATCCTGGAATGTGAAGTCAAGTGGGCCTTAGAAGGAAGCACCGCTGCAAACAAAGCTAGTAGAGGTGGTGGAATTCCAGTTGAGCTATTTTAAATCCTAAAAGATGATGCTGTGATTGTGCTGCACTCCATATGCCAACAAATTTGGAAATCTCAGCAGTGGCCACAGAACTGGAAAAGGTCAGTTTTCATTCTAGTCCCAAAGAATGCTCAGACTACTGCACAATTGCACGCATCTCACATACTGGCAAAGTAATGCTCAAAATTCTCCAAGCCAGGCTTCAACAAGACGTGAACCATGAACTTCTAGATGTTCAAGCTGGTTTTAGAAAAGTCAGTGGAACCAAAAATCAATTGCTAACATCCAGTGGATCATTAAACAGCAGGAGAGTTCCAGAAAAATATCCATTTGCTTTATTGACTATGCCAAAGCCTTTGACTGTGTAGATCATAATAAACTGTGGAAAATTCTGAAAGAGAAGAGAATACCAGACCACCTGACCTGCCTCTTGAGAAATCTATATACAGGTAAGGAAGCAAATTAGAAACAACAGACTCTTCCAATGAGGAAAAGGAGTATGTCAAGGCTGGATATTGTCACCCTTCTGATTTAACTTATATAAAGAGGACATCATGAGAAACACTGGGCTAGATGAAGCACAAGCTGGAATCAAGATTGCTGGGAGAAATATCAATAACCTCAGATATGCAGATGACACCATCCTTATGTTAGAAAGTGAAGAAGAACCAAAGAGCCTCTTGATGAAAGTGAAAGAAGAGAGTGAAAATATTGGCTTAAAGCTCAACATTCAGAAAACGAAGATCATGGCATCTGGTCCCATCACTTCATGGGAAATAGATGGGGAAACAGTGGAAACAGTGGCTGACTTTATTTTGTTGGGCTCCAAAATCACTGCAGATGGTGACTGCAGCCATGAAATTAAAAGACGCTTACTCCTTGGAAGGAAAGTTATGACCAACCTAGGCAGCATATTAAAAAGCAGAGACATTACTTTGCCAACAGATCCATCTAGTCAAGGCAATGGTTTTCCCAGTAGTCATGTATGGATGTGAGAGTTGGACTGTGAAGAAAGCTGAGCGCCAAAGAATTGATACTTTTCAACTATGGTTGGAGAAGACTCTTTGAGAATCCCTTGAAGTGCAAGAGATCAAACTAGTCCATTCTAAAGGAAATCAGTCCTGAATGTTCACTGGAAGGACTGATGTTGAAGCCGAAACTCCAGTACTTTGGCCATCTCATGTGAAGAGCTGACTCATTTGAAAATACCCTGATGCTGGGAAAGATTGAAGGTGGTGGGAGAAGGGAATGGCAGAGGATGAGATGTTTGGATGGCATCACCTGCTAAATGGACATGAGTTTGAGTAAACTCCAGGAGTTACTGATGGACAGTGAAGCATTGTGTGCTGCAGTCCTTGGGGTCACAAAGAGCTGAACATGACTGAGTGACTGAACTGAACTGAACTGAGCTGAAAGGAAATATTCATATTTGAAACATTACCTTATATAATTTGTTTAGCACTGATAAATAAATTGATTTGCCCAACTGAAAAGAGTATGTAGGAATTTAAGAATTCTTACTAAGATTTAGGTTATTTGGGTTCTAATTCCTTCTCTGTTATGAGTTACAGCATTTTGCAACTCCCATCATGTAAGTTATACCATCTCTCTTGGTCTTGCTTTTTATGTGTAAAATGAGTTTGTGTTCTATAATTTCTGTGGTTAAATAACCATCTCCAGTATTCGATAATTCTTTAAAATATGTTATCAAATGTTTGAGTGAATTTTTTAAAACTTTTCTGAGAAGGCATATATTTCAGCTTTCATTTCATATCCCAGTTTAATTTAATATTCTTATTGATCAAGTAATTTTACACTCAAGAAAATATATCTAGTAGCCAATAGCTTGGGTGAAACAATTCTAGGCATCAGCCCAATGAAATTTTGGCAACATTTAATACTTTAACATTTTATAAAATGAATAGGAAGTATAGTTTTTTTTTTGTATCATTGAAAACAGGATTTCTCTCTGGATTAACTTGGTTTAATTCTGTGATAGCCAGAATAAAGGCCCCTCAAAGATGTACATGTTCTAATCCCCAGAACCTGTGAGTATATTAACCCATGTTAATGCCACTGTGCAGATGTAACTAAGATTTAGAACCTTGAGATGGAAAATTATCCTGGATTATCTGGATGGGCCTAATATGATCACATGAAACCTTGAAAGCAGAGAATCTTTCCTAACTGTGGTCAGAGGGAGATGTCACTACGGAAGAATGGTCCTAGAGGTACAATATGGAAAGGATTCAATCCACTATAATTTGTTTTGAAGAGAGTAGAGAAGGACTATAAATCAAGGAATGTATTTCTCCTCAAATTTGGAAAAACCAAGAAAATGGATTATCTGCGAGAGTCTCCAGACAGAAATGCAGCCCTACTGACACTGATTTTAGTCCAGTGAAACCTGTCTAGGTCTTCTGACCTATAGAACTGTAAGATAACATATTTATATTGTTTAAACTGCTAAATACTTTGTGATTTGCTATAACAGCAAGTGAATACTAATAACACACCTGGTGAATATTGTCTGCTAAAGTTATTTGTATCAAATAAAGGGAGAGGAGGCATGGTGGGTTGGGAAAAGATTTTGCTTCCTGAGATTTAGTGAACTTGGGACCCAAGTTCAAACTGATGAATTTGAAAGCTGAGCTTGGAGACAGTAATCACAATTTAATTTCACAGAGGACAATTTCTCTTGACTTCCACAATAACATGGTCATACACAATGCACCATGAAGGGTGATCCTCCCAGTTCTCCTTTCTTACTTTTCATCGGTGTCTAACTCCTTACATTTCATGCTCAGAGTTTCCTTAACAGAACACTCTGCATCTCATTATAAATATATCTTTGCAGTTAGAATAAATCTATTTTTGCAGTGAGAATGTGGCCAATAGACTTTTTTTCCAGGTCATCATGAAGAAATGTTAAGCCTCTGAATCAGAGGCAGAATGAGTAACCCAGATCAGTTGTCCTAATATATTTCCTAATGTAAATTTTGCAAATCAATTAAGTCAAATAAATACATTCTCAAACATTAGGGTTATCAATCATTTTATTTTTTGTAATTCATAGTTTTCAGAGCATGACTAGATTTTAAGGAAGGATATTGATGTTATGAAGCAAATGATGGGTACCATAGTTTACAGAGCATGACTAGATTTTAAAGAAGGATATTGATGTTATAAAGCAAATTGAAGGGATAATGATTTATTATCAGAAGTTTTAGATCATTAGTAAAAATTATTCAATAAATCTTAGAGCAAATGTAATGTTTTAGAGTAAGGTAATCATAAAGAGAAGTTTATTATGAAAATAGGGATGTTTTTGAAGGGTAAAATTGGCATTACTATAATATTTTTGCTAGTATGGAAGGCAACCCAGGATATATAATGATACTAGTTAGGTAGCGGGGAAGGCAATGGCACCCCACCCCAGTAATCTTGCCTGGAAAATCCAATGGATGGAGTAGCCTGGTGGGCTGCAGTCCATGGGGTCGCTAACAGTCGGACAGACTGAGCGACTTCACTTTTCTCTTTCATGCATTGGAGAAGGAAATGGCAACCCACTCCAGTATTCTTGCCTGGAGAATCCCAGGGATGGGGGAGCCTGGTGGGCTGCCGTCTATGGG
>SJYX01019646.1:170434-181351 GCA_006410675.1 Oreotragus oreotragus | reverse complement strand
TGTTTCCTGTCTAGAGAATATCCTTTAGCATTTGTTGCAGAGCTGGTTTGGTGGTGCTGAATTCTCTCAGCTTTTGCTTGTCTGTAAATCTTTTGATTTCTCCTTCATATTTGAATGATATCCTTGCTGGATACAGTAATCTGGGCTGTAGGTTATTTTCTTTCATCACTTTATGTATGTCCTCCTATTCCCTTCTGGCCTGAAGAGTTTCTATTGAAGATCAGCTATTATTCTTATGGGAATCCACTTGTGTGTTATTTGTTGTTTTTCCCTTGGTGCTTTTAATATTTGTTCTTTGTTAATTTGATTAATGTGTGTCTTGGGGTGTTTTGCCTTGGGTTTATCCTGTTTGGGACTCTCTGGGTTTCTTGGACTTGGGTGAATACTTCCTTCCCTATTTTAGGGAAGTTTTCAACTATTATCTCCTCAAGTATTTTCTCATGGTCTTTCTTTTTGTCTTCTTCTGGGACTCCTATGACTTGAATGTTGGGGCATTTAATATTGTCTTGGAGGTCTCTGAGGTTGTCCTCATTTCTTTTAATTTGTTTTTCTTTTTTCCTCTCTGATCCATTTATTTCTACCATTCTATCTTCTACCTCACTTATCCTGTTTTCTACCTCTGTTATTCTACTGTTGCTTCCCTCCAGAGTATTTTTGATCTCATTTATTGCATTATTCATTATATAGTTACTCTTTTTTATTTTTTCTAGGTCCTTGTTAAACCTTTCTTGCATCTTATCATCCTTGTCTCCAGGCTCTTTATCTGTAACTCCAATTTGTTTTCAAGGTTTTGGATCATTTTCACTATCATTATTCAGAATTCTTTATTAGGTAGATTCCCTATCTCTTCCTCTTTTGTTTGGTTTGGTGGGCATTTATCCTGTTCCTTTACCTGCTGGGTATTTCTCTGGCTTTTCATCTTGTTTATATTGCTGTGTTTGGGATGGCCTTTAAGGCGATGGCACCCCACGCCAGTACTCTTGACTGGAAAATCCCATGGATGGAGAAGCCTGGTAGGTTACAGTCCATGAGGTCACAAAGAGTCGGACACGACTAAGTCATTTCACTTTCTGTATTCTGGCAGTTTGTGGAGTTCTCTTTATTGTGGAGATTCCTCACTGTGGGTGGGGTTGGATGGGTGGCTTGTCAAGGTTTCCTGGTTAGGGAAGCTTGTGTCGGTGTTCTGGTGGGTGGAGCTGGATTTCTTTTCTCTGGAGTGCAATGAAGTGTCCAGTAATGAGTTTTGAGATGTCAGTGGGTTTGGTGTGACTTTAGGCAGCCTGTATATTGAAGCTCAGGGCTATGATCTTGTGTTGCTGGAGAATTTGCTTGGTATGTCTTGCTCTGGAACTTGTTGGCCCTTGGTAGTGCTTGGTTTCAGTGTGGGTATGGAGGCATTTGATGAGCTCCTATTGATTAATGTTCCCTGGATTCTTAAAGGTACAAAGTTGATAACAAATACCAAAAAGCAAAGATTACAAATCTAGAGTAGAGGTTAGATTCTCAAAAATACAATATTAAAAAAGAAAACAAAGTCCCCAAAATTATAGAATATATATATGAAGTTTGCTTTAAAAATAGGGTCTTTTTTTTTTTTTTTTGCAAGGTAATAGTAGGTGATAAAAATGAAAATTAAAAGAGTAATAAGGAATTTAAAGGAGATCAGCCCTGGGATTTCTTTGGAAAGAATGATGCTAAAGCTGAAACTCCAGTACTTTGGCCACCTCATGTGAAGAGTTGACTCACTGGAAAAGACTCTGATGCTGGGAGAGATTGGGGACAGGGGGAGAAGGGGACGACAGAGGATGATATGGCTGGATGGCATCACGGACTCGATGGACATGAGTCTGAGTCAACTCCAGGAGTTGGTGATGGACAGGGAGGCCTGGCATGCTGCGATTCATGGGGTTGCAAAGAGTCGGACATGACTGAGTGACTGAACTGAACTGAAAAATGAAAAAAAATTAATTAAAAAAAACTATAATAGTAAAAATATATCTAGGACTTTCTCTGGAGCTGTTGCAGACAGTGTGGGATCAATTCATTTTCAGATGATTCCTTGGTCCAGCTTGTACTTCTCAAGGTCTATAAGCCCCTTCCTAGGTAGTCGGTGCTAACTATACGGTTTTAATCTATTGTGTCTGTCACTTCCAAAGCGTTTCCCTCTGTTTATTTTAGCTTCTATTTATTGGTCTCTTCAGTGTCTGATTTCTGCCGTGACACAAGGGGAACGGTGGTGGTCACTTTTTTTAAGCTCAGTTGTTCAGTCGTGTTGTGGGGAGGGAAGAACACTGCAAATAAATATCACTGGTGTGTGCTCACAGTGATTCAGCCACACTGGGTTTGACTCTGCTCATGGCGTGTGTGCTTTCCCAGTCTATACTGCTCAGGCTCTAAGTTGCTTTGTCGGGAACTGTCTGATGCTCTCCCTGGGTTGTATGCACTCCCCAGGTCTAAGCCACTCAGGTTCAGGTTCTTGGGTACTCCACAAAGGTGCAGACTTGGTTGAGCCTGCATTTTGTGCCCGTCCCAGGTCCGAGCAGCTCAGGTGACCAGGTGTTTGGTGAGCACAGTTGCCCCCAGTTGAAGGCTACAACTTATTGCCTCCCCCATCCCAGCCACTCGGTTTTCTGGGTGAGCAATGGGTGCGCCTTCTCAGGTGTGCTGTGTGTCTCTTCTGGGAAGCTGATCTCTGGCTGCGACCCTCCCTGTGGATGTTGACTGTCTAGAATCCCAAGAAGTCTTGGTTAGCAATGACATCTGCTTGCAGTTTGGTATAGGATACCTCTCTAGGGCCGCGATTGCCCCCTTCCTGCTCTGGCTGCCCTTGCCTGCCTGTACCTGGTGGGGGATGGGCTGGTCCTCAGCCTGCTAGCTCTGCTCAGTCCTTTGTTCTGTGAGAGGGCCTGGCAGTGTCTTAGGTTAGGGCTTTTCCCTGGATAGCTATCCCACAGTATGAGTTTCTATCTCAAGCTAGTTCCCTCAGATTGCCCTTAAACTATTAAACTATTCAGGCCTGATCCTTACCGTAAGCAATGCAGACTGCGCCTCCCTGTCCAGCCCCTGCTTGTTAGTGGGGGATGTGAGCGTCTGGGCTGCTGCTCCACTGGGAGTTGCTGTTAGGCACGTTATCTGTGGGGTTTAATTATTTATTTATTTTTCCTCCCAGTTATTTTGCCCTCTGAGATTCCAAACTCGCCACAGACCCACAAGAGAGAGTGTTTCCTGGTATTTGGAAATTTCTCTCTTTTTTAAGACTCCCTTCCTGGGACAGATCTCTATCCCTACCTTTTTTGTCTCTTTCTTTATCTTTTAAATTTTGTCCTACCTCATTTTGAAGACAATGGGCTGCCTTTCTGGGTGCNAAGGTAATAGTAGGTGATAAAAATGAAAATTAAAAGAGTAATAAGGAATTTAAAGGAGATCAGCCCTGGGATTTCTTTGGAAAGAATGATGCTAAAGCTGAAACTCCAGTACTTTGGCCACCTCATGTGAAGAGTTGACTCACTGGAAAAGACTCTGATGCTGGGAGAGATTGGGGACAGGGGGAGAAGGGGACGACAGAGGATGATATGGCTGGATGGCATCACGGACTCGATGGACATGAGTCTGAGTCAACTCCAGGAGTTGGTGATGGACAGGGAGGCCTGGCATGCTGCGATTCATGGGGTTGCAAAGAGTCGGACATGACTGAGTGACTGAACTGAACTGAAAAATGAAAAAAAATTAATTAAAAAAAACTATAATAGTAAAAATATATCTAGGACTTTCTCTGGAGCTGTTGCAGACAGTGTGGGATCAATTCATTTTCAGATGATTCCTTGGTCCAGCTTGTACTTCTCAAGGTCTATAAGCCCCTTCCTAGGTAGTCGGTGCTAACTATACGGTTTTAATCTATTGTGTCTGTCACTTCCAAAGCGTTTCCCTCTGTTTATTTTAGCTTCTATTTATTGGTCTCTTCAGTGTCTGATTTCTGCCGTGACACAAGGGGAACGGTGGTGGTCACTTTTTTTAAGCTCAGTTGTTCAGTCGTGTTGTGGGGAGGGAAGAACACTGCAAACAAATATCACTGGTGTGTGCTCACAGTGATTCAGCCACACTGGGTTTGACTCTGCTCATGGCGTGTGTGCTTTCCCAGTCTATACTGCTCAGGCTCTAAGTTGCTTTGTCGGGAACTGTCTGATGCTCTCCCTGGGTTGTATGCACTCCCCAGGTCTAAGCCACTCAGGTTCAGGTTCTTGGGTACTCCACAAAGGTGCAGACTTGGTTGAGCCTGCATTTTGTGCCCGTCCCAGGTCCGAGCAGCTCAGGTGACCAGGTGTTTGGTGAGCACAGTTGCCCCCAGTTGAAGGCTACAACTTATTGCCTCCCCCATCCCAGCCACTCGGTTTTCTGGGTGAGCAATGGGTGCGCCTTCTCAGGTGTGCTGTGTGTCTCTTCTGGGAAGCTGATCTCTGGCTGCGACCCTCCCTGTGGATGTTGACTGTCTAGAATCCCAAGAAGTCTTGGTTAGCAATGACATCTGCTTGCAGTTTGGTATAGGATACCTCTCTAGGGCCGCGATTGCCCCCTTCCTGCTCTGGCTGCCCTTGCCTGCCTGTACCTGGTGGGGGATGGGCTGGTCCTCAGCCTGCTAGCTCTGCTCAGTCCTTTGTTCTGTGAGAGGGCCTGGCAGTGTCTTAGGTTAGGGCTTTTCCCTGGATAGCTATCCCACAGTATGAGTTTCTATCTCAAGCTAGTTCCCTCAGATTGCCCTTAAACTATTAAACTATTCAGGCCTGATCCTTACCGTAAGCAATGCAGACTGCGCCTCCCTGTCCAGCCCCTGCTTGTTAGTGGGGGATGTGAGCGTCTGGGCTGCTGCTCCACTGGGAGTTGCTGTTAGGCACGTTATCTGTGGGGTTTAATTATTTATTTATTTTTCCTCCCAGTTATTTTGCCCTCTGAGATTCCAAACTCGCCACAGACCCACAAGAGAGAGTGTTTCCTGGTATTTGGAAATTTCTCTCTTTTTTAAGACTCCCTTCCTGGGACAGATCTCTATCCCTACCTTTTTTGTCTCTTTCTTTATCTTTTAAATTTTGTCCTACCTCATTTTGAAGACAATGGGCTGCCTTTCTGGGTGCCTGATGTCCTCTGCCAGCATTCAGAAGTTGTTTTGTGGAATTTGCTTGGTGTTCAAATGTTCTTTCAATGAATTTGTGGGGGAGGTGGTCTCCTCGTCCTATTCCTCTACCATCTTAGGACTGCCTCAGATTTGCTTTCTTAATTATGTTGTTCTCTCATTAGCTGCTGCAACAAGCTGGGAGAAGAAAATCTAAAACACGGATTGGAACCTCTGAAGTTTGGATTTATCCTTAGCTTGGAAAATACACTCTGAGTGGATGCCCAAGGAAAGAGTGATATTTCTAAGTTTCCACATAATAGGTTCAGTATAATTTTGGACATAATTTATTCTCTTGGCTAACTAAAACTAAGCAAAACCAGAATTTCTTTTCAGACACTTTTCTCTTAATTGTAAGCACTTGCATGAAAGTTAATTTGTGTGGGTTTAATTTATTTACATATATTTACATTTGACTCATTAAAATCTTCCTTCCAAGAGTTGTTTTGCAACTGTTTGAGCATTTCAAGTTCTTTTGAAAAATGAAAATATTCTTTTTGCCAACTGAGAATAAATTTAGAAGCCCTAAACTTTGGATTGTGGTGTGACTAACTTCTAAATATGAGAAAATATTTTGTGCTGTCCACCACTACATAGCCAACAAATAAAAACAGAGCTCCAAAGTAAGCAGTCAAATGCTTCTCTCATATGTGCACCTTCCTATTTGCACCCACACCAAACCTTTATGAAATCCATAGAGTTAAGGTAAAAGTGACATACCCACACAAAAACTGGCAAGAAAAATGGAAGATGGGCATAAATTTCAGTTCCATATTTGTGAATACTCAGTCACTTGTCCAAACACTTATTAAGTACCTGCTTTGTACAAGACATGAAATTAAACACCCAGATTTGTTACGAACTGTGCTCCTTGTTCTCAGAAAACTTGACAACCAAAAGTTCAAGGTGTTACTTATTATTATGATGATACAAATTTATCACCCTTTAACCTTCCTGTATTGTTTTTTATCCCATGTTTAGCTAATAGCATTTGTCATTTGATGAACCCTTACTTATCACTATGCTATATGCCTACTATGTCATATATATCACTTCATTAAAAGTCATATGGCCACACCTGTGGTACATGGAATAATGCCCATATGACCATTTGACAGAAGAAAGAGACTGGGAAATTGATGAACTTTTCAAGGCCTTTCTGACTAGAAGTCTAGCTCATTATCATTGTCCTTTTTCAAGTAGTTGAAAGAATCAAGATATCCTTAGGAGAAAGGACTAGGTGATAGAGGATTGTAGAGGATAATGTTTCATATCTTATCTAGATAATAGTGTTCTTTTGTAAGAAAAACATGACAGAACAGCTCCAGTGAAACATATGGAAAAGATTCCTTAGTTATAGAACAGAGGCAGTGGGGCTATGAAACCAAATATTTAGAAGGAGAAATAATGGTTTAATTGCTTTGTTTGGATATTTTTATGAACAATGTAATGGCACTGAATGATTTCTGATTGTGTCCAAAGACGTTTTAGCTGACTAAACTATGTTAATCTTTTAAATTCTGACCACTTAATAATGGCCAGTTAAGAAATCCAAGTAATTAAAAAAGCTTTGCTTTACCTAAACCTTCAAATAAACTACCTAATAGTCTCACTGAAGAGTGAACATTATGATCTAAAGGAAAAAAAGTCAATCCTGTCAAATTCATTATCTACCCATTGCCTGAAACTGGATTGAACGAAAAAGATGCATTGCTGGATTCTGGATCAAGGATGATTTAGGCTTTAAAAGTTAGATATCCAAACATAGAATTTGAAATATGCCCTAGGGAATGAGAAGTAGCTGTCACCTTTCACTAGGATAAGAGAAATAGTGTTAGGAAACATTGTTTTTAAGAGACTCAAATAATTTTGGCTGGCCCAAAGGATTTTAGTCTTTGTAGTTTCATCAGTTTCCTTCTGTAATGGTATTTATTGAAATAAATGCATGATCCTAAGTCCTGGGAATACCTAAAATCTGTGGTTATGTTGATCTATCTTTGATTTCACTAGAGTTTCCCATTATGTTTTAAATCTTAAAACATATGTATAGTATGAAGCATACTTATAATATGTTTAGTATTTTGGAAGTAAAAAATACTGCATGTCAGTCTAAGCTTATGACTGTTCCAAAAGAAATTACTCTAACATTATTGAATCACTCAAAAAAAGTTTCTTTTATAATAAAACGATCAGATACCTATCTGGTTGACATGGGTTAGTAGTTATTTTGTCACTTCATCATTTCACTTTGTTTTTTTAAGAAAGAGACGCTCAAGAAAACATTTAAATGCAAACATTTAAAAACATTTAACTTAAAACAAATTTAAGTAAAACTTTTAAAATCTCTTAAGAAATTAATACTTCATTTACACTCATTTAATTAACTGAACTATCTATTTGCAGTAACAAAAATAATATAATTTTGACATAGTTACAACAAAACAGTTTACTGCAACATATACTAGTATGGAAATGTTGCTTCCTGTATGGGTCTGAATAGGTCTATCAATGCTGTGATAAGCCAATAAGCAGTCTTCGTGGCTTAAATAACAAAGGTTAATCTTTTGCTCACAACACCTTTTCATTCTCATACCACCTTCTCCTGAGTGGGAGACTCTATGTTGTAATCGTTCAGGGACACAGACAGTTGAAGTAGCCACTTATTTGAAAATTGTTGATCTTCATGCCAGAGGCAAAAAGACAACTTTAGAAGGTCTTACCCTTCTTATTAAATTCTTGATAATAAGACTGAATTATTGCCACTAGAATATGCATTACTTATACTCACAGCTCATTAGTGAAAACTCATTATTCTTCTCTGCTTCCCCTTACATACTGTTAAAAAAATTAAGAGGGGTATTATACTTACAGTCTGGAAGTGGTAAGAAATTAGTGAATGTAGAAAATTGTAACAGATGACTAATAATACTTCTACCTACTGCCAACTATTTGATTCACCTTTCCTCTTGCACATGAAATCAATTACTTCCTCTCCAAGAAAAATAAAAAAAGCATTACTTGTTGCTTCAGGGCCAAAGCTGAGATCATTAGTTTATACATGCTTCTTTCTAAAAGAGGTTTGTATACGGCTACTTTAGATCCAGGATCCTATGGACTAGAAAGAAAAGTTTTATACCATCAGAAAACTAATATTCAGCTAAAGAATCACAGTAAATATTTCCATTAGTAAAGAGAAAGATTTGGAGGTGCACAGCAAATTTACTGCTCTGCTGAATGTATGAAATCCCACTGATCAAAAATTTTTAAGATCTCTTGTCCTAGGAATGAAGAATGTTGCTTAAAGAAATTCTTTAAACAGCTTCCTAGAGCTCTCAAATTACATATTCTTTATGGCTCTTAGCTCCAGGCACTGGGGTTTCCTATTTCTTGTTATCCCCCTTGTCTGTATTTGAAAGAGCAATGGAGAATATGCTCTTGTTGGTGACTGAGCAGGTTTCTTTGCTTGCTTCCTACCTGTAGAAGTTTAAGGCCCTATGCTTCATTTTAGCTTTTAAGCAGTTGTAGTCCCTTTTAATCCAGATTGTAGGGGATTTTTTTGTTTCGTTTTGTGTTTTTTTTCTCAGAATATCAGACCCAGAAATGTACTTGGTTTTTTAATCTCTTTGAATCCAGTGAGTAACATGCACCAATAGCCAAACTATGGTTCTTTTGTCATATCTATGTTATTTTCTTTCTCAACTTAAATGTACTTATCTTGAGCCTAAGAAACTTTGGGTGGGAGAATGTAATTTTTTAATGTCTTTCCAGGAGGTATTTTGTAGAACTACTAGAATTTCTTCAATACCACATTAATTCAACCTGTTAATTCATTCAGATTTATAAAAAATGTCTACTCCTTACCACAGGGTGAAATTTGATTGGCCTTTATCATCCAACATATTTTATAAATTTTTAAATTACTATTTTCTTTTGCAGTCGCTTTTTTCCAGTGCTAGAAATCCCCCTGTTTTGGACCTATCCTAATCTTTTACATTCTTGCTTACAAACTGATCATTTTCCCCAATTATTCTTGTATTAGTAAAATCCTGTCAAGTGCTACCATTCGCAGCCATCACATATATTGACAAGCTGTTTTTCTTGTAAAGTTACAAGTTCTTATAGTACATTATCTGCATTTCAAGTTGCTACAGTTAACATTTTAACCAAATGCTGTACTTCTTGTATAACATAAACTACCATCTTTCTACCTTTCAATATAATATCACTCTTTCCTGTTTTTTTTTTTTTTTTCCCTGCTAGTCAAAACAAGTACCATGCATTTTAGGTTTCATTACAGTAACACTGTACTTCTGGGGAAATTATCAATAAGGATAACTAAATTCTGCTGCTGTAAGACTCACTCTCCATGTTTCTGTGCTTTCAACAAGGAAGAGTTCTCTTTCTCTCTCTCTCCTCCCTACACTCTTCCTTCCTCCCTCTTTCTTTTTTTTCTCTATTTCATGCTACATTCATCGTGAGTCAGCTGGGGGACTTTTCTCATTTAATGAAGTGGCCACCATCTCAAATGTTTTCAACCTCTGTCCTGACAGATAAAACAAGCTGCTCTTGAGGGCCTACTGCTACTGCTAAGTTGCTTCAGTCGTGTCCGACTCTGTGCGACCCCATAGACGGCAGCCTACCAGGCTCCCCCGTCCCTGGGATTATCCAGGCAAGAATCTTGGAGTGGGTTGCCGTTTCCTTCTCCAGTGCATGAAAGTGAAAAGTGAAAGGGAAGTCACTCAGTCGTGTCCGACTCTTTGCGACCCCATGGACTGCAGCTTACCAGGCTTCTCTGTCCATGGAATTTTCCAGGCAAGAGTACTGGAGTGGGGTACCACTGCCTTCACCAACAGTAAAATGCTCAACCCATAAGGGGTTCCTCTCATTGGTCAGAATTAAAACAAACAAACAAACACTTGATCACAGAGAAAATATGCTCCAAAGAATGGAGAGAAGAAGTATATGTGAAACATTCTAATGGCAATCACATTTTCTTCTCTCATATCTTATATTCAAATATCCAGAATCTATTTTTCCTTTATCACTACAAACCTGGCCCTATATTATTTCAATAGCCTCCTGACCTTCTTTTTTGAAGTATTGTTATATAATTCCCTGGCTAAGGAAAATCCCTTCAATTTAATTGGATAAACTTTGAGTATTTCTTAGGTATAAGCATTACTCTAGCCATGGGACAAAGACTGATGTTAGAGAAAGGAGAGAACACCAGGTACAAAACTGAAGAAGGAATTCCCTAACCACTAAGAGTTTGTAATATTGAGTAGAAAGTGTATGACTTCAAGAAGACACAAAGTCAAAAGAAACATTTGGAGTAATTTATTAGGTGTAGAATGCAAAGTTGTAAATTTCAGAGTTGAAGAGATATTTCTCACTATTTGTCTCCTTTTATTATTAAGTAAGTGAAGAACTCAATGCTCAAAACGCAAAATTACCATAGTGTATATGACTTCTACTGTAGGGTATGCTGGGATGGTATTTGTAGGCCAGTGGGGAAGGAGAAAAAAAAAGTAAGATCAAGGAGTGACTTGGATTAGAAGGAATGATACACTTTGGTATAAGAAATACCAGCAGAAAAACAGGGAGTGAAGACAGAATTGTTTTAGGCTAGAGACAATATACAAGGAAGACATCACTTTGCCAACAAAGGTCCATCTAGTGAAGGCTATGGTTTTTCCAGTAGTCATGTATGGATGTGAAAGTTGGACTGTGAAGAAAGCTGAGCACCGAAGAAT
>SJYX01019646.1:147128-160195 GCA_006410675.1 Oreotragus oreotragus | reverse complement strand
AACTGAGGTGTCAGGGAAGCAGGAGGGGTGAAATCATGTTTAGGATCAAACCCCATACCTGACAGAGACACTCGGAGGGCTCAAACAAAACCTTGTGTGCACCAGGACCCAGAGGCTCCACAGAGGCTGAGCCAGACATGCCTTTGAGTGTCTCCTGCAGAGGCATGGGTCAGCAGTGCCCTGCTGTGGGGAAAGGGGCTCTGGCTGCAGTAGACCTGGTCACACAGCATGTGGCATAAGCCCTCTCAGAAGAGGTTGCCATTAGCCTCACCACAGAGCCACTGAGCAGATGACCCAGAAACCACAGAACAATTATACCAAAGAAATTCTTGCATTGTTAAGAAAGTTCTAGGTCCCACAACAGAAGTCCCAACCTGGGGGGCCAGCAAAGTGACTGAGAACCCCCAGGGAATTTGATTTTGGAAGCCAGTGAGATTTGATTACAGAACGTCCACAGCACTGGGGAAACAGACTCTTGGAGGGCACAAACAAAGCCTTGTGCATATCAGGAGCAGGGTCCTCACAAGAAACTGAGTCAGACTTCTCTGTGAGTGTCTAGGAATCTCTGGTGGAGGAGTAGGTAGACAGTTTGGCCTCAGGCCAAACAACAGGGAGGAAACACAGCCCCACCCACCTACAGAAAACTGGATTAAAGATTTACTGAACATGGCCTTGCCAATCAGAATAAGACCCAGTTTCCCTCAGTCAGTCTTTTCCATCAGAAAGCTTCCATAAACCTCTTATCCTTATTTCACTCCCTGCCTCAGTCCAAATCTAGACTTTACCACTGAACAGTCTCAAAGGAAGATGTGAAACAATAGAGATAATAGTGCCCATGTGAAAAAGAAAGATTAATTCTCCTGCTATTTGCTGGCTTTTCTATTCACTAGGAGACATACATAAGTCTGTTTCTTAAAATCTGATTATTTCTTCTTCTTAAAGAGGAATTAAAATGGGATTTCAGAAAAGGGTGTATTTCCCTTCCCTAAGGGCCTAAAGAGAGAAATCATTATGTAAAGATATAACTGTGATTATATCTGAGTTATCAGATTATAGATAATATTTTTTCTTCTAAAGGGCAAGATAATAAATATTATAGGCTTTGATGGCCATCTCCTGTCTCTGTTACAACTAAGAAACCCTCTGGCTGTAGCAAGGAAACAGACATGGACAATTGGTTAAAAAAAAATGGGTATCATTGTTTTCCAGTAAAACTTTACTTATAAAAATAGGCAATGGGTTGAATTTGTCCCACAGGCTATAATTTTCCAATCCCTCTTTTAAATAATTGTCCATATTTTTCCAAGTTTCTACAATATGCATGTATTATTTCTGTAAATGGGCACACATACACAATGAATTGTAGAACAAAAAATTTCTAAATTGAGTTGCTCTGATTGTAGCTGTTTTTGTATCTTTAGTAATGTAGAGTGTTTCTTCCTACTCATTCCACAGGAGACTATCAGTGATATGAATCATCCTTAGCAGAAATCTTGGTAAATTGTTTGCCTTAGTAATTTGTTGTGGCTCTTTGGATAGAGAGAAGAAACCTCTCTTTTCATGATTACTTCTGATAGGTTTTATTTTTGTCTCTGTATTACTCAAAGGAATATGTGAGCAGTGGTTGAAAGAATATCCCAATTATATTGTGCTTAGAGCATCTGCACAGTTGGTCCTGGAGGCTTGGGTAAGGGAAATCACAGCTGTGAGGCTTTGCTCCTGCTCCTAGCACAGATGCCCAAGCAGATGGAAGGGCAGGGATCATCTGCAGAAAGCCTCCAGATCTCCAATGCGGGTGGAGAGTGAAAGGCATAGCGGGCATTGTTGAAATGGCTAGATTGATGGGCTCTATACTCCCAGGAGGAGCAAAGGCGACAAACTCTCCCTACTTCTGTGCCTCAGACAGACATATGATGGATGGTGTACGTGCAGTAGTCTTCAGTCCCTTTACAGCTGTGATTCCCTATTTCAACAGACACTCATTTGGTGCCCTGCCTGGAAATTGTTTTGATGCTGTTTGTATTTCAAATGCTTAGGAAAACATTTCTATTAAGGTTGCAGGCAAAATATAAGGCTATACTAAATAGCAAGAAGGAAGAAGCAAATTTAGTACTGCTAATCTGCAAAGGAAAGTATTAAATATGGTCTCTCTGGAGAGTAGAACTTTGCATGTTGCTGTGCTAAATTTACTGCAGGACTATAAGTGTTAAAACATCAGCTGTGTAAATGGGCTGTGGGGTGGTAAAAGGTTGACAGGATGATTATGCTTGAGGGGCCACTGTTATGTATGTCCTTTGGACAGTAGTTTAGAAGAGCTTCCCAGAGACACTAATTAATTCTGCCCCAGAGGGAGGGGGTGGTAACCAGCAGCCCAGTGGGAGGCTGAGCTAGAGGGCTCTGTCTCAGGTCAGAGGAGCAGGAAAACACTTCAGGTTATATCCAACTTGATCCTCTAGAGAAAAGCTCTTTAATTTTACTTCGGGTTACCAAGATTTTGGCCTCATGCAAAACATTTCATCTTGTGCAATTTTCAGCAGTTCTTATCTTCGAATAAACTAATGGGATGAATCAAACAGCTCAAAAGACTAGTAGTACCTCATTCTTTTAAAATGCTGATAATAGTTTAGGAATATTATTTCTCAGACTCTCGTAATTAGTGCTCAATTGTATCTCATACAGCTCCAATCATAGGACTCATTGGATTTTTTCCCCCCTAAAATTCCTAAACAAGGATAGACCTGATAGTTGAAAAAAAAAAAAGTTGTGAGAAATAGTGCCACCCACAAGCCAAAATGACCACATAGCACTTAGAAATAGGAAATAGTGTAGCTCTTCAATGGGTGAGGGTTTTTTTTGGTTGAAATTTCTATTCTAGGTTTTTTTTTTTTTTCCTTTTTCTTTTTATTGTTTCAGGTATAATTAGTTAAGGAGTATGTAGTTTTCTTATAACACATTGAAGATAGGCAATATTTATTAGGTGTTTGTTTTGTACAGGCATTATATAAATCCTCTGTATGAACTATCTGATTTATTTTTTCTTTGACATTTAGGAATAAGTATGAGGTTAAAGTTATGAAACTTATGTAAGAAATATTTATATAATACTACAGCATGTTGTGAAGTGTTTTGGAAAAAAGTTAATTTGGATGTGGTTGGGATATAACTATAGGAATGTACTTACTTGATACTGTGATTGAGTTTGTTAAGTTAAGTGCTCCAGTATTTTTCTCTCACCTATTTATTATGTCTTTGAGGCAGTGAAGTAATAGGTGGGAATAAGGAGAGAAAAGAGGAAATGGAAGGAGAGAGTAAAGAAGAGGTCAGAGAGGGAAAAAGAATTGAGTATCAAATTAGTGACACAGAAAGAATTTCAAAGGAATGAGTGAATACATATATGAAAGAACATAATAATATATAGGTAAATATTAACACAAGAATAGGACAAATGACTTTATAAGTTTAGAGTGTAACATATTTTAAAATAAAAATTTAAACATACAAATGAATTTTTATTATGTGCCCTTTGATTAATAATCTTTATTCATTTGAAAAATGTTGAAAAGTCTCTATTTGAAATTTAACTAATCTGACTAAAATTATTAATTTATCTATCCTTTCCATACATAGATAGCTGTTTTAGAATGAGGATTGTTTGATGCATGAAATTTTGGTGTGATAACTGGCATTGTACTGATTTGGTCTCTCTATGACTTTGACCTAACCATTTAAGCATATTATGACAAAATTATTTTATCTGTGAATTGGAGTATGTAATACTTATCTTCCTTTAACTTCTTTCACAGTGACATGGTCAGGATTAAAAAAAGAAGCTTCTAGAAAATTATTTAGTTTTCACAACAGTATCAGAATTTATGAAGTATAGTCTATTTTATCTCCATGATAAATAAACTTTTTGAAGACTGGAAAATGATTATGATATAACATTAAAGAAATAAGATCAGACTACAACTATAATAAACAGTTGCCTCCTAAGCATTGAGCTGCTCTTCTCTTTTCCAGAGCACTCAGCCTTATTTGGGAATCTAGGTTAATGTTGGAGCATGTGATCTTGTTGTTAGCTGTCCTGTCACTAAGTTGTGTTTGACTCTTTGCGACCCCATAGACTGCAGCATGCCAGACTTCCCTGTTCTTCCCTATGTCCTGGAGTTTGCTCAAACTCATGTCCATTGAGTCAGTGATGCCATCCAATCATCTCATTCTCTGTCACCCCCTTCTCCACCTGTCCTCAATCTTTCCCAGCATCAGGGTCTTTTCCAATAAGTTGGCTCTTTGCATCAGGCGGCCAGTGTATTGTAGCTTCAGCATCAGTCATTCCAATGAATACTTAGGGTTGATCTCCTTTAAGATTGATTGCTTTGATTTTCTTGTTGTCTAAGAGATTCTCAAGAGTCTTCTCCAGCATCACAATTTGAAAGCATCAATTCTGAACGTGCTCAGCCTTCTTTATGGCCCAACTCTCACATCCATACTTGACTACTGGAAGAACCAGTAGCTTTGGTTCTGGTCAAACCAATAGCTTTGACCAGATGGACCTTTGTTTGCAAAGTTATGTCTCTACTGTTTGATATGCTCTCTAGGTTTGTCATAGTTTGTATTCCAAGGAGCAAGCTTCTTTTAATTTCATGGCTGCAGTCATTGTCCTCAATGATTTTGGAGCCCACGAAAGTAAAATCTGTCAGTATTTCCACTTTTTCCCCATGTATTTGCCATGAAGTGATGGGACCAGATGCCATGATCTTAGTTTTTTGAATGTTGAGTTTTAAGCCAGCTTTTCACTCTCCTCTTTCACCCTCAGCAAGAAGCTCTTTAATTTTTCTTCATTCTGCCATTAGAGTGGCATCATCTGCATATCTGAGGTTTTGATATTTCTCCTGGGAATATTGATTACAGCTTGTGATTCATCCAGCCTGGCAGTTTGCATGATGTACTTTGCATATAAGTTAAATAAGCAAGGTTACAGTATACAACCTTGATGTGCTCCCTTCCCAGTTTTGAACCAGACAGTTGTTCCATGTCTGGTTCTAACCATTGCTTCATGACCTGTATCCAGGTAGAAATTCTTTTATACAAATAACTTGTCTCCTTCTAGTACACTGTGGTATACAAAAGTGAAACTTACAAATGGTGGTCTTATTGTCCCCATAAAGTCAATTAGGAAGTGACGCTGACATATAGAAGAATGGAACCAAGACAATCACACAGCCAGAACTCTGGTCAAACATGATTTAAGCTTATCTTTCCTCTGTGCTCAGTTGCTCAGGCATGTCCAACTCTTAGCAACTCCATGGACTGTAGCCCTCCAGGCTACATTGTCCATGGGATTTTCCCAACAGGAATACTGGAGTGGGTTGCCATTTCCTCCTCTAGGGCCTCTTCCTGACCCAGGGATCAAACCCAGGTCTCCTGCAATGCAGGCTGGTTCTTTACCACTGAGCCACTGGGGAGCCCTAGGCCATTCTAATTACGTGAAATTAACTCGTTTTGAAATAAGATATGGCTTCCTTCGTAGCTCAGTCCAATAAGAAGCCACATGCAATGCAGGAGTCTGCCTACAATTTAGGAGTCTGGGGTTCAATTCCTGGGTCTGGAAGATCCCCTGGAGAAGGAAATGGCAACCAACTCCAGTATTCTTGCCTGGAGAATTCCATGGACAGAGGAGCCTCATGGGCCAGTTCATGGGGTCACAAGAGTTGGACATGACTTGGTGACTAAACCACCACCATATCTGAAAGTGAAAAGAGAAGAAAATGTAGCATTTCTAAGAGCGATCTTTTCAGTCTGCAGTCTGAAATCCACATTGACTGAGAGGTTGTTGATTTGGAGCTTGAAGATTTGGAAAAGCCAAATTCTCTAACTGACATTAATATCAGCACTAACAGTTGTAGGGAGATTGATGATCAAGTAGAATATAAGATTGGGGCTTGTGTAAACTCACCTTTGAAGTATTTTCTTTTAAATCTTCTTTGCTTGAAAAGGTAACAATCAGTCTCATTCTGGAGGTTAAGTTGGAATTCAATTTTGAAGTGAGAAGAAAATAAGTAATCTGTCCTATGGTTTAAAATTGGTTTTAGGTGGATTTCTGCTCTGACCACCCTGAAATAATGGACACTAATCTAGGCTTCCTGACATAAATTCCTATATAAACCTGGAAAAAATTATAGGAAGCTTGAGTTTCAGGCTTTTTACAATAGGCAGTGGAGGATTATAATTTCTAAGAAAAGGGTGGTACACATGATTGCATAGGATTTCACCCTGGATGTACATTTTGGACCACAATTCAGGGGAATGCATTTTGGTGATCTCACTGAACTGAGAAATTAGAAATATAAATTTGTTGCTGCTAAAGGAATTCACTTCGGTGCGGTTGGAGTCCCAGAAAAGTCAGAGGTACACAGATATAGAGCTCTCCCAAATTGTCATTGGTGTTTAGTAGCTAAGTCATGTCCAACTCTTTTGAAACTGCCTGGGCTGTAGCCCACCAGGCACCCATGTCCATAGGGTTATCCAGGCAAGAATAATGGAGTGGGTTGCCATTTCCTCTTCTAGGGATCCTCTCTCTCAGGAATTGGACTCACGTCTCCTGCATTGGCAGGCAAATTCTTTACTACTGAGCTACCAGAGAGGCCCCAAATTGTCATGGCAGTAGCATTAATCCTTTGGATGAACACTAAGGTCATATATATAAGCAGAATTTTTGTAAAGCATGGTGGAGAAAAGCTAGTGGAATCATTAGCTAAACAGAAATTCCAGTGCTACTACAGTACTGGAAAATGTAGGTCTGATAAGGCAGCAAAGAGAGACCTTGACATTTGGTTGAGACCTCCAAAAAGACATGTATTACGAATAGACTTATTCTAGCCCTGAACTGTGTCACACTGAAACCTCTTCAAAAAGTGGAAAAAAAAAAAAAAAAAAAAAAGGCATGTTGATTGTAAGGCCGCACCCCCTTACCCTGGGGGCCATGATGGGCCGCCCCTCCTCTCCCTCCCGCAGGTGGGGGAAGTCGCTAATGGAAGGAGCCTCCCAGATCCCGGGGACCAATGACAGCACACTTCACCAGCTAAAGCTGCCCCACCCCGCCACATAGAAGAACCTGTCAGCCCGCCACGCCTCGGCCTGGTGACCTATCCGAACCCCCGTCCATCTAGCCTGACCATCCCTCACAACGAACGTATAAAAACCACCCCCAACAGGGTCCAGGCGTGGACTTCCTCGACCTGCTGTGTTCGGGTCCAGGAACCCCGCCTGGGAGCGCTTTGCCATTAAAAAGCCTATTAGACCCTCTTTTGGCGTCCTGCTCTTTTACCTAATATTGATCTGATCATAAATTAACTACCCTCAAAAACAAAACTCAAAACTTAAAAAAGAGAGAAAACAACAAAACTCCACACTCATCAATATATCATTCACAGTGTCTAGAACACAATAAAAATTGTTAAACCTGTGTAAAATGTTATTCAAGAATTATCCAAATCAAGAAAAATAAGTAAATAAAATATCATAACAGAAATGTTAATGTTAGCAAACATGGACTTTAAAGCACTTATTTTAAATATTTAAATGATATAAAGGGAAAATAAGCATAATAAATGAACAGGTAATTTCAGAGAGCAATAAAAATGAAAAAAGAATTAAAATTCTAGAACTGGAAAAACAGCTTGTGAAAATGAACTAGGCCTCAGTGATTTGTTAAAAAAAAAAAAAAATCAGTTAGTCCACTATGTATACATCTGAAATCTGAGAAATAGAGGAGAAATAAGGGAAGGAAATTTTTGAAGAAATAATGGCTGAAAAATATTTCAAATTTTATGATAAATGTTAACCTTTCAGGAAAAGAAGCTCAAGGAATACTGAATCAAATAACCATAAAGAAACTTACATCTAGATACACTATAGTGAAAAGGTCGAAGAGAAAATATTTTAAAAATGATCTTAAAAAGAGATAGGAAAAAAGATCGTCAATCAATAGAACACCGATAAGTAATTACATTGGTTTATCATAAAAGCAATGGAAGGTATAAGACAATGGGAAGGCCTTCTTTTAAATGCCAATATGTAAATTTGTCAGCCTAGACAATGCCTTCAAAAAGGAAGGCAAAGTGTGAGAAATGGTAACTGCAGGTGAATATGTTTATCATATATCTTGTTTTTTAATTTTTAAAAGATAATTTTGTGTCTGAAATAAAAACAAAATATTATGGAATTTGTAGCATGTGAAAAAATAACAATATTACCAAAAGTGGGAATATAAGAGAAAAATATTATTTTAAAAAATATTTTTTCTGCCTGAGTTTCTGGGTCTATATCTTCTTAATTTCATATAATTTAGCAAATTTTATACATTATTTCTTCAAATATTTTCTTCTATCCTTTCTCTTTACTATCCTTTTGTGCCTACAATTATATTATCTATTATACAACTTGATACTTACCCACATGTCATTAATGTTCTGTTCATTTTGTCCAGTATTTTAAGCTTTCTTCTGAGTTATAAATTTTGGATAATGTCTTTTAATATATCTGTATATTCATTGATTTCCTTTGTTTCAAGTCTCTGATTTGTACATCATGTCCAGTATATTTTATTTGTAGTTATTATATTTTCATCTTTAGAAGGTCTCTTTGGGACTCTTGGATCTTCAGTTTTTCTTTTCATCATGTTCATATTTTCATCTTGAATATTTTAAATTTATTTATAATATATGTTCTAATAACTGTTTCCATTAATTTTACCTTATGTAAAATTCTTGGAACTGTTTAAATTGTTTGACCTTCCCCATGATTTGAATTATATTTTCCTACTCATTCACATTCTAGATAATATGATCTACACATTATTGGCTATTGAGATATTCCTTTAAATACTGTTGAATTTGTTTTGGATTGTAGCTAATTGCATGGAATTAGTTTGATCCTTGTGAGTCCTGGTTTTAAGATTGTTTGGGCAAATCCAAAGGAGCTTTTATTTTAAGGTTAATTTGGACTCTTTTTAATGCTATTGTATTTTGAGGACTCTACCAAATGTCCCCTGTATTAGGAAGCCTTTCCACTTTGACTGATACAAACATTAAGTGTTATCCGGCCTGTGTGAGCACAAAAGATTATTCTGCTTATTTTCCTTTGTTCTTTCCCTAACACTTTGGTGTAGATTAGTGCTCTGCTCAATCTAATTAGTGGTCATTTCTAATCTAATTAGAACTCAAGAATTCTTCTCTGCCTCAATCTGGAACTCCTTTTCTCTTTACTTCTCCATCTCTTTTAGAATAATTAAGCAAACCAAGTTACAAGATAACATAAAGTTTGGGAATGAAGAAGTAAAGCTCTCTTTATTAAAAATGACATGATTGTGTTAGCCTGGATAGGAATGGGGTTTGGGGGAGAATGGATACATGTATATGTATGGTTGAGTCCCTTTGCTGTTCACCTGGAACTACCACAACGTTGTTAACTGGCTACACCCCAATACAAAATAAAAAAGCTTAATGTTAAATAAGAAAACATGATTATCAATTTATAAAATCCTAAGGATTTTAGAAAAAAAGATACTAAAACCAGTAAATGAGTTTGGTATGTTTGTAGAATACAAGTTCTACAATAAAAACTACATTTCTATATACTAGCTACAAACAATTGGAAATTTAAAATTAAATAATATAATTTATAATAGCATTTGTTTAGTCACTCAGTTGTGTCCAACTCTGCAACCCCATAGACTGTAGGCTTCCAGGCTCCTCTGTCCATGGGATTTTCCAGGCAAGAATACAGGAGTAAGTTGCCATTTCCTTCTCCAGGATATATTCCGGACTGAGGGATTGAACCTATCTCCTGCTTTGGCAGACAGTTTTTTTTTTTTTTCTACCACTGAGCCATCAGTGAAGCCCTATTCTAAGAATATATATATATATAGATAGATAGATTTAGATATTGTGAGATAACCACTTTGTGGATGTGCATATATATATATACTTTCTGTATATACCTATATATGTACATATATACTATATATTTATACATTTTCTATATATATTTATGTATGTACATATATCCTCGGAGAAGGCAATGGCAACCCACTCCAGTACTCTTGCCTGGAAAATCCCACAGACGGAGGAGCCTGGTAGGCTGCAGTCCATGAGGTCGCTAAGAGTCTAACACGATTGTGCGACTTCACTTTTACTTTTCACTTTCATGTATTGGAGAAGGAAATGGCATCCCACCCCAGTGTTCTTGCCTGGAGAATCCCAGGGACGGGGGAGCCTGGTGGGCTGTGGTCTATGGGGTCGTACAGAGTCGAACACGACTGAAGTGACTTTGCAGCACTATATATACATACATAATATATATTATATTCTTATGATTATGTGTGTGATGTGTGTGTAATCACAGAAATGTGAGCTTTTTATTCTCCTATGGTAAAATGTGAGTTGTGATAGCTATTGTGAACAATTGAGTAAGAATCATTTTTCCTATACTCCTCTTCATCACGCACTCGTTCAAAGTTAGACTCTTAATGTCCTTCTTAACATTATAGCAGATTTCATGGACTGGCTTGGGGTGGTCAGGAATTTGCGTTAACTGAATCTTTTTTCAGTGAGTTTTTGCTTCTCTGATATTACCATTTGATCTGAAATTCAGAGACTGTGAATAATTTGACATTCTATACGGCATATCTTAAAAAATAGTAGAAAAAGATTTGAACTACCAAAAAATAAAAAAGAAAGATAAGATCCTGTGAATCTTGTAGAATCTAAACACAGCTCTCTATCTGGAATCTGGGTCACTTTGTTCTGTTCCTATCCACTGCTTCTGAATCTCACTTAGTATCAGCTCTGTTCTCCCTCAATTTGATTCTGATATTTCGTGTATACAGACATTCTGCATTTGCTAAGTTTCTCCTCTACTTATGAGTCCATGCAAGACTGGAATTTTTTTCCTCAGTTGCAACCCCAAGATTTATAAGAGAAAGAGTAGATTTGGCTAAATTTAGGTCTGATTTGCTCCATGGGCTCAATCACATATGAGGGCACACTTATCAGAAAAAGAGGTCACTGTGAGCTGGACAGGCCACCCTAAAGGAATTTTCAGCTGCAGCCCAAACCAAAAAAAAACACAAAACACTAAGCCATTAAATATAAGTTTTCAAAACAGCACTATTTGGCTATGCTATACTATACATGATGGTAATTCTTTTACTTAGAGTTCAATATATGCCACTCTAATTTTTTTAGTAGAAATTTTTAACCAAATGGTAAATTTAGTCATACACATTAGATTCAATGACAAAGGAGCACCAAAATCAAATAGTATTTCACGGAACAACCCTTTGGGACTAAGAATAGCAATCACTGTGCATGAAAAAGAAATTTAGGACCTTGAAAATTGAATTCCTATAGCAAAAATGAATAGAGAGAAGTAAATCCACTAGACATAAGAATGTGAAAGAATCAAAAGACCTGAGAAATGTGTCACTCCTAACATTAGTCACCTGTTTTTTTTAAGGTTTAAATCCTGATGCCCAACTGACAGAGATTCTCTGATTATGTTTGATACAAACGTATTAATATTTCCTGGTTACTGGAAAAAAATCTTTGGGGAATGTGGCTCAATAAATGTTTTGGGGATGACATGATTTTCAAATAAATTAGCACACAATTCTTATTTCAACATGGAACACTAATAATAATGTGATGTGATTTTTTTTTCATTTATGTGGATCCTGTTTGCAAATGACCCCTGGGAGCAAAGCCCATATGTCTAACAAATAGAAGTTAGACACTACTGTGAGCATATAGATTGACTACTGAGCATTTATACTGAATTGTCTAGTGAAGAAAGAGGAGTTTTAAGAAATTTGATCAGTAAGCCTATGAATTTGGGATTCATAGGCACAAATTGAAAAAAAAAAAAAGCTGGAGCTGCTATTAAAAGCTTTGTATCAGGGAAACACTAAATTTCTCTCATTCCATATGGCACTTATATATTTCAGAATTTCCTATAGAAACTTCTCTCTCAGATGAATGAAGAATGTACTGTGAGTATAATTACAAAGACATAAAAATGAGGTTAATAAGTGAAAGGATAGGGTCTCATAAATGGCCCATGAAGTGGAGGATCATAGACCAACCAACTGCTATATGCAACTCGGCACATTTTCATGCTATTCAGTATAAATTTATTTATGTTATCACATAAACCTTAAAAAATAATGTGTTATTCATCAGACTATAAAGCTCCTTGACTTACTATTTAAGACACAATGGACAATGTTATAGTATTTTTCTTGGTAGTTGTTCAGTTGCTCAGTCATGTCTGACTCTTTGTGACTCCATGGACTGCAGCACACCAGGCTTCCCTGTCCTTTCCCATCTTCTGGAGCTTGCTCAAAATAATGTCCATTGAGTCAGTGATGCCATCCAACTATCTAGCCCTTTGTCAGCGTCTTCTCCTACCTTCTATCTTTCCTATCATTAATGTCTTTTCCAGTGAGTCAGCTCTTTGCATCAGGTTGCCAAAGTATTGGGGCTTCAGCTTCAGCATCAGTCCTTCCAATGAATATTTAGGATTGATCTTCTTTAGGCTTGATCTTCTTAGTAGAAGACATATCTTATGTAGATTTTAAAAAATTGAAACCAATGTCTATTTTTTTTTAATTTTTACTTTATTTGCTTTACAATACTGAATTGATTTTCCCATACATTGACATGAATCAGCCATGGGTGTACATGAGTTCCCAATCCTGAACGCCCCTCCCACCTCCCACCCCATATCATCTCTCTGGATCTTCCCTATGCACCAGCCCCAAGCATCCTGTATCCTGTATCGAACATAGACTGGCGATTCGTTTCTTACCTGATAGTATACATGTTTCAGTGCCATTCTCCCAAATCATCCTACCCTCTCCCTCTCCCACAGAGTCCAAAAGTCTGTTCTAAACATCTGTGTCTCTTTTGCTGTCTCACATGGAGGGTTATCATTACCATCTTTCTAAATTCCATATAAATGTGTCAGTATACTGTATTGGTGTTTTTCTTTCTGGCTTACTTCACTCT
>SJYX01019646.1:127439-146469 GCA_006410675.1 Oreotragus oreotragus | reverse complement strand
AAGATAAGGTGTCCATAGGTGTATGGATTTATCTCTGGGCTTTCTATTTTGTTCCACTGATCTATATTTCTGTCTTTGTGCCAGTACCATACTGTCTTGATGACTGTGGCTTTGTAGTAGAGCCTGAAGTCAGGCAGGTTGATTCTTCCAGTTCCATTCTTCTTTCTCAAATCAACACACAGAAATCCCTTGCATTCCTATGCACTAATAATGAGAAAGTAGAAAAAAAAATTAAGGAAACAATTCCATTCACCATTGCAACGAAAAGAATAAAATGCTTAGGAATATATCTACCTAAAGAAACTAAAGACCAATGTCTATTTTTAAAAGCACTTTAATTTTGAAAACACCACAAACTTAAAGATAAATTGGAAGTACAGTGCAAATTACTTTTTTCTTCAGAACCATTTGAGATTAAGTTGCCAACTAGATGCTCTAATCACTCCTGACTCTCTACTATAAATAAGAAGTTCTCCTATAAAATCACAATGCAGACAAAAATCAGATAATCAGAACTGATGTATTGCTACCATCTAATTACCAGATTCCTTTCAAGTTTTGCTGATTGTCCCAATAGTGTTTTTATAGCAAAGTGACCCAGTCCAGAATTTTGTGCTGTATGAATTGTCATGTCATTTTAGTGTTCATTTGGAAGAGTTTCTCCATCTTTCCTTGATTTTGTAACCTGGATACTTTGGGGCTTGACTGATGTTTTCTCATGATTAGATGCAGAATATGGAACTTTATAGGAATATCACAGAAAAGATGTCACATTCTCAAGCATCCTAACAGGTTGTACATACTTTCAATTAATATCTAGTATAAAATGTCTAGTAGAGACTATGAAAATATCTTATTTTTCATCAAACTTTAAATTAATTTAATTATATTTGTATGGATTTGTGGGTTTCTGTTTTAATTAGTAGGTTACAATGTGTTGTTATTATTATTTACAGTTAATTCTTATTATCTGTGGTAATTCTATGCTCCATAATGTCACAGTGAACACTGAATTGTGACTATAAGCCTTATGCCTAGGGGAAATATAAAGTCAGGTTTCTGTGAGCCTCTGACTACAACATTTTAATCAACTGATCATCAATAATCTTTTTTTTTAAAGGGACCTATTTTAACATATTTTATAGATTCATTGAACTTACACCCAACATTACTATAACTCATGTCTGATGAAAAATTATCTCTTATATTATCTTTTTAAGGCATTTCACCTTCTTATTGCACCTAAAAACACTAGACTGCATACCAGCACTGTACTTGGAGTCTTTTTAAAGAGTAAACTGAACAACAAAAAGCACTAATTATGAAAACCATGGCACTGAGTGGACTGTGAAAAGGACACTTTTTTATAGTGTGAGAGCTGAAGCAAGTAGATGGTGTGTTATCAAAGTTGAGCTCATCTGGGAATGTGTATATCAGACAAGTCATTTTTTTTGTGTGTGTTTCTTTGTTTTTCTGTGAATGACTGAAATTGTCATTAGTATTGATTTTGGGGTTATAAGTTAATTTTAGCACGTAGGCAGATTTACAAATATGGGATCTGTGGATAATGAATATTGAATATATTTGGATATCCCAAGGCCTATTTAACAGTGGGAAACTCTTTGAAGCTGGCTTCAAAGTCCTTTTGACATGCCTGCATCATTCTTTGGGCTTTCCCTTGTGGCTCAGATGATAAAGAATCTGCCTGCAACGCAAGAGACCTGGGTTAGATCCCTGAGTCAGGAAGACACTCTGGAGGAGGACATGGCAACCCACTCTAGTATTCTTGCCTGGAGAATTCCATGGACAGTGGGGCCTGGGGGGCTATAGCCCATAGGATCTCACAGAGTTGGACACAACTGAAGCAACTTAGCTTGCAAGCGTGCACATCATTCTTTGAGCACTTTTTTGTTTCCTGGCACAAGTTGTTACAGGTGCATATTATCTAATTCAGCCTTGAAATTTGTCATTTATCAGAAGATAAGCATGAGTTTTTGTGGGAAATAGTATTAGGAAACCAAGATCAAAGAGTTGTGCTAATTGCTTATGCTTATTGTTATTCTCAGGCCTTCTCATAAGACAGTTCTAGGGAAGATAGATAGGTAGAAAGTGTTTGAGTATAGTGTACATAATAGGGTTGTACCAATGAGAGCAAGTGTAGGAACACTGAATTTATATGTAATGATGGTGAGAGTTAGAGTGGAGAGAAATTATGTGAGCCAGATGCCATGTCCTTAATAAACATAAGGAACTAATTAGGATCCTAATTAGCATTGAAGACTTGTAAGTTAATAAACCCTGGTTTCATGAACCCCAAAAGAGGTTAGATTGGTTAGAATTTGATTCAGTATGAGAATCAGAAATCTGCAATTACAAAATTTTGATTATTGTTATTGCAAGAATATACAAGATTAAGTTTATTTCACTTTTAGGTAACATTTTAGAGGTAATAATAATAGATTGCCCTACTTTCTAGGGTAATCAGAATGCATAGATCTTACTGCTCCTCCAATAAGGAGCCTCTCCTCCCAAGTTTACTTCATGGTCCAAGATATGGATTCAGTTCTACTTCATAGCTATCAAGACAGAGAAAAGTGAAGGGGCATACTCTTATAATTAAGAAAAATTTCTGTAAGTTGTACAGACACTATTTATATTCTATAAGCCAAGATTGATTCACATTGAAATTTAGCCTCTACTCCAGGTAACCATGTGCCAAAATAAAATATCAAGATATCTATTTCTGTAGAAGAAAACAGATTCTGAGAGATAATTGGCAGCATCTGTCACAAAGAGGGGTTCATGTAAGATGAAGGAAAATGAATAGCTTAAACACACAATGGGGAACTAGAAGCATGTGCAATAACTCTTGGACTTGTATAAGGCAGAATGGATACTATTCTCCCATTAAGAATTACACTTCCTTCATTTCCTTTGTATTCATTACACTTTGATGCTTTTCTTTTAGTTCATTTACATCTATGATTTGCTTTTCATTGATGTTTTGGCTTGACTCTGTATGTCTGTATCTATCTCTTTCATTGAAAATGAGCTTATAGTCAGAGAATGCCACATTAGTGGTTGCTTTTCTTTCTTTTCTTTCTTTTTTTTTTTTAAGGAAAACCATATTAGAGTAGCAATAGCAATTCAGAAACCAGATCCTTAAGAGAAATAGTTCTATGTTCAAATCCTGGTTCTGTCACTTCTCAGCTCTATTACTTAGGCAAGTTACTTAACTTTTCTGGAGAGTAGCTTTTTTACCTATGATTATGCATGAAAATTTCTTAATATGTTGCCTGTAAGATAATATCTTGAACTAATATTTGTATTTATTTTTTATATCCACCACTAAAGTAAATGCCTTTTTGATCAAATGGAAATTATTTGATTGAATGGAAATCTTCACTGTTGTTTTCAGATGAAACAGAGCCTGAAAAAATGATACCTCTGTTGCCATTTGATTAGAAATGTTATTAAAAAATTAACTTCACAGCTCAGAAACCAAGAGTCACTATCAACAGATTTCACATCATCTTTACTGTTTAACTACAGACCTCCAAGTGCTTGATTATTAATAAATTCTCTTTTCCAGTTAAGTTATTTCACACTAGGAGGAAGCAGTGGGCAGAAGTGTAATGCATAATTTCCAGAGAATTTAAAATGAGAAAAGTTAACATCATGTTCATATTATAGACCAGTGATCAGACTCTTATTTACAAACCTGTGCCAAAGCACATGGTCATCCTCTAATCTGTTAGATCTTCTTCCCCAAGTTATGCAGTAAATATAATCAGTGTGCATGGAATTCACAGGGATAACTGCATTCATCAGCAGTTAAAGTGAGGTGGAACATAGCAGCAGTTTTTCTACTTCCTTTGGGAAAGTTTGAATTTCACACAGCAATCTAGAGCAAATGAAAATGACTCAGGTCTCTCATTCATAGCAGGAAAGGTCAGATCACAAATAGCTTGTCTTTACTCATTTCCTTTAGCATCAGGTACTCTTTATTTTTATTTATTTATTTATTTATTTTTGCTGACTACTGGCCTATTTGGCATAGACAGAAAACCAGACACATCTGAGGGAATTTACAAGGAAATCTGTAAATATCAAATACAAAAACAAGAGTAAACACTCCAGGCAGGCAAATGATAACAAAATTCCAAAAGTAAGAGCTATAAATCAGATAAGGAAACTGTGGTAAGGAAGATAGACCCTCAGAATGTTAAGTGTTAAGTGAGCTATAATATTAGATTCTGGGTCACTTGTATTCCAATGAAGGATTTGAAGGGCTTGCTCAAAAAAATAGAAGTTGAATGGGTGAATTAAATTTGTAGAATCTAGATTACATGTGACTTGAAACCATCTCTTTCTTTCTCCCTCTCTTTTTCTGAAAATAAACTGCCCTGCTTATGTTTTTATTTTTAAGTGAAAGATTATTGATAATTTATCACAGTCAGTCAGTCAGTTCAGTCACTCAGTCATGTCTGACTCTTTGCGACCCCATGAATCGCAGCACGCCAGGCCTCCCTGTCCATCACCATCTCCCGGAGTTCACTCAGACTCACGTCCATCGAGTCCGTGATGCCATCCAGCCTTCTCATCCTCGGTTGTCCCCTTCTCCTCCTGCCCCCAATCCCTCCCAGCATCAGAGTCTTTTCCAATGAGTCAACTCTTCGCATGAGGTGGCCAAAGTACTGGAGTTTCAGCTTTAGCATCATTCCTTCCAAAGAAATCCCAGGGTTGATCTCCTTCAGAATGGACTGGTTGGATCTCCTTGCAGTCCAAGGGACTCTCAAGAGTCTTCTCCAACACCACAGTTCAAAAGCATCAATTCTTCGGCGCTCAGCTTTCTTCACAGTCCAACTTTCACATCCATACATGACCACAGGAAAAACCATAGCCTTGACTAGGCGGACCTTAGTCGGCAAAGTAATGTCTCTGCTTTTGAATATACTATCCAGGTTGGTCATAACTTTTCTTCCAAGGAGTAAGCGTCTTTTAATTTCATGGCTGCAGTCACCATCTGCAGTGATTTTGGAGCCCCAAAAAATAAAGTCTGACACTGTTTCCACTGTTTCCCCATCTATTTCCCATGAAGTGATGGGACCGGATGCCATGATCTTCGTTTTCTGAATGTTGAGCTTTAAGCCAACTTTTTCGCTCTCCTCCTTCACTTTCATCAAGAGGCTTTTTAGCTCCTCCTCACTTTCTGCCATAAGGGTGGTGTCATCAGCATATCTGAGGTTATTGATATTTCTCCCGGCAATCTTGATTCCAGCTTGTGTTTCTTCCAGTCCAGCGTTTCTCATGATGTACTCTGCATATAAGTTAAATAAGCAGGGAGACAATATACAGCCTTGACGTACTCCTTTTCCTATTTGGAACCAGTCTGTTGTTCCATGTCCAGTTCTAACTGTTGCTTCCTGACCTGCATACAGATTTCTCAAGAGGCAGGTTAGGTGGTCTGGTATTCCCATCTCTTTCAGAATTTTCCACAGTTTATTGTGATCCACACAGTCAAAGGCTTTGGCATAGTCAATAAAGCAGAAATAGATGTTTTTCTGGAACTCTCTTGCTTTTTCCATGATCCAGCGGATGTTGGCAATTTGATCTCTGGTTCCTCTGCCTGTTCTAAAACCAGCTTGAACATCAGGGAGTTCACGGTTCACATATTGCTGAAGCCTGGCTTGGAGAATTTTGAGCATTACTTTACTAGCGTGTGAGATGAGTGCAATTGTGCGGTAGTTTGAGCATTCTTTGGCATTGCCTTTCTTTGGAATTGGAATGAAAACTGACCTTTTCCAGTCCTGTGGCCACTGCTGAGTTTTCCAAATTTGCTGGCATATTGAGTGCAGCACTTTCACAGCATCATCTTCCAGGATTTGAAACAGCTCAACTGGAATTCCATCACCTCCACTAGCTTTGTTCTTAGTGATGCTTTCTAAGGCCCACTTGACTTCACATTCCAAGATGTCTGGCTCTAGATTAGTGATCACATCCTCATGATTATCTGGGTCGTGAAGATCTTTTCTGTACAGTTCTTCTGTGTATTCTTGCCACCTCTTCTTAATATCTTCTGCTTCTGTTAGGTCCATACCATTTCTATCCTTTATCGAGCCCATCTTTGCATGAAATGTTCCCTTGGTATCTCCAATTCTCTTGAAGAGATCTCTAGTCTTTCCCATTCTGTTGTTTTCCTCTATCTCTTTGCATTGATTGCTGAAGAAGGCTTTCTTATCTCTTCTTGCTATTCTTTGGAACTCTGCATTCAGATGCTTATATCTTTTCTTTTCTCCTTTGCTTTTCGCCTCTCTTCTTTTCAGTGCTATTTGTAAGGCTTCTCCAGACAGCCATTTTGCTTTTTTGCATTTCTTTTCCATGGGGATGGTCTTGATCCCTGTCTCCTGTACAATGTCACGAACCTCATTCCATAGTTCATCAGGAACTCTGTCTATCAGATCTAGGCCCTTAAATCTATTTCTCACTTCCACTGTATAATCATAAGGGATTTGATTTAGGTCATACCTGAATGGTCTAGCGGTTTTCCCTACTTTCTTCAATTTAAGTCTGAATTTGGAAATAAGGAGTTCATGATCTGAGCCACAGTCAGCTCCTGGTCTTGTTTTTGTTGACTGTATAGAGCTTCTCCATCTTTGGCTGCAAAGAATATAATCAATCTGATTTCGGTGTTGACCATCTGGTGATGTCCATGTGTAGAGTCTTCTCTTGTGTTGCTGGAAGAGGGTGTTTGCTATGACCAGTGCATTTTCTTGGCAAAACTCTATTAGTCTTTGCCCTGCTTCATTCCGCATTCCAAGGCCAAATTTGCCTGTTACTCCAGGTGTTTCTTGACTTCCTACTTTAGCATTCCAGTCCCCTATAATGAAAAGGACATCTTTTTTGGGTGTTAGTTCTACAAGGTCTTGTAGGTCTTCATAAAACCGTTCAACTTCAGCTTCTTCAGCATTACTGGTTGGGGCATAGACTTGGATAACTGTGATATTGAATGGTTTGCCTTGGAAACGAACAGAGATCATTCTGTCGTTTTTGAGATTGCATCCAAGTACTGCATTTCGGACTCTTTTGTTGACCATGATGGCTACTCCATTTCTTCTGAGGGATTCCTGCCCGCAGTAGTAGATATAATGGTCATCTGAGTTAAATTCACCCATTCCAGTCCATTTTAGTTCGCTGATTCCTAGAATGTCGACGTTCACCCTTGCCATCTCTTGTTTGACCACTTCCAATTTGCCTTGATTCATGGACCTGACATTCCAGGTTCCTATGCAATATTGTTCTTTACAGCATCGGATCTTGCTTCTATCACCAGTCACATGCACAACTGGGTATTGTTTTTGCTTTGGCTCCATCCCTTCATTCTTTCTGGAGTTATTTCTCCACTGATCTCCAGTAGCATATTGGGCACCTAACGACCTGGGGAGATTCTCTTTTGATATCCTATCATTTTGCCTTTTCATACTGTTCATGGGGTTCTCAAGGCAAGAATACTGAAGTGGCTTGCCATTCCCTTCTCCAGTGGACCACGTTCTGTCAGACCTCTCCACCATGACCCGCCCGCCTTGGGTTGCCCTGCAGGCATGGCTTGGTTTCATTGAGTTAGACAAGGCCCTGGTCCTAGTGTGATTAGATTGACTAGTTTTCTGCGAGTATGGTTTCAGTGTGTCTGCCCTCTGATGCTCTCTTGCAACACCTACCATCTTACTTGGGTTTCTCTTACCTTGGGCGTGGGTTGTCTCTTCACGGCTGCTCCTTACCTTGGACGAGGGGTATCTCCTTACCGCCGCAGTTCCTGACCTTCAACGTGGGACAGCTCCTCTAGGCCCTCCTGCGCCTGCGCAGCCCCTGCTCCTCGGGTTGCTCCTCCCGGCCGCCGGCCGTGGCCTCGGGCGTGGGTGGCTTCTCCCAGCTGCCGCCCCTGGCCTCGGGCTCAGGGTGGCTCCTCCGGGTCACCACCCCTGGCCTCGGGCGCGAGGTGGCCTCTCCCGGTGGCCCCGGCCTTGGATGTAGGGTGTCTCTTCCTGGCCACCCCTGACCTCAGACACGGGGTAGCTCCTCCCGGCCGCCACTGACCTCGGATGAGAGGTAGCTCCTCCCAGCTGCCACTGACCCCAGACACAGGGTAGCTCCTCTTGGCCATTCTTGCACTGTCGCAGTCTGGCTCTCTAGGTTGCAGCCCCTGACCTCGGATGTGGGGTAGTTCCTCTCGCCCGCGCTTAGTGCGCCGGCCCGGCTCGGCTCTCGCAGCCGCCCACGCTTAGTACGCTGGCCCGGCTCGGCTTGGCAAATTACAAATCTACTTTTGAGATTAAATTGCACTTAATCTCAGTTATTTTTTCCTCATTTGAGTTATAGTTCATGGTTGTTGAGAAAGAAGATTAAATATGATTTATGTAAGGCACATTGCACAGGATTTGGCACATGGTGCATGCGTGGATTCTGAGTCACTTCATTCATGTCTGACTCTGCAATGCTTTGGACTGTAATCCACCAGGCTTCTCCAGGTAAAATTGCTGAAGTGGGTTGCCATGCCCAGCTCCAGAGGATCTTCCCACCCGAGGGATGAAACCCATGTCTCTTAACAGCTCCTGCATTAGCAGATGGGTTCTTTACTACTAGTGCCACCCTGGAAGCCTTGGTACCTGGTAGATCCATGGAAAATATTTGGTTATTATTAACGGCTTATGTAGGCTTTACCCATGGAATTGTTAATGTGTGAACTTCACTTAAAGTGGAAGGAAAGTTTTTTTTTAGAGTGAATAAAATGCCTTAACCAAGAGCAACATGTTAAATTAAAAAAAAAGAACTGTATAGTTTATATAATCATCTGGTAACCAGGAAGTATACACTTCAAATATATCCAATCTTCTTATCGTATTAGGGTATTTGCCTAACCCGGAAATCTGCCATGTAAAATAAACAACTCACCTTCAAGATAGCCTTCTCAGATAGTCCTGTAAGACTGATATGTTGAAAGGTACATATGATTCCAATTTTAGTAATTATAGAGCTTTTAATAGAAAACTGAAAATGCTGCTATTAAAATTCAGAATGTGAATACTATTATAATTAGTGTTTCAAACAGAAGTAGGACATAAAGTGAGACAAGATACCATACTTAGAGAGAGGCAACTAGAATCCTCTCCACCCCTGGCACCCAAAATTAAATTCTCTGTACCTGGAGTCATTTCTACACCTCCCAGGGAGTCAGTACTGTGCTGAGTAGAGTTCAGGATCTGAAATACAACTTTTCAGTAGCCTTTCCTATAAAGAAACAGAAAGCACAACATAGTTTGGTAAAAATAAAGGACAGTTTGTAGTGAATAGGGAACCCAAGGCTCTGTATCAAGCACTTTATTGTCTTTTTATCTTCTTAGGAAAATTATTGTAGATATCTTTCATATCCATTTTTCAAGCCATTGCCTTACTACTCTGATTAAAATAACTCTACCAAACGTATGATAAGGGCATAGCTTTGAGATTCAGACCTGAATCTTACCCTCTTAGCTCAAGGTTTCAGGCAAATTAGTCAGTCTCAGTGTCATTGTTCCTCCTTTGTTCCTAATTTGCCATATGAGCCAACTTTAATTATAATCCCATAATTAGGGGAAATTTAAGGGAATTATTTATGTAAGGTACATTGTAGGGTATATATAGTAGATCCACAACAAATATTTTGTTATTAAAAGTTAAGTTCTTCACTGACCTGTCAGTATTCCAAATACCTAATGGAAGGAGAGAAAAGTACAGAGTGTTTGTAATTTGCTCTTCTATAAGGTAAATGTTAAAAGTTCCAATACCCAATTATTTCGATTTTAAATAGCTTTAATTTTTAACCTTTTAACAATTATGTACATATTTGGGTTTCTCTGGTGACTCAGTTGGTAAAGAATCTGCCTGCAGTGCAGGAGACCTGGGTTTGATCCCTGAGTTGGGAAGATCCCCTGGAGGAGGGCATGGCAACCCACTCCAGTGTTCTTGCCTGGAGAATCCCCATGGACAGAGGAGCCTGGAGGGCTAGAGTCTATGTGGTCACAAAGAGTCGGACACGACTGAGTGACTAAGCACAGCATGATATAAACATACATTTACATTAAGTAAATGTATTTTTATATTAAATATAAATCTATCTATCTGTCTTCCTAAACTTGGAAGCTATTGGCCATTCCAGTGATTAAACAAAATTTTTACATTTCAACCTTCAGCACTTACTGCTGATAATGCTTTCTAACAATTTTGTTTCAGCAAAATAGTATTCAATTTATGACTACTAACTTCTGACCAGTCCATTCTAAAGGAGATCAGCCCTGGGTGTTCTTTGGAAGGAATGATGCTAAAGATGAAACTCCAGTACTTTGGCCACCTCATGCGAGTTGACTCATTGGAAAAGACTCTGATGCTGGGAGGGATTGGGGGCAGGAGGAAAAGGGGATGACAGAGAATGAGATGGCTGGATGGCATCACTGACTCGATGGACGAGAGTTTGAGTGAACTCCGGGAGATGGTGATGGACAGGAAGGCCTGGCGTGCTGCGATTCATGGGGTCGCAAAGAATCGGACACGACTGAGTGACTGAACTGAACTTGTGACCTCATCTTTAACAGTTTATACCTTAAAATCACGTTTATAAGCATCAGGAATAAAAACTCCAGCTAAGTCATTTGAATTCATTTTTCAAATTGCTTCCTTCCCAAGCTTTCTGAAAGACTGTGACTGTGGTATTAGTTCTGGAGGCTGATGGGCTTGTAGTTATTTCTTCTGTCTGCCCTCTGGTGGATGAGAATAAGAGGCTTGTGCAAGTTTCCTGATGGAAGGGACTGATTGGAGAAAATTGGGTCAAGCTCTAGTGGATAGGGCCATGATCAGTAAAACTTCAGTCCAGTTGTCTGCTGCTGGGTGGGGCTGCATTCTCTCCCTGTTAGTTTGGCCTGAGGCGACCTAGGCCTGGAGTCTACAGGCTCTATGCTAAGGCTACTGCTGCTGTTGCTGCTGGTGCTGCTGCGTCGCTTCAGTCGTGTCCAACTCTGTGCGGCCTCATAGACGGCAGCCCACCAGGCTCCCCCATCCCTGGGATTCTCCAGGCAAGAACACTGGAGTGGGATGCCATTTCCTTCTCCAATGCATGGAAGTGAAAAGTGAAAGTGAAGTTGCTCAGTCATGTCTGACTACTGGGGACCTCCTAAAGGACTTACTCAGAGATTAATCTCCCAGGATTTCTGCTACCAGTGCCTCTTTTCCCATGGCAGGCCACTGCTGACCCATGCCTCTGCAGGAGACCCTCAAACACTCACAGGTAGGTCTGGCTCAGTTTCCTGTGGGGCTACTCTTCCTTTCTCCTGGGTCTTGATGTGCACAAGGTTTTGTCTGTGCCCTCGAAGAGTGGAGTCTCTTTTTCCGAAGTCCTGTGGTGATCCGTTTTGTTGCAGCTTCTCCTTTGTCCTTGGATGTGGGGTGCCTTGTTTTGGTGGGTTCCAGCGTCTTCCTCTCAATGGTTGATCAACAGCTAGTTGCCGTTTTAGTGCTCTGGCGGGAGAAGATGAGCACAGGTCCTTCTACTCCACCATCATCGCCCCTCCAAAAAATACCAATAAATGCTGAATATCTCCCTTTGCTAGCCAAACATTCCAACTACAGAACTCTGGGTATGTATTATAAATGTCCCAAGTAGTACGTTCTCTTTCTCAGTAAAAATGATAAAATCATTATTTTTCATTTAGTTTGCACTGGAAAACTATCAGTTTTGTTCCAGTGAAAACATAAACTATTTATTGAACTGCTATGAACCTGTGAGCCTACTACTGAAAAATTTACACATATCTCATTAAACTTCAGATTCACTACTGTTTTTACACTTTTCAGATAATGATACTCAAATGTGGTGAAATTGGCTCACCGTAACATGTCTATGCTATCGTGGACCTTGCAGTTGAAACTGAGGGTTCTAATCATAGCATCTATGCTTTTAAATACCTTCCAGAGAAGCAAGAAATCTGTACTGACTCCAGTGAGATCTAAGAATGTTTTCTTTGACCATATAGTCTTAACATTAATATTTCTTCAGAATTATTATAACAACTGGATTCCAATCACTCACTCACCTTTACCTCCCACACTCAATTTCAGTTTTATTTTTTACTATCTTTCACTTGCATAGTTTCTTCTCTTTTATGCAGGAAACCATGGTGTGTCTTAGTAACAATAATCAGTGTCTGATATGTTCAGATCAGTTCAGTTCAGTCGCTCAGTTGTGTCCGACTCTTTGCGACCCCATGAGTCGCAGCACGCCAGGCCTCTCTGTTCATTACCATCTCTTGGAGTTCACTCAGACTCACGTCCATCGAGTCCGTGATGCCAACCACCTCATCCTCTGTCATCTCCTTCTCCTCCTGCCTTCACTCTTTCCCAGCATCAGGGTCTTTTCTGGTGAGTCAGTTCTTTGCATCAGGTGGCCAAAGTATTGGAGTGTCAGCTTCATCAGTCCTTCCAATGAGTATTTAGAGTTGATTTCCTTTAGGATTGAATGAATTGATCTTGCAGTCCAAGGGACTCTCAAGAGTCTTCTCCAACACCACAGTTCAAAAGCATCAATTCTTTGGCACTTCAGGTTTCTTTACTCCTTAGCAGTAGTATTTTAAATTTGAAGATGTTTGTCATATTATTCTATGAAGCTTTTTAATTGGTTATATCATTAAACTTAAAGCTAAGAATAGATCTTATATTGACATGTAGTGATATGACACGCTGAAAAGTTTATAGATATAGCAGCCAGAGGAATAAGAAGTTTATAATAAAAATCTGAAACTAAAAAAAAGTGTTTTGTGAATATAACTTAGCATTGTACAGTATTTCCAAAAAGCTGTCATTACAAAAACCCATAGGCCTAATTACAGTCTAAATTTTACAATATAAAATTGCTAATATCATTTGATCTTCAATATTTTTTCTGATAGTTACATATTGTACCACTGGCTCCAGCTGCATGCATTGACCTAATAATTTAAAGCCAATGGAAAGAATAATTATATAAAAGCCTTAATTCCTACCAAGCATAAGTTAATAGAGAATAAGAAGCACACAGATAAGCACCAGGTGGTTCACAGGAACTTTAGGTAAAACAAATGAGATTTTATTAGACTTACAGATACAATTTGTGTGTGTGTGTGTCAAGGGATAATAGGAGTGTTTATTTGCATGGTTTATTAAACAGACATGTTTAGCTCAGCAATATTTCTCATCACTTGGCTTTTTAATCTGCCAAGAAATGGGTACCATTTGCACTTATGACCTGTGTGTAATTATAATGATTCAGGTTTCAGCTTAAAATGAGCCTTCTATCACAGTCTGCCCTCTTGGTCTTTTAGTTTTTGTTCCTCTAAGTGAAGTGGGACTGAGGAGACTGAAGTGGGACTGAGGAGTGGGACTTTGATCCTGTCTTAAGGGTAGAATATGTATTAATATATCTATAAAAATATTTAGAACATACATTTAAAATTTTTTACTTATATTTCCAGAGGTTTTATATTTTGATTATAAGAGAGTAAACTGTCTATACCATTCAAGATGGAATTTTTATATTGCATTTTTATACTGATGGGTGAAGCAAAATAGAAACAAATCTGGATTTAATTTAAAGCAGCTGAGTATCTCTAAGGAAGTGGAAAATAGTTATGTTTTGTCTTATGTTATGAACTCCTTTTACATTTCTCCCTCTACTGTTACCCTCAGCAACTTAAGCGACAGTTCCATCTCTATATTTGCTTCCAGTTGTGCCGTAATTGATAGTATTGGATGGAACTCTAGATCTCAATGTGTTCAACCCATTAATTTTTACAGCAGTGATCATCGAGTTTCTGGGATGTAAGAAAGCAATCTAAACTGGAACTAGTGCTCCTGACCCAGCCCTGTGATCTAGTTATTAACTACTTTTTCTGGTCTTTACCAGTAATCTTGTTCCCTTTTCCAGTCCCACTCTGATCTCTTTCTTTCTTTCTTTCAAAGAGAAAACCAAGTTTATTAACATCTTTACCTCATGTATATATGAGAGATACTCAGAGAAAAATGAGTCATTCTCTGTGATTCCTCTCTTCCTTAAAGTTATTCTAATCTCTGCCAGTATAGTAAAGATTTTAGGAGTTAATGGTATTTTGCCTCTGAGGGTCATTTAAATTAAAAAGAAACTCTACTTAAGGCCTCCTTACTCAAAGGAATGAATCTCTGGTAGTCAACTAGTGAATTTTCAGAAACCATGATAGACAAAAAGGTGAAACTTTCCTGTATGGGGACTTTTAAGGGGAAATTCTTGCCTCAAATCCTGCTATTTTTTGCCTTTCTTAAAAAAATATATATTGTTATTAATTAGCCTCCTAGGAAGTGGAATGACTTGCTCTGCTAGATGAATTTGGAGAGAATGAATTAAACATGTTCAGATTAATTTCGTTCTTTTTATTTTGAGACACAACTCCCTGAAGGAAAAAGATTTTCCTGACAAATGAATATAGATGTCCTTGTCCAGTATTTCACGTAACTGAAAGGGGAATTCTGCCTAATTCATAGATTATAATCAGTGTTCTCATACTAAACTTTGTCCTTTAAATTAATTTTTTTCATACTAAAATTGATGTTTTCAGTTTTATCTGTTGCTGTTTGCCAATTGAATATGTTAAGAGTGCTACCTCACTATGGTTGCTAGTTAGAGATTTTTGTTACTCACAAATATAAATATTTAGTAAGTTCCTTGGCTATCTATCCCTTTTTCTCATTTTCCTCACCAGACTCTCTGCTTTGAAAGAAGGCTAGTTGATGATAGAAAAGTATTCTCATAGCAGAAGGGACAAAGAGTAGTTCTACTTGATGTCAGCATATATCTGTATGAATATTTTCTCTCATAGCAAATATTGAGCACAATTTTGTTCAGTAAGGGGAGAGGGGAGAAGGACCAATAGACATTCCTAAGAAGGAGATTGCTACTTAGTCTAAGTCAGTTGGATAGAAGCAATAGAATATGATGTGAGGTGCCTAGAATACTGAAGATGTTAATGCAATGGTGCCATAGAGCAAATATTTGTAACGTTGATCTGATATATCTAACTTCACCATGGAAGCTCTTTAAAAAAATCTTATGGAAATCCCAAATATAATCTATATGAGTGGTCATTCTTTTGGTGTATGGGCTGAGAGATCTTTGTTCCCCTGACTTCCTTATTTCTCTCCTTTCTCTCTTCTTCATGTAGCTAATAATGCAACCAAGAAGAACTTTAGGATTGCAGAGAACTCAGAAATAGCTCACTGCAGTAGAAGGACATATTTGCTTGTGAATTAGCTTCTGAACAGTCAGTTCTGTAATCACTTTGCCCTCAGAAAGTGTCTCTTCTGGACATTCTGTCCTAGAGCCTGACCATAACTCATTAGATTAGACTCTTTTTGGATTACTAAATTCTAAGGTTGATTCTATTGATGAGTCCCAGTTCATTATATTTTGAAAATTATCAATATATTAATAGAAACTTTTCTCACAGATACCATGAAGATTCTTAAGAAAGATCTTTTTATATAAGTTTGAGTGGGTAATTTTCTGGCTAAAACTTATTCAGCTACCTCTGAATCAAGTTCGTATATCTTTTCTCTCTTAATAATAATTATTCTACCCCAATCTCTAAAGCCTAAAAGAAAAAAAAAAAACTTTGAAGGATCTATATAGCCTTTTTGAAATATGAAACATACACATGGATTTCTATCCTTTTTTAAAGATATAGGAAAAGTCATGAGCCTTGATTGCTAATTTCAGAATCTTTGACATTTCATAATTAAAATTTTTATGTATAAAGTTTTCACCTATTTGGAGACTTACATTTTAAAATAATTTCTACTTTTTTTAGACTTTGTAACTATTTTTAGACAAGAGAAAGAAACATTTAACTGAAAACATTTAGTGACAGTGTTGTGATAGGACCCAAAATGTCTCCAGTTGACATTATTCACAGGAAAAGAACTTTGTTGTAAGACACTTTTTCTCTTTTTGCAAAAGTGGCTGGCTATCAGATATTTTTGTTCTCTCTCTGTTACACTAATGGGTAAAGGCATTCTGATAAATTACTGTAGCCATGTGGGGTTCAAAGTAGAATGGATGCCAGAGCTCTACTCTTTCTTAAGGGTACCAGATACTTATGGACACCATTACAACATATTTTACTAGAACACTACCATGCTCATGAAATACACCATAGCCCCTATTTTCTGCATTTTGACTCAGCACAACAATTTCTCCTAGAAACGTCTTAATTTCAGTAAAGCCTACAATGGAAATTTCTTTATGGTTTTTCTCTCTTTCTTATGTCTATTCCTCTGCTGCTTAATCTCATTTCTTTGTTCTTTCTGGCTGGAGAAAACACATGCTTTAAAGATGATCAGATGTTAGCTCAGATTTTATCTTCAGTTCAGTTCAGTTCAGTCACTCAGTCGTGTCTGACTCTTTGTGATCCCATGAGTTGCAGCACGCCAGGCCTCCCTGTCCATCACCAATTCCTGGAATTTACCCAAACTCATGTCCATTGAGTCAATGATGCCATCCAGTCATCTCATCCTCTGTCATCCCCTTCTCCTCCTGCCCCAGGATCAGAGTCTTTTCCAATGAGTCGTCTCTTCGCATGAGGTGGCCAAAGTACTGGAGTTTCAGCTTCAGCATCATTCCTTCCAAAGAACACCCAGGGCTGATCTCCTTCAGAATGGACTGGTTGGATCTCCTTGCATTCTCAAGGGTCTTCTCCAACACCACAGTTCAAAAGCATCAATTCTTTGGTGCTCAGCTTTCTTCACAGTCCAACTCTCACATCCATACATGACTACTGGAAAAACCATAGCCTTGACTAGATGGACCTTTGTTGGGCAAAGTAATGTCTCTGCTTTTCAATATGCTATCTAGGTTACAGATAAAAATGTGATCAGGAAAAATTATTTGCTTTCTAAAGTCTCTCTGCTTCCTTATGTGGAAAATGGAGATAGTATGTACTCTGCTGTGCTGTGCTTAGTCGCTTAATTGTGTCCTGTGACCACATGGACTGTAGCCAGTCTGGCTCCTCTGTCCATGGGGATTCTCCAGGCAAGAATGCTGGAGCGGGTTGCCATGCCCTCCTCCAGGGAGTCCAACTCTCACATCCATACATGACTACTGGAAAAACCATAGCCTTGACTAGATGGACCTTTGTTGGGCAAAGTAATGTCTCTGCTTTTCAATATGCTATCTAGGTTACAGATAAAAATGTGATCAGGAAAAATTATTTGCTTTCTAAAGTCTCTCTGCTTCCTTATGTGGAAAATGGAGATAGTATGTACTCTGCTGTGCTGTGCTTAGTCGCTTAATTGTGTCCTGTGACCACATGGACTGTAGCCAGTCTGGCTCCTCTGTCCATGGGGATTCTCCAGGCAAGAATGCTGGAGCGGGTTGCCATGCCCTCCTCCAGGGAATCTTCCCAACCCAAGGATCGAACCCAGGTCTCTCACACTGCAGGCAAATTCTCTACCATCTGAGCCACCAGAGAAGCCCAGTATACACTCCACCAGGTTCAAATTAATTGAGAAAATGAATATAGAACATCAAATATGTGAACTCATATGAAGAAGTACCTGACACATGTTCATCAGTTTTTCTTATTTGTTTGCTTTTGGTTTTTCAATTAGCTCAGTTAATTGTGGTTCTGAGGCAGTTATCAATAGGGAAGAGCTTGGAGTTTTCAGCTTATTTCTTAATATTTTCAAGAACTACATAATTACTTAATATAATTAAAGGTACCTAAGCAGCATATAGAGCAAAAATTATGATTATATTGGCTCAATACATCTTTGCAACTACCAATAGAAGTGATATACATATATATATATACACAACCTTTAACTTCTAAATAGTCAAGTTTTGGTCCCATCACTGAACTCTAAAACTTAGTAATTGACAGATCCAGAAAATGTTAAATGCTCCATATCAAAGTTCTCATTTTCACTGGAACTTTGAAATGAAATTGGATCTCATTTTTAAGTTATTTTTTAATTGAAAATTTATTTATATGTTTATTTAATTGAAGTATAATTGACTTACAATGTTATATTAGTTTCAGGTATGCAAAATAATAATTTGATATTTCAATATATTACAAAATGATTACCAAGGTGAGTAAAGCTACCATCTATCATCATACAAAGCTATTACAGTATTACTGACAATATTCCTAATGCTGTACTAGGGTCTCATTCTACAAAACACTTTTAATCTGTAACATTGTGCCTTCAGAGTTCACAGTTGTAGAAAAGAAATTGACTGTGTCTGTGATTTAGAGGAATGGGCTTAGAAGTCTAAGCTTCCCTTTTGAATTAAAAAGTTCAGGACTTTGCTAACTGTATGAATTCCAGGTACATGTCTTACAAATATCCTACACTTAGAAATTAAAAGAGCATGGGTAGAATTCACCATTTCAAACTTATTAACCTAGGAAAAAACAGTTAAAGAAAAGGTTTCCTGGATGGGTTCACAACTCTGTGACATTTCTGTTAAATCAGTAATTCTCAACTTTATGCATAAATGAAAAGCATACAGAACTTTTGAAATACAGATTTCTGAATCCTGCCATTAGTTTGTAGTTACAATTTAGGAATGGAGAAGGAAATGGTAACCCACTCCAGCATTCTTGCCTGGAAAATCCCGTGGGCAGAGGAGCCTAACAGGCTACAGTCCATGGGGTTGCAAAGAGTCGGACATGACTGAGTCACTTCGCTTAATTTAGGACTGCACTTATACAATACATTTTAGCAATCCAAAATCACTGCAGATGGTGACTGCAGCCATGAAATTAAAAGACGCTTACTCCTTGGAAGAAAAGTTATGACCTACCTAGATAGCATATTCAAAAGCAGAGACCTTACTTTGCCGAGTAAGGTCCGTCTAATCAAGACTATGGTTTTTCCTGTGGTCATGTATGGATGTGAGAGTTGGACTGTGAAGAAGGCTGAGTGCCGAAAAATTGAT
>SJYX01019646.1:3416-127249 GCA_006410675.1 Oreotragus oreotragus | reverse complement strand
CCGAAGAATTGATGCTTTTGAACTGTGGTGTTGGAGAAGACTCTTGAGAGTCCCTTGGACTGCAAGGAGATCCAACCAGTCCATTCTGAAGGAGATCAACCCTGGGATTTCTTTGGAAGGAATGATGCTAAAGCTGAAACTCCAGTACTTTGGCCACCTCATGTGGAGAGGTGACTCATTGGAAAAGACTCTGATGCTGGGAGGGACTGGAGGCAGGAGGAGAAGGGGACGACCGAGGATGAGATGGCTGGATGAACGTGAGTCTGAGTGAACTCCGGGGGATGGCAATGGACAGGGAGGCCTGGCGTGCTGCGATTTATGGGGTCGCAAAGAGTCAGACACGACTGAGCGACTGAACTGAACTGAACTGAACTGAACTGAACTGAATATAAGTAGTCGTTGGACTTTACTGAAAAACTTTGCTCTACACCCTCCTTATAAATAAGTTATATAACAGCTTCTTGGGGGCTGCTAAGCAGTAGAGTCTAGTGAGATAGCTGCAATTTCTTGTGCTGAGAGAAAGAAATCCAATTAAGAAATGTAAATTCTTCTTCATGCTGAGAGAATATGAGGCAATAAAAATATGAATTTCTTTATGCTGCATATAAGTTTCTGGGAGCCCATAAAGGGTGAGCAGTCCTTGCTGAGCAGCTGGACTGTCATCATCTTCTCTGGCTTTTATGGGAGAAGATGAGGCACTTTGGGCATTTTTCTGGAAACAGTCTCTTCAAGAGAGTTTCTGTACAGGCTGCAAGGCTTTCTATTTTAATGCTTGATATCCATAATTAACTATTTAGAATGAAGGGTAGTGTTAAAATATGTAATGAGTGCTATTCTTTCTTAGGATGATTATCTAATTTCTAATTGCACCCTCCTCTCTACGTTTGTGCAGAAAAGTTCGTAGTTGGGGGAGAGGAAATGGTTATTCAGTAACATTGGAGGGGACTACTTTTTGCTTTAAAAAAGAGAGACCAGTTCTAACCACTACTAATGTTCCATCAGAGTTGTTTGACTCTGAAGCAGACCATAGTACAGGACTAAAGCTGTTGAGCTACTGTTAAAAATGCAGAAAGGAAAAAGACAAATAAAAAAGTAACTTGTATACTGTTGGTGGGAATGCAAATTGTTGAAGTCACTATGGAAAAAAAGTGTGGAGGATTCTCAAACAACTAAAAATAGAACTATCATACGATCCAGCAATTCTACTCCTGGGTATATGTCTAGAAAACAATGAACAGTCTACTTCAAGAAGATACATGCAAACCAGTGTTCATTACATCACTGTTTACAATAGCCAAGATATGGAAGCAACTCAAGTGTCTATCAACAGATGGTATTTTGTGGGGAGGGATAAATTAAGAGGTGAAGATTAATATATATACACTACTATATATAAAATAGATGACCAATAAGGACATATGGTATAGCACAAGGAACTATACTCAATATTTTGTAATAGCCTATAAGTGAAGAATATCTGAATAATCATATATATATATATATGCATATATATACATATATGTGTGTGTGTGTGTGTAACTGAATTGCTGTGCTGTACACCTGAAACTAACATGATATTTTAAATAAATAGCCTTCTATTAAAAAAAAAAACCAGATGAATGGATCAGGAAGATGTGACACACACACACACACACACACACACCATAAAATGTTATTGAGCCACTAAAAAGAGTGAAATCCTGCCAATTGCAGCAATGTGGAAGTAGCCAGAGAATATTATGCTTAGTGAAAGAAGTCAGACAATCATTGTATGAAATCACTTATATATGGAATCTAAAAAATAATACAAATGAATGTATATGTAAAACAGAAACAAATTTGAGATATAGAAAACAAACTTGTGTTACCAAAGGATAGAGGGAAGGGGGAGGGACAAATTAAGGGTATAAAATTAGCAGATACAAACTACTATGTATAAAATTGATGAACAACAATTATATATTATATAGCACAGGTAATTATAGCAATTATCTTGTAACCAACAACGGACTATAACCTGCAACAATACTGCATCAATGTGCTGTATACCTAAAACTGATATAATATTGTAAACAGACAAAATAAAAATTAGTAAGTGGGACTTTGGTATGGGAGAGTCTATTGCCTTGATATACCCATGAAGGGGCAGATATTTCTAATTAGGGGAGATATTTCTACTATTTGAAGTGTTCCTTTCATTTGTTTTTTTTGAGACCATATTATGTGATCCTAGCTGAATCCCACCTAACACTTCTAATACTGTCTTCTTTCCCATTTTGCTGTTATATTTAGTGAACTTGTTCAAATAATCTTCAGGAAAATTCCTGATTATGTTTCTTTCCTTGGGCCTCAGCTTCGTAAATTTCAATTTCTACCTCAAAGATTCTAAATACATATCAGTTGCATCCTGTATGAATAAATATATGTTGTTAAGACAGATCCTGAAGCGGCATTCTCTATACCCCTTCTTCTCTGTTTTTCATTATTTTCCTGATTATTGGGGAAAACTAACGTACTCTAGGATTAACAGCAATTCCTTTTGTATACCAAGAGTATTAAAAATGAATTTCCAAAAGCCCAGTGTAAGCTATGTCAGAAAGTCTGAGTTTTTGCTTCCTGTGTGGATAGAATTCTAGGTTCCTGTTTTCAAGGATTCTTTTATTGGACACAGAAGAAACAATTAAAAGTAGAGATTCCTGGAAAAACTGTAAATTAATCACTGACTTCAGAAATAACTATTTAAAATGATTTTCAATCATTGAACAAACTTAGTAAGTACAAAGACAGCTCAGTTCTGTTGTGTATCTTAGACATTTAAAGATATTCATAGATTTAAAATTTATTTTTTTTCTTTTCATTTATAGTGAATTTATTGTTGGCAGAAAATGCATGAGAATCCAGCTTTGGAAAATTTAGTCTTCTGTTCCCTACATAATGGATCTAGCTCAAATAGTTAGCTATTTAGGATAGCCGTCTATGGGGTCACACAGAGCCGGACACGACTGAAGCGACTTAGCAGTAGCAGCAGTAGCAGTGCTGCCCTACCAGTCTACAGTAGACATTATTTGGGAGTGCCACAGGAGGTGAGTATATATTAAACTTTGCAAATCATTTCAAACCATCTTGTGTCAGGACCTTGTTTAGGGAAGGAAAGCTAAAAACTTGGCTAAAAATCCTTACTATCACGTAAGGATTGAATACCTTAGAACATTGCCTCAAACATAATACATACTCTTCTGTATGGGCTCTAGTTTGGGACACATTGCTGATTTCTGTAAGCATCCATAAGCATGTTCTTACTGTTATGGTGTTTCCTGTGGAGGAATCTTAAGTGTAAAAGAAAGAAAATCCTGCCCTTTCTGAGTCCAGAGTGGTGCTGTTGCTTCCCTAAGGTCACATTCTTTGTTTGTGAAAGCACAGAGACTTACAGTTAAATCTTAGGGAAAAGAAGTAAGATAAAGTTCAGCCAAAGTTTATAATTTATAACTTACACTTAAAGCTTCCATTGATTTCTTCTGGAAAGGAAAAAAGTGGATGTTTGTGACGTACACTGCTTATTTAAATTATATGTAGAGTACATCATGAGAAATGCTGGGCTAGATGAAGCACAAGCTGGAATCAAGATTGCCGGGAGAAATATCTATAACCTCAGATATGCAGATGACACCACCCTTATGGCAGAAAGTGAAGAAGAACTAAAGAGCCTCTCGATGACAGTGAAAGAGGAGAGTGAAAAAGTTGGCTTAAAATTTGACATTCAGAAAACTAAGATCATGGCATCCGGTCCCATCATTTCATGGGAAGTAGATGGGGAAACAGTGGAAACTGGCAGACTTTATTTTCTTGGGCTCCAAAATGACTGCACATGGTGACTGCATCCATGAGATTAAAAGACGCTAACTTATTAGAAAAAAAGTTATGACCAACCTAGACAGCATACTAAAAAGCAGAGACATTACTTTGCCAACAAAGATCCATCTAGTCAAAGCTTTGGTTTTTCCAGTAGTCATTTATGGATGTGAGAGTTGGATTATAAAGAAAGCTGAACACTGAAGAATTGATGCTTTTGAACTGTGGTGTTGGAGAAGACTGTTGAGAGTCCCTTGAAGTTCAAGGAGATCCAATCAGTCCATCCTAAAGGAAATCAATACTGAATACTTATTGGAAGGATTGTTGCTGAAGCTGAAACTCCAATATTTGGCCACCTGATACGAGGATCTGTCTCATTTGAAAAGACCCTGATGTTGGGACAGATTGAAGGTGGGAGGAGAAGGAGATGACAGAGGATGAGATGGTTGGATGGCATCACTGACTCAATGGACATGAGTTTGAGTAAACTCCAGGAGTTGGTGATGGACAGGGAGGCCTGTGTGCTGCAGTCTATGAGGTCAGAAGGAGTTGGATATGACTGAGCGACTGAACTGACTGACTAATGGGTAAACTTGGGTTCAAATTCTGTCCTCCACTTAATAGCTAATGGATTTGGCAGAACCACTAACCCTCCCCAAGCTACATTATCATCATTTATGAAAGGCAAATAGTAATATTAAATTTTATAAGGATTTGCAATACTATTTATAAAGATATTGGCACAGTGCTTACCCAGCGTTAGAATTAGTGAAGGTTCATCTGTAAAAAATAATCTTTCTTCACCATACCATGCATCTTTCCTATTGACAACATCACTGTATCTGCCAGGCATCACTGACTCAATGGACATGAGTTTGAGTAAACTCCAGGAGTTGGTGATGGACAGGGAGGCCTGTGTGCTGCAGTCTATGAGGTCAGAAGGAGTTGGATATGACTGAGCGACTGAACTGACTGACTAATGGGTAAACTTGGGTTCAAATTCTGTCCTCCACTTAATAGCTAATGGATTTGGCAGAACCACTAACCCTCCCCAAGCTACATTATCATCATTTATGAAAGGCAAATAGTAATATTAAATTTTATAAGGATTTGCAATACTATTTATAAAGATATTGGCACAGTGCTTACCCAGCGTTAGAATTAGTGAAGGTTCATCTGTAAAAAATAATCTTTCTTCACCATACCATGCATCTTTCCTATTGACAACATCACTGTATCTGCCGTTGTATATTTCCTATCCACTCTAATGATAGCAGTAGGACACTTTCTATTATAAGATATCTAAATTCCCAACTTGGGGGATTACTTTGGCCAATACAGTTAGAAAGGGAAAGAAACAGGTCATTATATATTTATAAAGTAGGCTATAAAATGAGATAATTGAAATCTGCTTGTTGATCTTTAGTGAACAATTGGTGATTCTTTTTCTTCCCAAGTAATGGGTTGTTATATATTTAATAGCTATTTTGAGAAAGGTATTCTTCCAAATGGGCATTAGGGAAATAGGACAGATTTTAATTAAACCATTTAGCACATACTGAATAACCCCACTAGGAGGCATGATAAAGGTATGCTTAATTGGCTTAGAAAGATGGTAGCAATATGAGAACTTCAAATACAAAGTTAATTACAGAGATAATTCTATGAAAGTGAAAGTCCCTCAGTCATGTCTGACTTTGCGATCCCATGGACTATACAGTCCATGGAATTCTCCAGGCCAGACACAGGAGTAAGTAGCCTTTCCATTCTCCAAGGGATCTTCCCAGCCCAGGGATTGAACACGGTCTCCCACATTACAGGCATATTCTTTACCAGCTGAGCCACAAGGGAAACCCGATAATTCTATATCTATCTCCTAATCAACAGCAAGGGAAATTGTTGAAAGTTTTAAAAGTCAGGCAAGGAAATTTTAAAAAATAGGTTGACTTTCTGACTTTCATCCAATTTGTCTCCAAAAAAGCCTTTCTCCAGGGTATACATGTATGTTCTATTTTGTGGATCAGTCTACATAAGGGAGAGGCTGCTTTATTCCTAAGGCTATCTGAGAGCATGTTTTCCTCCAGCACTCTGTATAGTGTATCTGATAGCGTCTTTCATTCTTTTCATTCTTCTCTCTATCCAGTCCACTAATCAATGATTTTCTAAATGTTAGTGCAATCACACGGGCAATGAAAACTGGGAGACAGGTCTGGGTTTTGTATTTGCCATGCATCTACTTATCATCAGGCATTGTAGTAGGTTAGAAGATCAGATGAACTGGTCAGCAAATGGGGAAGCTTTAGGACCAATTGCAGAGCAAACAGACATCAAAATAACTAGTTGAAGTAAACTGTCTTTGGGGTATGATCCAGGAGGCCACAAGAGATAAAGTAAAAGAGCAGTAGAATTGAAAGAGGTGGACAAAAAACAATTCAGCTTCATTTAACCAGTATATAGAGGATGTCCATTAAGTGCCAAGGTTTGTGATAGAGTATAATACCTTTGTGTAAACTTTAGAAGACAAAGGTAAAATAAGCCTATACTTGTTCTTCAAGATGTACATGGGCAGATTATACTGAAAAAGAATGGAAAATACTATGGTAGAAGTTTGTATAAGGTATTAGGAAGGCACATGAGATGATCACTTATTCCAATTTGATTTTCACTTTTATGATTATTGCTGTTTTAGGGATAACAAAAACTTTACAGCATCATTATTTTATTTTATCTGAGCCTTTTACTCAAAAGTGTTCTCAATATGGACATTTTTATATCTAAAAAANTGGGCAGATTATACTGAAAAAGAATGGAAAATACTATGGTAGAAGTTTGTATAAGGTATTAGGAAGGCACATGAGATGATCACTTATTCCAATTTGATTTTCACTTTTATGATTATTGCTGTTTTAGGGATAACAAAAACTTTACAGCATCATTATTTTATTTTATCTGAGCCTTTTACTCAAAAGTGTTCTCAATATGGACATTTTTATATCTAAAAAACTCCAAAAAACTTCATTTTTACTTCTATTTCTATACATTTTAGTTTTAATTTTATAGCTTTCCTCATTTTATTTTTATCTTCATTTTCCTTTCCTTTCTGTTTTCAATATAATCTTTTCTCAGTTCACATATTTATTATTAAACTGTATTATCCGCTCCTATCTGTTTATATATTCATGATTTGCACATTTTTTTATAAGATGTCTTATTCTTGCTTATATTGTGAATATCTTCACTCATCTCCTAATGTACTATTACACTTATTTTAAATTATTGATCCATACATTCCAACATTCATATGGTTTATTCAGTTTCTATTTTCTTTCATGGCCCTTAGAATCCTTATGTACCTAATTATCTCGACTAGGTGTTTTTGATTTCGTATTTAATGTCTTATTTTGTGGATCCCTTAATTACTTGTTGTGAATATATGTGATTTACTATTTTTGTTTTTTAACCTTCCTAATAGCTTTATAAGTGGTTGATCCACTACCTACCTTTATATATATGTATATATATATACACATATATAATATGTATTATATTTAGATATGTATTATATTTGCCTTTACCATGAGATTTTTCATTTCATAATTTTTGTATTTCTAGTTGTGCCTCTTTTCTTTTTTATAGAAGTCCTTTCAGTGTTTCTTGTAAAACTGGTCTGGTGGGGCAGAACTCTGTTTTGTTTTCTGTAGAAATATAACTCTTCTTCATATCTGAATTTGAAACTTGGCAGGTTGAGTATCCCTGGTTGTAGGCTTTTTGCCTTTCATCACATTGAATATATCATGCCACTCCCTCCTGGCCTACAGAATTTTAGCTGAAATGTCAGCTGATATTCTTATGGGGTTTTTCCTTGTACATACCTAGGTACTTTCTCTTGCTGCTTTAAAGATTTTCTCTTTAGTTTTTACTGTTTTGGTTATAATGTGTTTTGGTGTGTACCTCTTTATATTCATCTTGCTTGGGACTGTCTGTGATTTCTGGGCCCGAATGTCAGTTTCTTTTCCCATTAGGGGAGTTTTCAGCCATTATTTCTTCGAATAAGTTCTCTGTCCCTTTCTCTCTCTTTTCCTCTGTGATCCCTATAAGGCAAATGTTACTATGCTTAACATTGTCCCAAAGGTCTCTTAACCTATTCTCAGTTTAAATAGCTAGGACATGGAAGCAACCTAGATGTCCATCAGCAGATGAATGGATAAGAAAGCTATGGTACATATTATATTCATCTTGCTTGGGACTGTCTGTGATTTCTGGGCCCGAATGTCAGTTTCTTTTCCCATTAGGGGAGTTTTCAGCCATTATTTCTTCGAATAAGTTCTCTGTCCCTTTCTCTCTCTTTTCCTCTGTGATCCCTATAAGGCAAATGTTACTATGCTTAACATTGTCCCAAAGGTCTCTTAACCTATTCTCAGTTTAAATAGCTAGGACATGGAAGCAACCTAGATGTCCATCAGCAGATGAATGGATAAGAAAGCTATGGTACATAGACACAATGGAGTATTACTCAGCCATGAAAAAGAATACATTTGAATCAGTTCTAATGAGGTGGATGAAACTGGAGCCTATTATACAGAGTGAAGTAAGCCAGAAAGGAAAACACCACTACAGTATACTAACACATATATATGGAATTTAGAAAGATGGTAATGATAAATGTGTCTGCGAGACAGCAAAAGAGACACATATGTATAGAACAGACTTTTGGACTCTGTGGGAGAGGGAGAGGGTGGGATGATTTGGGAAAATAGCATTGAAATATGTATAATATCATGTAAGAAACAAATCGCCAGTCTAGGCTCGATGCAGGATACAGGATGCTTTGGGCTGGTGCACTGGGATGACACAGAGAGATGATATGGGGAGGGTGGTGGGAGGGGCATGTCAATGTATGGCAAAACCAATACAGTATTGTAAAGTTAAAAAAATAATAATAAATATTCATTTTTATTTTTCTGATCATCTTGGATAATTTCTACTACTTTTTCTTCCAGCTTGTTGATCTGTTCCTTTGTATCATCTAATGTACTGTTGATTCCCTCTAACATATTTTTTATTCCAGTTATTGTATCCTTCAGCTTTGTTTGGTTCTTCTTTATTTTTATAACCTTTTGTTGAAACTCTCACTCTGTTAATCTGTTCTTCTCTTAAGTTTGGTGAGCATTTGTTTGCTCATTATCTTGAAATCTATATTAGATAGCTTGCTTATAACTATTTCATTTTTTTTTTTCCCTGAAGTTTTGTCTGCTCCTTTGTTTAGAATGTACTTATCGCCTCATTTTGCCCAATTGTATATGTTAATTTCTAAGTCTTAGGCAGGCTGATTTAGTTTCTTGATGGAGAAGTGGCCTTAAGTGGGAGATGTCCTATGGGACCCAGCAGCATGCTCCCCTCTGATCACCAGACCTATCGAGTGACCCTGTGTGAGTTTGTGAGCTCTTCTGCTACAGTGAGGCTGAGTAGCATAGGTGCCCTGGTGGGCAGGGGTAGTTTGCCCATACTGGCTGTCTGTGGGGACCTGCCTCTTGTGGTGGCTGCTGGCCCACTGGAGAGTGGGATAATCTTCCCTTGCAGTCTACTATGTGACCTGGGGGGTGCAGGGCTGCTGCCAGCCAAGTGGTGGATGGGTAAGCCCCTATTGCTAATACGTTAAAGGGAGTGCTTTAAAATGACACTCTGCATTTGCCAACACTAGTGTCCTTGTGGTAGTGTAAGCAACTAAAGTGACTTATACTAAAGTGACTCTTGCTAGTGTCTTTGTCCCCAGAGTTTCCTCTGCCTCTCCAGGAAGCTCTGCAATATCAGCTAGTGGGTTTGACCCAGGCTCCCTTAAAACTGAAGCCTCTGTGCTGGGACTTAGAGTGTGTGAGATTTTGTGCCTGCCTTTAAGAGTGAAGTCTCTGCTTCCCATAGCTCACTGATTCTCCCAAATGTAAGCAATGCTGGTTTTCAAAGCCAGAGATTTTGGGGGCTTGTCTTGATTCAGGAGGAGAAGGAAATGGCAACCCACTCCAGTACTCTTGCCTGGAAAATCCCGTGGATGGAGGAGCCTGGTAGGCTACAGTCCATGCAGTCACTAAGAGTTAGTTGGATGTGACTGAGCGACTTCACTTTCACTTTTCACTTTCATGCATTGGAGAAGGAAATGGCAACCCACTCCGGTATTCTTGCCTGAAGAATCCTGGGGATGGAGGAGCCTGGTGGGCTGCCGTCTATGGGGTCGCACAGAGTCGGACACGACTGAAGCAACTTAGCAGTAGCAGCAGCTTGCTTCAGGATCTCTGGGCTGGAGAGCTCAATGTAGAGCTCAGAAATCTCATTCCTTGGAAAGGACCACTATAATTGTGTCATTCCTCCTATTTGTGTGTTACCTTTCTAGAAGTGTGGGTTTTGACTATAGCACACCTCCATCCCTCCTACCCGTTTAGTTGTAGTTCCTTCTTTATATTTTGAGTGTGGAAAATATTTTCTGCTAATCTTCAAGTCATTCTCACAGATAGTTTCTCTGTAAGTAGTTGTAATTTTCGTGTGCTGGTAGAAGGAGATAATCTCAGAGTCTTCCTATTCTACCACCTTGGCCACACTTCAGTGCTATGCTTTTTTAAAAAAATGATAGGAGAGATCAAGCATGTTGTTTGGCTAATAAAATGAGAATTAAAATTCAAGGAAGAGAAATCACAATCCCAAACCTAATTGAAGAGAATGTTCTATTTTTCCATTTTCATATGGAAAGTTGATATCTAAATATTTTCAATTGTTTATTTTTGCTTGAATAAGAGACAATAAACTAGAAAACTGAGTCAGAAACAAAAGGAGGAAGGCATAACTTTGCTTGTGAGTACTGTAAATACTGTAGTAAAGTAGAAACTATAACAGAGATATAGAAAGACTGAAGGAACTGCAGTGAAAAAATAAATTATTAATAGAAGATACCTTATGCTCAACTCATTAATAGTATTCAGATCTGTGACCTACTTAGACAGAAATAGAGTTTCTCTCTTAGTCTTCAAAACCTTTTGAATCGACTAGGATGGGCAAGTATAACTAGGGGGAGATTTCCTTCAGTATATCACTTAAGTTACATGTTGTGCCAGCAATTAAAAGGTAAGTGAGAAATACATTCATAATTTATGTTGCTTAGGAATCCTTATAGAAGCTTGTTTTCCAACTACTGCATTTATATGCCTTCACCATCTGTGGTTCACAAATTCAAGAAGCCATGTTAATTCTAACAAAGTGGCTGGCTTGGCAGATCAATCTGAGAGGGAACCTGGAGAATTATCTACTTTGGAAAGGTAATTTAAAACTAAATCCACCTTTAAAAATGAGTGTCCCCTTTGGTTTATAGGTTTCACTGGAGGGCAGCCCTACATATTGGAAGCGTTCCCTTTTGTTTGCCAACAGCAGGAAAGACTAAGGCCAAAACCCAAAAGGATATGACTTAGATAAGAGTGAGCATATGGCTCTCCAAGTTTTAATCACTAAGAAAGGAAAATATAGTTGTAGCCAATGGATAAACAGCTCTGTTTTATAAAAATCTCAGATCAGTTTAAACTTGATCGTCTGGCTAAAAACATCAGCAACTCAAAGGAACAAATCAGTTTGCATGCTAAACAAAACAAAACCAAACCATCCAAGGAGAAGTGAGACTAACAGGAAAATGAAAGCAATGGCATAGTTTGGTGCAGTAATCTCCTATAAAATAGGTTACCTGAAGTTGAAATATTTTATCAGCTTCTGTGACAGAGTTAAGAGGCAGGAGTTTGTTCAGATATCAAGCCTAAAAATGAATGGTCTGACATGAACATTGTTAATAAAATTAAAATTTCTGAAGTTATCAATAACCTCAGATATGCAGATGACACCACCCTTATGGCAGAAAGTGAAGAGGAACTAAAAAGCTTCTTGATGAAAGTAAAAGTGGAGAGTGAAAAAGTTGGCTTAAAGCTGGACATTCAGAAAACGAGATCACAACATCTGGTCCGATCACTTCATGGGAAATAGATGGGGAAAGAGGGGAAACAGTGTCAGATTTTATTTTTCTGGGCTCCAAAATCACTGCAGATGGTGACTGCAGCCATGAAATTAAAAGACGCTTACTCCTTGGAAGAAAAGTTACGACCAACCTAGATAGCATATTCAAAAGCAGAGACATTACTTTGCCAACAAAGGTCCATCTAGTCAAGGCTATGGTTTTTCCTGTAGTCATGTATGGATGTGAGAGTTGGACTGTGAAGAAAGCTGAGTGCCAAAGAATTGATGCTTTTGAACTGTGGTGTTGGAGAAGACTCTTGAGAGTCCCTCGGACTGCAAGGAGATCCAACCAGTCCATTCTGAAGGAGATCAACCCTGGGATTTCTTTGGAAGGAATGATGCTAAAGCTGAAACTCCAGTACTTTGGCCACCTCATGTGAAGAGTTGACTCATTGGAAAAGAGTCTGATGCTGGGAGAGATTGGGGGCAGGAGGAGAAGGGGGCAAGAGGAGAAGGGGACGACAGAAGATGAGATGGCTGGATGGCATCACTGACTCGATGGACGTGAGTCTGAATGAACTCTGGGAGTTGGTGATGGACAGGGAGGCCTGGCGTTCTGCAATTCATGGGGCCGCAAAGAGTCGGACACGACTGAGTGACTGAACTGAACTGAAGTTGTAAGGAAACAGTTTGTCACAGAATCTTGTGTCATTACATCATTCACATTGTATTTGAATATTCATGCTAAAGTTGACAATTCCTATGTTTGGGGTGAACTCTGGGAGTTGGTGATGGACAGGGAGGCCTAACGGGCTGCAGTTCATGGAGTCGCAGAGAGTTGGACACGACTGAGTGACTGAGCTGAACTGAGGTGATGGTTTTTTACTTTAAGCAAGAGATTGCAAATCTATTTTTACCTAAGGGTGAAGTGCAAATTGTCCTTATAAGAAGGTTAAAATGTTTCCAGTTTTCATAAAACTGTCATCCTATTGGTTGATTATATATGTTACTTGGACATCTTTGGCCCATCTGTTATCCACTTGTAAAAAGTTAAAGATTCAGTAATAGAACATAGAGTATTCCTGAATATGCTAATCAAATAAATTTAAGAAAGTTTGGTAGGCATCCATTTAACAAAACTTTAAGCCAATCTAGACAATCATTAAGCAAATATGTAAATAACACCTATTCTGGACTAGGTAGGCACTATTAATTATGTGAAGCTGTAAACTTGAACTTTCTTAAATATTTAGTATCATGATATTTGTGGTCATGCCTTAGTTTCATAGCTTGCATCCTTCCTTCTTCCTTCTTCTTTCTATTTTTCCCTTCCTTTCTTCCTTTCATATCAAACATATTTTAAGTTTCTTTTACATGCCAGGTACTAAATAAATGAAATGTGAACTTAGTCTTTTCAAACCTCATAGACGTGGGAGTTGATACATCAGTATATGGTAGCAGAAATCTGGAAGTTTGACTCAAAAGTAAAATATTAATCAGAGACTAAAAAACAGAAGTTATATCAGTTATAGTCTTTATTAAATTTTGTGCTAAGCATTCTAGATTCAAAGATGCCAAAATGAGTAAGGCAACCATACCCACAAGGAATACATAAGCAGTAGAAGGGAGATGGGGTGAAAACATATGTTTAAATAGGAGTATACATAAAAACCGTCCCAAGGCTGTTGAACAAATGGCCATATATGTATTGTCTCAAAGCAATATGCATTTATTATTTTACTGTCTGTAGTTCACATTTTGGCAAGGGTCTCCTTATGCTAAGATGAAGGCCATGTCAGGGCTTTGTTCCTTTATGGAGGCTACAGAGAATAATCTGTTTCCTTTACTTACATGACTTATAGGTGCTATCCTCATTCCTTTGCTTGTGGTTCCCCTTTTCCATCTTCAAAGTCATTAACACCGCATCTCTACAGATGCAAGCTTCACCTAGTTGTATCTCCCTCTGACTTTCTTCTTTTCTTAAAAAATTCAACTGGAGTATAGTTGGTTTACAATGTTGTGTTAGTTTAAGGTGTGCAGCAAAGTAAATCAGTTATACATGCCTTCTGTTGCTTTTCAGGACCCTTGGAATTACACTGGACCCAGCTGGATATTCCAAATAAGTCTCCCTTAATTCCATCTGCAATCACAATTATCTTTGCTATGTAACCAAAAATACTCACAGGCTCTGAAAATCCAGATATGAATATCTCTGATATCACAGTGCTACCAAAATGCAACAGAAATTCAGATTGATAAGATAATATATATAAAATACCCTGTAAAATATAAAGGATGATACTAATGTAAATGTTATGGCAGCAGGTTGCTATACTTTGGTTTGGCTGTGCAGCCTATGGAGGCATGTGAAATTAGGTAATTTTTCCCTTTTCTTCTCTACTCCCTCTAGGTTTTTAGTTACTATGTTTGACTTGCTTTTTTCCAAGAGTGGTGCTTTGGTAGTTTAAAGTCATATTTATTTTCCAGTTTAAGGACAATGGAATTACCAAATATTTTCCTGTACTCTAGGCACATTAATTCTGATATGTTGATCTATCTACATTCCCTGATTTTTACTGGTCCCAAATCACTTTGGATAGAAGCTTAACCCTTTCCACAGCTGTGATTCAGAAAAATAAAGACATGTTTGATGGCCTATGAGTAATGATACATGATTGACATTAAGAAACCAGTTTAAAGGAGCTGCTGCTGCTAAGTCACTTCAGTTGTGTCCAACTCTGTGCAGTCCCATGGACAGCAACCCACCAGGCTCCTCTGTCCCTGGAATTCTCCTGGCAAGAATACTGGAGTGGGTTGCCATTTCTTTCTCCAGTTTAAAGGAGAGCAGTGCCTTTCCAGTTGTTTTTTTTTTTTTCCCACTCCTCAGCTCCCATGAAAAAAATCACCATAGTTGGAAATATTTTTCTCTTCTGTTGATTCACCTTGAGAAGGACAGCTCCTGTTTATAACATGTTAAATTTTAACCTTTCCTGATAGGCTCTAAGCTTTCTTGATGGCTCAGATGATAAAAAATTTGCCTGTATTGCTGGAAACCAGGTACCATCCTTGAGTTGGGAAGATCCCTTGGAGAAGGGAATGGCTACCCACTCCATTATTCTTGCCTGGAGAATCCCATGGACAGAGAATCCTGGCAGTTTATAGTCCATGGAGTCACCTAGATTGCCTGAACAATAGTGATACTTGCTGAAAAATTGAGTTGTAGGAGAGGGGCATGCAAAATTTGTTAGAATACTATCACACTTCCTACAGGTTTAAAACTAACTAACTAATTAACTAACTAAAGGCCCAAGACACTGCCCTTGTGTGCATGCTAAGTTGCTTCAGTCGTGTCTGACTCTTTGGGACCCCATGAGCTGTAGCCTATCAGGGCCATCTGTCCATGGCATTCTCCAGGCAAGAATACTGGAGTGGGTTGCCATGCCCACCTCAAGACACTGCCCATTGGATGGCAAATGAGAAGTTTTACAATTATTTAGTTAGAGAAGAGAAGCAAAGGATGTAAAGGATGACAGCTTTTGAGCTTAAAAGTTACTAGAGCTAGGCTTTCAGAAGTTGAAATTGCAACAACTTTTAGGATGAATTAAGAAAGACTGGTAGTACACAGAAAATAATTGAAGTGTTTCCAATTCTGTGCTGTTACAGTGCCATGGTTAACATTCTTGAATATATGACTGTGTATGAGTATGGGATTGATAATTCTCCATATAGAATTCTTCCTCTCAATGAGACTGGAATGAAGATTTTCATACATTAGACACTCCTTTAAACTTTACTCATTAAGTGAACATGAGGTTGATTGCTTGAATTGTTTCAGTCCAGGGATAAACTCACAGGACAGCTGTAATAAAACCTTTCAGCCACAACAGACTCAGAATAGAACCAGTCTTTAGAGATAGAGGAAGATGATCCCATTTGTCTAGTGGTTGTGAAGTAGATTAACCTTAGATAAAGTTCAATTTTGTGCATCATTTAGGATAGAAACTTCTTACAGGACAAAGAACAATAACTTGGTGTCAGAAACTGTGAGTTAAATTCCCACTTTACTCATTACTAAAACAAGACCGTGAACAAGTTTTTTTATTTCTTTGAACTTTGATTTCCTAGGTAAAGGAGCATGATACTTGGGTGACATCAGTGAAAAAAGCACAGTTCAGGGCATGTGCAGTTACATTTGAGAAACTCTAGATGTTCTTGAACCAGAAAATAAGGATTTGTGGTGTTTGAAAGGATTATGATCATTAGTTGTGATCACACTCCCTTTCTGTTTGTGGCATTGGAGAGCCTGGAGCAAAAGATCCAAGGAGGAGTTTAACAGTAAGTCTATAGGCTTCTAACCTAATGTTTATTCAGCACCCCTCAATGAGATTATGATGTGATTGTTATCAGAGATTGGAGTTGTGCTGAACTTTGGCCAGAGTATTAAGTAGGCATCTCTGTTTGAAAAGGACTTCTGGTGTAAGGACTAAACAGTCTTTCCAGTAGAAGTGTATTATTAAAGAGCTGGCATATTTGAGTAGGTTCTACATTAATGGTGTGCATTTGTACCCAACTCATAAAAACTAGTAGGGATCAATTATGCTTCAATCCAATACACTGAGACAAAAAGATACTATGAAATTGCTCAGCTGTTTCTTCTATATGGTTGAAAATGATCTTAGTAGAACGCAAAGCCTCTTTAACTTGTAAAATATATCATTATATTTTGCTTTGAGTAATGTGCAAGTTAATGTCCCTCCCATTCCAATCATAACAATCCCTCAGCCAACTGTAAAAGATCCTTTAATGATTATTTTCTCTGCTTAATGCCTTTTTTCATCTGTAGTTAGACAAGTGGAGCTGGAGCGCCTTGCCTATGTGCTATCATTTGTTTCAGAGATGCTTGGGAGTTAAAAATTCAAGGCATTTGCAAAAAATGTTGAAAGTTAAGTGGATATATTAACATCGTACTAACCAATAAATTAAAACTGCAATGAAATAAAATAGAATTTCAAATTCAAAAGGTCTTATCTCATGAAAAACTTAAGCTGTGCTAAATTTTCACTGTATATAAAATTGCACAATTAGGAAGGAACTCAGTGGCTAATGGTTTTAAAATATTCATATTAGTCTTGTCATTTCATGTTTATACAACTTCAGGAGAGCTTCAATGTATAAAAACCACAACAATTCACTTAAAGTGGCATTTTTAAGTTTTCTAAGTGATTTGGATACCCAAGCCTTTTTTATAAAAGATTTTCTTAGTATGATAATTAGGCAATGGTTCAATTCATTCCAAATGTCTAGTAAAGTTCCTCCTAACTATTAATTATATCTTACTAAAAGCTTCCAAGTGGTTCAAAATTTTAATGTTTCAAAGGGTTATAATTTTCTTGTTCTTAAAAAGAGAGGCTAAATTAAAGACGGCAGACCTACTGGGAAGGTGAAACTCTGTCTTCGTTCTTCTTGTGCCTAGGCTTATGCTACAGAAAGACTGAGAATGATAAGACCTCCAGGGAAATGCTTGTATTAGTGAGCGCCTGTTTGCTTTGTGACACACAGTCCTCAGTGTTTGCCTTTTCCTCCTAGAACCTAACATTGCTAGATATTGACACTCTGCTACCCTCACCCTAGCTTAGTAATCAAAGGCTAACTTCCTAAAGTTCAAGAACTGTTTCTTATTCTCTCAGTATGTGTAACAGTAGATATACAGTATATATAGCATATCAAGTACTTAGCTGCTTTCCATTTACATAAAAATGTCTATATGCACATATGTGTGTGTCTATTGTATAGTAAAGAATTTGTCTATTTGTCCCAGATTCCTGGGATTGAGTTTCTAAACCCTTGGAATATCCTGAGAGATAAGAGTATATTTGTTGTTCACAATGGGCTCCTGAGATGACTACTGATTTTATACACATGGGATGCTTCTTAGTGGACTCTTGGATAGCCTATGCAGCTAAGTTTCCAAGTTGACTCAGAATGGAGGCAGGCCAGAAAGACCAACCATTTGACTAGAGGATTAGGACTTGGAGCCACACGCTATAAGCCCAACCTCTGGGAAGAAGAGGACCTGAAGATTGATCAGTCATATAGCCAATGATTTAGCCACTGGGTCTGCATAATGAAACTTCAATAAAATCTCTGGACATTAAGGCTTAAGTAAGCTCCTTGGCTAGTAAACATATCAATGTGTTGAGAGGTAACAAGTCTTGATTCCATATGAGAGGACCCTCAGGATTTTCCCAGAACTCTCCACATGTTTGCCTTCTTTGACTTGCTCTGATTTGTATCTTTAATAATAATAAAAGTCTAATTATAAGGATAGCACTTTACTGAGTTCTATGAGTCAGTCTAGTGAGTTATCAAACCTGAGGATATCATGGGAACCACTAAATATGTGGCAAGTTGGTCATAAATATCAGAGGCCCGAGGACTCCTGAATTTACAGGTGGCATATGAAATGAAAGCAGTCTTGTTGAGGACTATACACTTAATTTGTGGAATCTACTCTAATTTTGGATAGTTAGTGCTAGAATTGAATTGTGTTACAGTATGTGTGTGTGAAACATATAAATATTTCAATCTTAGCATCTCTAATTAATGGTGGCAACAAGTTATTACATATTATCAACTTTTGAAATGAATATTTAAACCTTTACTATGAAATGCCTGCAGCTTCCCAGGTGGCACAGTGCTAAAGAATCCACTTACCAATGCAGAAGACACAAGAGATGCAGGTTTGATCCCTGGGTTGGAAAGATCCCCTGGAGAGGGGAATGGCAACCCACTCCAGTATTGTTGCCTGGAAAACTCCAAAGACAGAGGAGCTTTGTGAGCTAGAATCCATGAGGTTGCAAAGAGTCAGACATTACAGCACACTAGACCTATGAGCTATATGAAGTACTTATATTGCACTGCCCAATCCGCTCAGAGTAAATCCAGAGCTGGCATTATTAATCTTCTTAGGGAACAGTCCTCTGGGGTTTGGGAAATTCTTTTGAGTTTCTGCTACTCTATGCCTAATTCAGGTACTGGACAGAATGAGACTGCATTCATAGGCAGAGGAGTTGTGGAAGACAAAACTTATGGAAGACAAAAATGGCTCAATCATGAGTTTTATTCTCTCTTTCCTATGTCTTCTTACACTTTGTGACTTTGATTTCTTATTTTCCTTTGCATCTTCTCCATATCATTGCCTTTTCAAAGGCACAAACATTACAAGCTCATTTCCACTGATGAGTAAATGCCTAACTGATCTTCCAGTGTTCTCCACCCTCTAAGCAGAGTCCTCCTCAGTTCTCTTACTAATATATCAAGAAGGCCTCACTACCTATTCTGACCCTGTGAAACTGGTTCTCATGATAAGTTGGATTAAACAGGCCTGTCTCCTGTGAACCTTGTTCTCTTTATAAAAATAACAAGCAGGTGATTGTGTCAGAAACTCCTTTAAATGCTTCACTTTTTGTACCTTACATAAATCATGAGGTAGATGCTATTTTTATCCTCATCTTATAGATGATTGTGTGAGACATGAGTTAAAATTTTTCCTTAAGACCCCTCAGCTAGTAAGTGGAAGAGCCGAGATTTCAGACAAGGCAGTTTGATTCTAGAGTCACACCCATAATTATTGATTTATGTTCCCTCACATAAAATGTTTCTTAATGTGTGTAGTACTGTGCTCTTGCTTATCCTAGAATAAGTAGTTCATTAAATATGTAAGAATATTCCTCTTATTTCCATAGTCCTCTTTCTCACAATGTTCCCACAAGTACTCTTTCCACCATATTGAATTATTTGCTGTTTCTCAAATACCTACTGCTTTCTCCAGCATCCCCCTTGCTTTTTCCTGTGCTTGGAGAGCCCCTCCCATTTCTTCACAACACTTATTCCTATTTCTACTCATTCTTCAACTCAGCCTGTTAATTTTTCCTGATGAAAAGTCTGGGGAAAAAGACATTTCTCTGACTCCCTTCAGTATCTGCATGCTTTTATTGTGACACTTATCACAGCTGTAGTGACAAATTTACTTTTGTTTTCTTAGAGGACTAAAATGTATTTGATAGAGGTGTATTGTGTTACATATATATACTTCTGGATTTGGCCTAGCATAAATTCTATAATATCATTCATTGAAAATTTTAAAAACAAATTAATGAAACTAGATAATAACATTTCAGGATTTCTGAAACCTAAGTTGATAGACAACAGTTTTCCATTTGCTGTATCCTAAGAGTCTTATAGAACATCTCTAGGGATGGTGAGAAGGAAAGTGTATTTATAATGTATTTACTTGATGTGTGCTTACATCATAGCACCTACAAGTTTATCCTAATCTTAGACATGGATTGAGGTCAAAATGAAAGAAAAAATAGGGAATAACTTTTTATGCCTCCCTTCTAAACATTAACTAAACTTCAGGGAATTTAAAATTTCTTGAGAGATACGATTAAAATTCTAACATTTTTAATACTTCAAATACACATAGGCATAATCGCCCACAGATGTATTCTTGGATAAACTGTTGGTATAGAATACCATAGTATACTAATAAGGAAATGGCAACCTACTCCAGTATTCTTGTCTGGAGAATCCCACAGATGGAGGAGTCTGCTAGGCTATAGTCCATGGGGTCGCAAAGAGTTGGACACAACTGAGCGACTTCACTCACTCACTCACTCACTCACTCACTCACTCATAGTATAAGTATCCATAGTATACATAGTGTGTGTGTGTAAATATTTCCCAGTATCACCATGTGAAATGTGACAAAGTGTTCTATCTCTTTAAGTTACTTTCTTAATATAACAAAATTATAATAAATATTCACTTTTAAAGCTTTATATCTTATCCCATCAATTATTACAGCTGTTATTTAGAAAGATTTTCTCCAGTGATTTCTGTTTTTATTTGGAAGTTTATTTGGAAGTTTGGAAAAACAAAAAGAGTGGGTGTATCTGTGATTGCAAAAGAACAATTTCATTTATGAAAATACATGTATTTCCCTGCATATTTTGAGATTCTTCAAGATGTAGGGGACTATTGCAGAATGAAAGGTTCTCCTGTCTGGTATGAGTGAACTATTCTAATAATAATGGGTATCCATGATAAACATTAATTTTGTGTAACTGTAGGGCACTGGGAAGAAAAGTCAATTTGATGGCTTTTGCCTATAGAAGCATCACTTCAGTTCAGTTCAGTCACTCAGTCATGTCCGACTCTGCGACCCCATAAATCGCAGCACGCCAGGCCTCCCTGTCCATCAACAACTCCCAAAGTTCACTCACACTCACGTCCATCGAGTCAGTAATGCCATCCAGCCATCTCATCCTCTGTCGTCCCCTTCTCCTCCTGCCCCCAATCCCTCCCAGCATCAGAGTCTTTTTCAGTGAGTCAACTCTTCTCTCTTATACACATCTAGATGTGTATAAGAGACAGATCATGAGGTAGATGCTATTTTTATCCTCATCTTATAGATGATTGTGTGAGACATGAGTTAAAATTTTTCCTTAAGACCCCTCAGCTAGTAAGTGGAAGAGCCGAGATTTCAGACAAGGCAGTTTGATTCTAGAGTCACACCCATAATTATTGATTTATGTTCCCTCACATAAAATGTTTCTTAATGTGTGTAGTACTGTGCTCTTGCTTATCCTAGAATAAGTAGTTCATTAAATATGTAAGAATATTCCTCTTATTTCCATAGTCCTCTTTCTCACAATGTTCCCACAAGTACTCTTTCCACCATATTGAATTATTTGCTGTTTCTCAAATACCTACTGCTTTCTCCAGCATCCCCCTTGCTTTTTCCTGTGCTTGGAGAGCCCCTCCCATTTCTTCACAACACTTATTCCTATTTCTACTCATTCTTCAACTCAGCCTGTTAATTTTTCCTGATGAAAAGTCTGGGGAAAAAGACATTTCTCTGACTCCCTTCAGTATCTGCATGCTTTTATTGTGACACTTATCACAGCTGTAGTGACAAATTTACTTTTGTTTTCTTAGAGGACTAAAATGTATTTGATAGAGGTGTATTGTGTTACATATATATACTTCTGGATTTGGCCTAGCATAAATTCTATAATATCATTCATTGAAAATTTTAAAAACAAATTAATGAAACTAGATAATAACATTTCAGGATTTCTGAAACCTAAGTTGATAGACAACAGTTTTCCATTTGCTGTATCCTAAGAGTCTTATAGAACATCTCTAGGGATGGTGAGAAGGAAAGTGTATTTATAATGTATTTACTTGATGTGTGCTTACATCATAGCACCTACAAGTTTATCCTAATCTTAGACATGGATTGAGGTCAAAATGAAAGAAAAAATAGGGAATAACTTTTTATGCCTCCCTTCTAAACATTAACTAAACTTCAGGGAATTTAAAATTTCTTGAGAGATACGATTAAAATTCTAACATTTTTAATACTTCAAATACACATAGGCATAATCGCCCACAGATGTATTCTTGGATAAACTGTTGGTATAGAATACCATAGTATACTAATAAGGAAATGGCAACCTACTCCAGTATTCTTGTCTGGAGAATCCCACAGATGGAGGAGTCTGCTAGGCTATAGTCCATGGGGTCGCAAAGAGTTGGACACAACTGAGCGACTTCACTCACTCACTCACTCACTCACTCACTCACTCATAGTATAAGTATCCATAGTATACATAGTGTGTGTGTGTAAATATTTCCCAGTATCACCATGTGAAATGTGACAAAGTGTTCTATCTCTTTAAGTTACTTTCTTAATATAACAAAATTATAATAAATATTCACTTTTAAAGCTTTATATCTTATCCCATCAATTATTACAGCTGTTATTTAGAAAGATTTTCTCCAGTGATTTCTGTTTTTATTTGGAAGTTTATTTGGAAGTTTGGAAAAACAAAAAGAGTGGGTGTATCTGTGATTGCAAAAGAACAATTTCATTTATGAAAATACATGTATTTCCCTGCATATTTTGAGATTCTTCAAGATGTAGGGGACTATTGCAGAATGAAAGGTTCTCCTGTCTGGTATGAGTGAACTATTCTAATAATAATGGGTATCCATGATAAACATTAATTTTGTGTAACTGTAGGGCACTGGGAAGAAAAGTCAATTTGATGGCTTTTGCCTATAGAAGCATCACTTCAGTTCAGTTCAGTCACTCAGTCATGTCCGACTCTGCGACCCCATAAATCGCAGCACGCCAGGCCTCCCTGTCCATCAACAACTCCCAAAGTTCACTCACACTCACGTCCATCGAGTCAGTAATGCCATCCAGCCATCTCATCCTCTGTCGTCCCCTTCTCCTCCTGCCCCCAATCCCTCCCAGCATCAGAGTCTTTTTCAGTGAGTCAACTCTTCTCTCTTATACACATCTAGATGTGTATAAGAGACAGATCATGAGGTAGATGCTATTTTTATCCTCATCTTATAGATGATTGTGTGAGACATGAGTTAAAATTTTTCCTTAAGACCCCTCAGCTAGTAAGTGGAAGAGCCGAGATTTCAGACAAGGCAGTTTGATTCTAGAGTCACACCCATAATTATTGATTTATGTTCCCTCACATAAAATGTTTCTTAATGTGTGTAGTACTGTGCTCTTGCTTATCCTAGAATAAGTAGTTCATTAAATATGTAAGAATATTCCTCTTATTTCCATAGTCCTCTTTCTCACAATGTTCCCACAAGTACTCTTTCCACCATATTGAATTATTTGCTGTTTCTCAAATACCTACTGCTTTCTCCAGCATCCCCCTTGCTTTTTCCTGTGCTTGGAGAGCCCCTCCCATTTCTTCACAACACTTATTCCTATTTCTACTCATTCTTCAACTCAGCCTGTTAATTTTTCCTGATGAAAAGTCTGGGGAAAAAGACATTTCTCTGACTCCCTTCAGTATCTGCATGCTTTTATTGTGACACTTATCACAGCTGTAGTGACAAATTTACTTTTGTTTTCTTAGAGGACTAAAATGTATTTGATAGAGGTGTATTGTGTTACATATATATACTTCTGGATTTGGCCTAGCATAAATTCTATAATATCATTCATTGAAAATTTTAAAAACAAATTAATGAAACTAGATAATAACATTTCAGGATTTCTGAAACCTAAGTTGATAGACAACAGTTTTCCATTTGCTGTATCCTAAGAGTCTTATAGAACATCTCTAGGGATGGTGAGAAGGAAAGTGTATTTATAATGTATTTACTTGATGTGTGCTTACATCATAGCACCTACAAGTTTATCCTAATCTTAGACATGGATTGAGGTCAAAATGAAAGAAAAAATAGGGAATAACTTTTTATGCCTCCCTTCTAAACATTAACTAAACTTCAGGGAATTTAAAATTTCTTGAGAGATACGATTAAAATTCTAACATTTTTAATACTTCAAATACACATAGGCATAATCGCCCACAGATGTATTCTTGGATAAACTGTTGGTATAGAATACCATAGTATACTAATAAGGAAATGGCAACCTACTCCAGTATTCTTGTCTGGAGAATCCCACAGATGGAGGAGTCTGCTAGGCTATAGTCCATGGGGTCGCAAAGAGTTGGACACAACTGAGCGACTTCACTCACTCACTCACTCACTCACTCACTCACTCATAGTATAAGTATCCATAGTATACATAGTGTGTGTGTGTAAATATTTCCCAGTATCACCATGTGAAATGTGACAAAGTGTTCTATCTCTTTAAGTTACTTTCTTAATATAACAAAATTATAATAAATATTCACTTTTAAAGCTTTATATCTTATCCCATCAATTATTACAGCTGTTATTTAGAAAGATTTTCTCCAGTGATTTCTGTTTTTATTTGGAAGTTTATTTGGAAGTTTGGAAAAACAAAAAGAGTGGGTGTATCTGTGATTGCAAAAGAACAATTTCATTTATGAAAATACATGTATTTCCCTGCATATTTTGAGATTCTTCAAGATGTAGGGGACTATTGCAGAATGAAAGGTTCTCCTGTCTGGTATGAGTGAACTATTCTAATAATAATGGGTATCCATGATAAACATTAATTTTGTGTAACTGTAGGGCACTGGGAAGAAAAGTCAATTTGATGGCTTTTGCCTATAGAAGCATCACTTCAGTTCAGTTCAGTCACNGGCACCCCACCCCAGTACTCTTGCCTGGAAAATCCAGTGGACTGAGTAGCCTGGTGGGCTGCAGTCCATGGGGTTGCTAAGAGTCGGTCAGACTGAGCGACTTCACTTTCACTTTTCTCCTTCATGCATTGGAGAAGGAAATGGCAACCCACTCCAGTATTCTTGCCTGGAGAATCCCAGGGATGGGGGAGCCTGGTGGGCTGCCGTCTATGGGGTCACACAGAGTCGAACACGACTGAAGTGACTTAGCAGCAGCAGCAGCAGCAGCAGCAGCAGCAGCATACCTGAATGGTCTAGAGGTTTTCCCTACTTTCTTCAATTTGAGCATACTAGCCCCTATTTTGTCATGGATTATTACTTTTCTCCTAGAAAGTGACTGTAGTGGATTGCTAAGTTTTTTTCTTTCTATGAATTCCTAAAGAATGTCAAAAGCCAGTAGCCCACAGTTCATGGAGATCATCTGGCTGACCTCTGTAAGCTATAACACTAGTCACTCAAGTTATTCTTGCCTTGACCTGGCTAAAAATGCACCTGCTGTGATCCTAAATAAAAGTCAAAATTTTTCATAGGACATTTATTGTATACTTAGTGATTAGTATTCCTCTAGCTACCTGTGCCTTATTATTTTGTTCATTAGGGTTCAGTTCTGATTGTAAGTAAATGTACGTCAATAGGAATCTTCTGCTAAGTCACTTCAGTTGTATCTGACTCTTTGTGACCCTGTGGACTGTAGCCCACCAGGCTCCTTTGTCTATGGGATTCTCCAGGTAAGAACACTAGAGTGGGTTGCCATTTCTTTACTTCAAATTTGTGTTTGGTTATAGAGCAGTGGTTACATGATTGTTACTTCACTAATTTTGTAAATTGCTAGTAACTTTCCTTGTTTATATAGTCCTTACATAGTGGATGGAAATTATTTAACTGAGTAAAAAATAAAAAATGTGTCATCATTTCTTGACTCAAAATATAACAATCCCAGTGCTGAGTGTTATATATGTTTATTCATAAAATTTCCATCACAAATTATTTGGTAATGAGAATTATTGTCTCCTCTTACACATAGGTTTAATGAGACTTCATAATTTGATAATCTATCTAGGATCACACAGATACTAAGTGGCAAAGCAACAGTCATGCTCAGGGCTTGCTGATTCTTGTAGTCTATATTCGCAACTGTTAGGCAAATCTGCCTTCTTTAGTGCCAGTGTGGGAAGACATTATAGTGCAAAACAGCAAATATCAGAGAATTAATGATGACTACACAGTAGAGAAATTTTTTAAATTTTCTAACGTTGCAAATTGTACTGTTTTTCTTATTTGCCAAACAATGGTATAATCTACAGATCCATCCCTATTATTTCAAAGAAAGCATAGGGTGATTTACAAAGTTAAGAGGACAATCATTTCTGTGAAATATGTAGCTGGCATTTGCAGAGAACACTTTTGAAGAATATATATTTTTAAAAATACCAGTGTTGCCTAGATCTGTGCAGTAGAAACCTAAGCATAACAGTAGCTAGTGTTACAGATATTTAATTGAACAAGATAAAATGTGAACATGGGGCAAATGATGGCGGAGACACTAAAAATTATGTATAAAACCTGAAATAATAAGGATGTGATGATTGGAATACAAACTGGAACTGAATGGATTATTGAAGCAGATTCAAGAATAATACAAAACCAAAGTGATGAACAAGGGATTTAAACAGAATGATGACAGAGATAATTTTGTTATTCTACCTTGAATAGAGATTAAAATTAATATTTGATTTTAGCTGTATATATTTTCAGTTTGTGATTATATATATGTCTACATAATGGGTTGTGTATGTGAATCTACATAGTTTGCTACACAACTGAAATTTGTCCTTCAATTTATACTTCCCCTACCCTTAACATGCCCAAAATTTACCTACAGCTTACTCTGTCAAACAACTATGAAATTTTTCTCTAGAATGTTTATTATATTGCTGTTGATGACTTATTGTTCTAATGAACCCTAGATCATTGTGTATTAACTCTCTGACAAAATGCTTATGATTCCTTCCAGAATATAGTTTTAACCACTCTTATAAAACATTCCTTTGACTATATAGTCTGTAGGAGAAGCTGTCTTTGAGATAATGTTAACCTAGAATGAGAGAATCCAGATGACAAGTACAGTTTGAATATCTGATGGGACACATCAAAGACCATTCCTTTCTGGGAACTGGACTAGATAATTTATACTACACTATGAATTTAGCTCCATATAGTAGTAGTTGGGAACCACCTGAATCCCCAAGTCATTTTTTACCTCATCTAAGATTATCTAATGATTTACCATTTATGTTTCTTCTAGTTCCCCACCCCTCCCCCATCTCTTTGCACGTCACCATCCTGCAGGTTTTGAACCTTAGTGCACATCCCATTCTGACTTTCATTTATCATTGGTTAATCTTACTATAGGATGCTTCATGAGCCCCATGCTGATTCTGCTTTTCACACAGTCCTCTACTGAGCTTATTTACTCATTCATTTCTGTTTTGTTGTTGTTGGAATAATTATCTTTCCTCCCTTTCTCTTCATTGCTAGTAATTTCCCCCAGGACCTATCCTAATAACAAATTTCAACAGAGACCTAGCCCTTTTATGATTAATCATATTTTTATTTTTAAGTGAAAGAAATGAAAAACATAGGCAAATAGTAGTTTTATAAAGGACTGATTGATAGTAAAAATGTAATTATAAGGCAAAAATAATTTTAATGTTATTTTTGTAGTATGTTTGCTTTATTTCTAATAAGCTTTTAAAAATAATTGTTAACTAATTTAAGAATTTCATATTTGTAGGCAATGACATAAAAATGTACTAAAAATGAAATTTGTTTAAAGAGTTAAACAATTTTAGAGATTGTTCTTATGTTAATAACCAACATCCTATTCATAAACAACAGAACTCACATATAAAATGTAGTCAACTTTTGTATTTATGTTGTGCATTAAAGAGACTGAGTTTAAGTAAACACAAAACATGCATTGGTTATATCACTTCCTTTCCTTTTGGTACCTACTAGGACTTCTCTGTACCCTTCAATCATCTAACTCAAACTGACTCACCACTTTTCCTAAGTCTTCTTTAAAATGGTATTTATCTAGTCAGATTTCCATTGATTAAATTTGAATGTATATTGGTCAATTACTGTCTTCTAGAACAAGTCAGTAATTATGCAATATCTGTGTTTTTGCTGGTTGGGTTACAAAGAAATCAGTTCTTCAGTTCTGACAAGAACTGATGGCCAAGTTCTAAACCTTTTTTGAACTTTATGGTAGAAATTGACTGTGTAATATCCATGAAATGCTGATGAGATCAGAGAAAATGGTCATTAAGGTCTTTGAAAGAGAAATATGAATTAAAAACTTTAGACAGAAGCCATAAAATCCAAAATTATATTCCTAAAATAATAATTAGTAAGTTCTCTAATGTAGTTTTGGAGAAGGCAATGGCACTCCAATCCAGTAATCTTACCTGGAAAATCCCATGGATGGAGGAGCCTGGTAGGCTGCAGTCCATGGGGTTGCTAAGAGTCAGACATGACTGAGTGACTTTACTTTCACTTTTCTCTTTCATGCATTGGAGAGGGAAATGGCAACCCACTCCAGTGTTCTTGCCTGGAGAATCCCAGGGATGGGGGAGCCTGGTGGGCTTCCGTCTATGGGATCGCACAGAGTCGGACACCACTGAAGCGACTTAGCAACAGGAGCAATGTAGTTTGTTTCATTTTTAAAAATATTAATCTCTGCAATGTTTTCAAACATTAATGTATCTCATAAAACTAATAGCCACTCTGAAGCAATAACATTTTATATTTCTTATTAAGTGTACATTTAACTGGAGAAAGATTAAGCCTTTTTTTTTTTCATAGCTATTGTTTCTTCCTAGGTAGTTATTGATGATTGATAATTATCACTTTAGTTTTCCACTTGAATTGATATCATCACATTGGGTAGCCAACATTCTAAGTCAGCCATCCAAGAAAGCAACTTATTGTTAACTACAAAACTACCTGATTGAAATGCATGGAGTTCTAAAAGCCATTAGCTTTTATGTGCAGAGTGAAAAGTTTGCTCCATTGGCATGTAATTTCATTTTTATAGTCAGGAGATAACAATAACATGAAAACATTACTACCAATGAAAATATACCTTATGAAGAAAGTAGAGTGGAGGAAAATGGAAGATTAGTTATTCTAAGATAAGTGGCTTTGTATATATGATAAAAAGTAAGAACAAAAATGAATCTACCTTAAGCAATTGGATGACCATAGCACTGAATAATAAATATTATAGAGTCTTCACTAAAAATGATAAATTGACAACCATATAAAGTTTTTCTCAACAATGCACCTGAAAATTCTGTCTTCTGGCATCCATTGATATAAAATGGGAGAAAAGAGGACTTTTAAAAGAGAACAGCTTATTTTTTAAGCAATGCATAGAATACAATTTATATGAATCAACACTGACAATGGTGTCTACATTAATAATTAGCAAAATACTCCCTGTTCTACATTGACTGTTGCAATAATCTATACTAGATCATTTGTTCTTGTTACAGGTTCTTTATATACCATTAGGGATATTTTACTCTTTAAGTTGTCCTTAGAAAATTAACTTTGTATAGCAAAGTCCTTCTCTATTATTATTTTTTTGTTTGGTCCAAATATATATACGTGAAAAACCTACTTCTGAAAAATATTGTTAGGTTGTTGCAAAAGTAATTGTGGTTTTGCATTGTTGAACTTTGCCTTTAGATACTGTAATACATTCTTAAATAAATGTAGTTAAGTTATACATAATTTTAATGTGCATTTCTTGCTTTATGTTTTTTACTGACTTCTAACTTGCTGTTTGTTTTATATGTGTTTTATACTATAAAAGTTATGTTAGACAAAAAGCCAACTTAAGCAAATTCAAGCAATTTTCTTATTTGAGTTCAAAATGGGTTGTAAGGCAGTGGAGACAACTCACAGCATCAACAACCCACTTGGCTCAGGAACTTCTAATGGACTTTCAGTGTAGAGGTGGTTCAAGAAGACCACCTCTTGCAAAGGAGACACGAAACTTGAAGATGAGGAGTGTAGTGGCTGCCCATCAAATGTTGACAATGACCCACTGAAAGCATCATTGAAGCTGATCCTCTTACAACCTCATAAGAAGCTGCTGAAGAACTGAACATTGACCATTCTGTAGTCATCTGGCATTTGAAACAAATTAGAAGGGTGAAAAAGCTTGATAAGTGGGCACCTCATGAGATGACCACAAATTTTAAAAAATCATCATTTTGAAGTGTTGTCTTCTCTTATTCTACACAACAACAAACCATTTCTCAATTGGATTGTGATGTGTGACAAAAAGTGGATTGAGTGCAATGCCCAGTTCAGTGGTGGGACCAAGAAGCTCCAAAGCACTTCCTAAAGCCAAACTTGCACCAAGAAAAGGTCATGGTCACTGTTTGATGGTCTGGTCCCAACCTGTCTGATCCACTATAGCTTTCTGAATCCCGGCAAAACCATTCCATCTGAGAAGTATGCTTAGCAAATTGATGAGATGCACTGAAAAATTACAATGCCTGCAGCTGGCATTTGTCAACAGAAAGGGCCCAATTCCTCTCCAAACAGCACCTGACCACACACTGCACAACCAGCATGTCAAAAGTTGAACAAATTGGGCTATGAAGTTTTGCCTCATCTGCCATATTCACCTGACCTCTCACCAACTGACTACCACTTCTTCAAGCATCTCAATAACTTTTTGCAGGGAAAATGCTTCCATAACCAGCTGGAGGCAGAAACTGCTTTCCAAGAGTTCATTGAATCCCAAAGCACAGACTTATGCTACAGGAATAAACAAACATTTCTCATTGACAAAAAATGTGTTGGTTGTAATGGTTCCTATTTTGATTAATAAAGATGTGTTTGAGCCTAGTTATGATGATTTAAAATTCATGGTTTGAAACTACAATTATGTTTATCCGATGTCTTAGGTTGCTCAGTCACGTCCTATTCTGCAAACCCATGGACTGTAGCCCACCAGACTCCTCTGACCATGGGATTTCCCGGGCAAGAATACTGGAGTGGGTTGCCATTTCCTTTTCCAGGGGATCTTCCAACTCAGGGGTTGAACTTGTCTCCTGCATGGCAAGCAGCTTATTTCCCACTGAGTCAAGAGGGAAACCCCACAATTATATTTGTACCAACCTAAATATTAGTCCTCAGCATTGTCCTTACATGTGCTTTTAAAAGTCCCATTGTGAGTGGTGTCACTCGTGTCCAACTCTTTGGGACCCCATGGACTGTAGCCCACCAGGCTCCTCCATCCATGGGATTCTCCAGGCAGGAATACTGGAGTTGGTTGCCATTTCCTTTTCCAGGGGATCTTCCCGACCCAGGGATCAAACCCATGTCTCCCACATTGCAGGCAGACGCTTTAACCTCTAAGCCACCAGGGAAGTCAAAAGTCCCACTATTAAATAAAATTTATTTCTTTGATACTGTTAAACAAGGTAGTAATAATTCATCTGAGTTTATTGTCAGAAGCTTACTATTGAGATTATTGATATAAATACCTGATTCCAATTTTAGATGCTAAGGGTTATATATACTTAAAATAATGAACTTTGTATAGTACTAGCAGTTGGACTATAAAGAAAGCTGAGTGCCGAAGAATTGATGCTTTTGAACTGTGGTGTTGGAGAAGACTCTTGAGAGCCTTAGATTGCAAGGAGATCCAACCAGTCCATTCTGAAGGAGATCAGTCCTGGGTGTTCTTTGGAAGGAATGATGCTGAAGCTGAAACTCCAGTACTTTGGCCACCTGATGTGAACAGCTGTCATTTGAAAAGACCCTGATGCTGGGAAAGACTGAGGGCAGGAGGAGAAGGGGATGACAGGAGATGAGATGGTTGGATGGCCTCACCAATTCAATGGACATGAGTTTGGGTAAACTCCAGTAGTTGGTGATGGACAGGGAGGCCTGGCATGGTGCAGTTCATGGGGTCACAAAGAGTCGGACACAACTGAGCAACTGAACTGAACTGAGCCTTTTCATGAATCTTTGCACATATATTATTTGATTTGATCTCTTGAGCAGCCATGAATGTCAGTTTTATTATTTATAAATGGAGTCTTGACGAGATTAAGAGATTTGTTCATGCTAACCCAATTCATAAGTAGTTCAATTCCAAAGCACTTATTAAGCACAGAATACATGATAGTTAATGTTCTGGCCCACTAGGATATTAAAAACAATTTCTAAAATGTACCTACTCTCATGGGATTAATCTCAAGTATAGAGGTAAACAAATATGTACCCAAATATGTATCCCAAATATGTAGAATGTGATGTATATTCAAAACATGAAAGTGGTATAGAGAAAGAGGTAATTGTACTGTCTTTTAGAGTTATGAAATACTTTATGGGGGGTTGGTACTTGAATTACATTTTTATTGGTGAATATGAGTTTGCCACTAAGACAAATGAAGGCAGGGAATGTTCAAAATTAGTAACCTACAATGTATGCACTCTTTAATATACAACTTTGTGACTATGCTTTGCTATATTAGTTTTCTATTGCTGGTATAAAGAAATTAGCACACATTTAGTGGCTTACTGTATGTTAGAAGTCTGATATGGGTCTTGATGAGCTGAAGTCAACTTGTTATCTAGGCTATGTTCCTTTCTGAAGGCTCTAAGGAAAATTTTCATTTTCTTACTTTTTCAGCTCCCATTCCTCATAGTCCCCTTCCTCCATCTTCAAAGCTATAAACAATCACATCCTTTTGAACTTTCTTTAGTCATCATCACATCTCTTGATGCCCACAGCCAGGAAAGATGCTTTACTTTTAAGGAGTCATGTGATTAAAACAGGCTGACCTAGGTAATCTAGGACAATCTTTCCATTTCAAAGTCTCTAACATTAATCAATTCTGTGAAATCCCTTTTTGTCATGTAACGTCATATATTCACAGGTTCCAGGAGGGAGATATTATTCTGCTTATTATACATGCCATTATAATCTTAAATTATATGTTGCATAGATTTAAACAGACTTCCTTATTTTTAGGGTTAAATTGTTATACCGATGATATTGTATCTTTTGCCAATGACATTTCAATAAAAGGGAGAGGCTTACATTTTTATATCTTTTTGAAAAATTATTTTAAAGATGAGGGCTTGATATGTATTCATTGGCTCAAATACTGAATGTATTTCTTGTTTACCATGTTATTAAATATCCAGGATTTTATAAATAGTTTTTTCTCCTTACTACACATATGTTTCCTGAATGAATTTCTCCAAAACTGTTACTCTATTCTGATAACTATAAAATCTTTAGCTCAGACAGTTCTCATCAATCCATTCTACAGTTCTCTCAGAAGGAAATACCACAAGATGACCCGTAATCTCCACTCTACCTCTTTCCACTCTGCTTCTGTCTGATATTAATGAAAGAAATGATTTAATCATTTGCCTAAACAAAAGTCCTGGAAATCATCATTAATCTCACAACTAAATGTTTATCTAATCAGGCCATGTTCTTCTACACACAATGCCATGTCCTCAAGTTATCTCCTAGTTTGATTGTACAACAAGTAGTCTCCTTGTCTCAGGCATTACTTCTCCATTCAACTATCCTGTTGCAGCCAGTGAGTTTTGTTGTTGTTGTTTTTTTTCTTTAAAGAAACTCAAATGTTACTGTGTTTCTTCAAAATTCTTTATTCTCTCAGGATAAGCCCCTAACTTGCAAATCTTCCTGAATAATTTAAAATTCCCTGAGTTACCTATCCTAGTATGGTTATACTGGTAAAGGCCTATGTCTGGGCCTTTACTCATATTTTCCCTTCTTTACTCCTTTTCCTCCTCCTTCTCCTATTCCAAACATTTCCTCCATAATTTGTTTGTTAGAAACATTTTATTTGTTATGTTTCATAGGAAGTTCTTACTCTTCCCCAAGGCTAGGCTCTACTCCTGCACCCACTCTCTTATAATATTTTTGCTTCTATTATTACAATAATTACATAGTACTGTAACTAAGAAACTAGGTAGAAAGTAAGAAGTTTCAGATCAAAGAAGCACCCTATAAAAAAATTTCTCCCATTTTATTACCTGATGATTACATATTAAGAATTTATTTTGTTTGTGCCTCCCACTCCCCTACCCTAATATTCCCCTTCCTTGTTACCACTCATTTGTTCATCTGTGAGTCTGCTTCTTTTTTGTTATATCCACTTGTTTGTTGTAGTTTTAGATTCCACATATAAATGATATCATATATCTGCCTTTCTCTAACTGACATTTCACTTAGCATAGTGCTGTCCAAGTCCATCCATGCTGCTACAAATGAAAAATTTTCTTTCTTTTTTATGACTGAGTAGTATTTGTGTGTGTGTGTGTGTGTGTGTGTGTGTGTGTGTATGCATATCATATCTTCCTCATCCATTCATCTATTGGGGAACACTTAGGTTGCTTCCATATATTGGCACTTATAAATTATGCTACTATGAAAATTGGTGTGTATGTATTTTTTTTTTTTTTACTTTATTTTACTTTACAATTTTGTGTTGGTTTTGCCATACATTAACATGAATCTGCCAAGGGCTCCCAATCCTGAACCCCCCTCCCACCTCCCACCCCACATCATCTCTCTGGATCATCCCCGTGCACCAGCCCCAAGCATCCTGCATCCTGTATCAAACATAGACTAGCGATTCTCTTCTTACATGATAGTATACATGTTTCAGTGCCATTCTCCCAAATCATCCCACCCTCTCCCTCTCCCACTGAGTCCAAAAGTCCATTCTATACATCTGTGTCTCTTTTGCTGTCTCGCATACAGGGTTATCATTACCATCTTTCTAAATTCCATATATATGTGTTAGTATACTGTATTGGTGTTTTTCTTTCTGGCTTACTTCACTCTGTATAATTGGTTCCAGTTTCATCCAAAAAAAAAAATCTCCCAGTTACTGTTTTTATAGTGCTTGACAACTCCTTCAATAGAGTCTGTATCTTGCAACCCTTGAACTTTCATCCTCTCTTAGTATCATTGTTGCTGTTCAATCACTCAGTTACAGTTGTGCCTGACTGTGCAATCCCACGGACTGCAGCATGCCAGGCTTCCTTGCCTTTCACTATATTCCAGAGTTTGCTAAAACCCATGTCCATTAAGTCACTGACGTCTTCCAACCATCTAATCCTCTGCCACCACCTTCTTCTCCTGCCATCAATCTTTCCCAGCATTAGAATCTTTTCCAGTGAGTTGACTCTTTGCATCAGCTGACCAAAGTATTGGAGTTTCCGCTTCAGCATCAGACCTGCCAATGAATATTCAGGGTTGATATCCTTTAAGATAGACCACTTTGATCTCCTTGCTGTCCAAGGGACTCTCAAGAGTCTACTCCAGCACCATAGTTCAAAAGCATCCAATTTTCAGCACTCAGCCTTCTTTATGGTCTAACTCTCACATCTGTACATGATATAGGAAAAACCATAGTTTTGACTAGACAGACCTCTGTCAGCAAAGTAATATCTCTGCTAATACTTGTCTAAGTTTGTCATAGCTTTTCTTCCAAGGAGCAAGCATCTTTTAATTTCATGGCTGAAGTTACCATATGGAGTGATTTTGGAGCCCCCACAAATAAAGCAAAATAAAAGTTTTTATTTTTCCCCATCTATTTGCGATGAAGTGATGGGACCAGATGCCTTGATCTTAGTTTTTTGAATATTGAGTTTTAAGTCAGCTTTTTCACTCTCTTCTTTCACTTTCATCGAGATGCTCTTTAGTTCCTCTTTATCTTCTGCTATTAGGATGGTGTCATCTGCATATCTGAGATTATTGATATTTTTATCAGCTATCTTGATTCTAGCTTGTGCTTCATCCAGCCTGATATTTCATATGATGTACTCTGTGCATAAGTTAAATAAACAGGGTGACATTATACAGCCTGGATGTATTCTCCAATTTTGAACCAGTCTGTTGTTCCATGTCAAGTTCTAACTGTTGCTTCTTGACCTGTATAAGGGCTTGTCAGGAGGCAGGTAAGGTTGTCTGATATTCCTGTATCTTTAAGATTTTTCCACAGGTTGATGTGATTCACACAAAGGCTTTTAGCATAGGTAATGAAGTAGGAGTAGATGTTTTTCTGGAATTCTCTTGTTTTTTCTATGATCCAACAGATATTGGCAATTTGATCTTTGGTTCCTCTGCCTTTTCTAAATCTATCTTGTACATATGAAAGTTCATGATTCAGGAACTGTTGAATTCTAATTTGAAGGATTTTGAGCATTGCTTTGCTACATGTGAAATGAAAGCAATTATGTGGCAATTTCAACATTCTTTGGCATTGCCTTTCTTTGGGATTGGAGTAAAAACTGACTTTTTCCAGTCCTGTGGCCACTGCTGAGTTTTCTAAATTTGCTGGCATATTGAATGCACCACTTTCACANGCATTACTTTGCTAGTGTGTGAGATGAGTGCAATTGTGCAGTAGTTTGAACATTCTTTGGCATTGCCTTTATTGGGACTAGAATGAAAACTGACTTTTTCCAATCCTGTGGCCACTGCTGAGTTTTTCCAAATTTGCTGGCATAATGAATGCAGCACTTTCACAGCATCATCTTTCAGGATTTGAAATAGCTTAACTGGGATTCTATCACCTCCACTAGCTTTGTTTATAGTGATGCTTTCTCAGGCTCACTTGACTTCACAGTCCAGGATGTCTGGCTCTAGGTGAGTGACACACCATCGTGATTATCTGGGTTCTGAAGATCTTTTTTGTACAGTTCTTCTGTGTATTCTTGCCACCTCTTCTTAATATTGTCTGCTTCTGTTAGGTCCATACCATTTCTGTCCTTTATCAAGCCCATCTTTGCATGAAATGTTCCCTTGGTATCTTTTATTTTCTTGAAGAGCTCTCTAGTCTTTCCCTTCTGTTGTTTTCTTCTATTTATTTGCATTGATCGCTGAGGAAGGCTTTATCTCTTGTTGCTATTCATTGGAACTCTGCATAACAAAATATAAAATGATGCTTAGAAGTTCAAGGTTGGGGATAAAGGGCGATATTAAGCAAATGGTGCAAACTTTCCCTTATAGTATGAGTAAGTTCTAGAGGTCTAATGTACAAAATGGTAATTGTATTTAATAATAATGCATACTTGAAATTTGCCAAGACAGTAGTTCTCAAGTGTTCTCACCACAAATTAATTTTAAAATGTAACTATTTCAGGTGATAGATATGTCTGTGATTATGGTAATGACTATAGTAATCATTTCACAGTGCATACATTTATCAAACATCTTATTGTACACTGTACTTTTTTATTTCTTGATCATACTTCAATAAAGCTGAAAAAATATAATATGGAGTTCATTCTGAAAATGTTTCAAGAGTAACAGTTAGCTTCTCTTTGAGTTCACTGGTTAGGTAAAGTCAAGCTAAGCTTCAAGTCAGTTCTGATAATCAAAGCATGGGCATTTATAAATTATGGTACTCGGAATTTTCTCTGTAATACTGCTTATCAAACGGCATAGAAGTTTCTAGAGATTATACAATTATGCCCTGACTTGGCTGTGCCAAGGATCCTTTCACTTTTAAAATTATGTCATTATATAAAACGATATATAGCATAAGTGATCCATACCATAGGGATTTCCAAAGTGACAAGAAAAAGGAATGTAAGTTTTTCTTAGTATCATCACAGTTATATTCTTATAGGAATAATAGTATAAGACAACATCTATTATTCAGTAAGGGATATGAGAGCAATACTTCAGATTCAGTTCAGTTCAGTTCAGTCGTGTCTGACTCTTTGCGACCCCATGAATCACAGCACGCCAGGCCTCCCTGTCCATCACCATCTCCCGGAGTTCACTCAGACTCACGTTCATCAAGTCCGTGATGCCATTCAGCCATCTCATCCTTTGTCGTCCCCTTCTCCTCCTGCCCCCAATCCCTCCCAGCATCAGAGTCTTTTCCAATGCGTCAGCTCTTCTCATGGGGTGGCCAAAGTACTGGAGTTTCAGCTTTAGCATCATTCCTTCCAAAGAAATCCCAGGGCTGATCTCCTTCAGAACTGTCTCTTATACACATCTAGATGTGTATAAGAGACAGCACTNTGCCCCCAATCCCTCCCAGCATCAGAGTCTTTTCCAATGCGTCAGCTCTTCTCATGGGGTGGCCAAAGTACTGGAGTTTCAGCTTTAGCATCATTCCTTCCAAAGAAATCCCAGGGCTGATCTCCTTCAGAATGGACTGGTTGGATGTCCTTGCAGTCCAAGGGCTTCTCAAGAGTCTTCTCCAACACCACAGTTCAAAAGCATCAATTCTTTGGTGCTCAGCCTTCTTCACAGTCCAACTCTCACATCCATACATGACCACAAGAACATGCAATCCTTGATTGCCACCACTAATTCAAAGCTAGTAGTCTTGGAATATGGTCCATGTGACCAAATTCTAGCATATGAACTACAAAGTCTTATTCAGAACAAACATGTTTAGCCTCTTAATGTGGTTGATATTTGCTTCAAAGGCAGATGAAATAATGCATTAGGGATTCAAAGCCTGAATTTCTAGTCCTACTTAGTTGACAACTGAGAGTCTTTTGTTGATACAGATGTCCTAGCATTGACTTGTTGCCAGGTGTGGTCATGACCTTACTCTGTCATCTTGAGGAAAAAAGGAGGAGGGTATACTAGAACTTACCTTGCTTCAGTTTCATTAGTTCAACTAAATACATATATGTGAAAGTCATTCATTTATTCTTTTAGAAAATATTTTTAAGCACACTGCTTGGAACAACAAAGCACATGTAGCTGAATTAGAAGCAAATTAACAATCCAGAAACAGAAAAAGCATACAAAAGCTACTTAATAGGAGATGTTCAGCTAATGAGACTCCTATGAAAGGAGAGAGAATTTTGAAAATGATAGAATGATCAGAAAAGACTTCATAGAGCTAAAGGAATTAGAGATGAACCTTAAAAGATGAGTGTAAGAGACATTATTGTGTTTTTTTCTCACCCAGCATCTCTTTGCCTTTCTCTGAGGGAGGAATCACTTCCTACTTCACTCTCTATCTAGGTGTTTTGTGTTCAGTGTCAGAATAGGCCTCCAACCTAACCTAACCAATCAGAGCATTACAGCCACCTGGCTGTTCAGATTGTTCAGGGATGAGTGCATAATCCAGCCAGACTGCTGAGAAAAGCACACGATAACCATCTTTTTCCTACTAGATTAACAGCATGTTCCTAGAACAGTAAGTAGTTCTGTGCATGGATTAATGTGTTTGAAACCTCTGCACATATATATTGGATTGAACAAGGAACTAATTGGATGGTAGGTAGTGGGAGGCAAATTTCTCCTATTTGGAGTGGAAGGTTACAAATGAGCAAGGGGAGAAGTTTAGACTAAACTAGAAGTACTGGTTTAGAGTTAGAGATATCAGGTTGAACTCATGTCTAGCTTAATGTAGATATATAGAAATATTTATGGATATGTATATATACAATGGTGAAAGCTGGAACAATTTGAACTACAAAATTTATAAAACAAAGTGGTGTTAGAGCATAACCAGAAGCTTAAAATAAGTATCCACACTTCCCCCTCAAGGAGCTGGAACATAAATTTCCACCCCTTATGGGTTCAGTTCAGTCGCTCAGTTGTGTCTGACTCTTTACAACCCCGTGGACTGCAGCACGCCAGGCTTCCCTGTCCATCATCACCAGCTCCCAGAGCTTGCTTAAACTCTTGTCTATCAGGTCAGTGATGCCATTCAACCATCTCATCCTTTGTTGTCCCCTTCTCCTTCTGCCTTCAATCTATCCCAGCAATAGGGTCTTATTTACCCTTAAGAGTAGACTATGCTAATTACTTGCTTCCAAAGAGAATAGTATGAAGGGAAAGGAAATGTAAATTGACTTTGGAGAACACTTTAGTAAACACTCTTACCTTAAGAAGATGAAAGTTATCATCGTCAGTGACACATCATGTTAATAGCATAAATCCTTGACATGATAAAATTGGAACAGTATTTCTTCCCTGTGGTCTTTCTCCCCAAGCTTATAACCTCAGTCTAACAATAAGAAAAACATCAGGCAATCCCTAGTGGAGGGACACTCTATGAAATACCTGACCGGTACTCCTCAAATTGCAAGGTCATCAAAAACAAGGAATGTCTGAGAAATTGTCACAGCTTAAGCAGCCTAGAGAATCATGGCAACTAAATGTGAGTAGGTATCTTGGATAGGATTCTGGAACAGGAAAAGGATGCTAGTAAAAATGTAATAAAATTCTAATTAAGTACTGAATTTAGTTAATTTCAATATTGGTTTCTGACTTGTGACAAAAGCGCCACAGCAATGTAAAATGTTAGCAGTAGGGGAAATGGGTGTGGAGCGTACAGGAAACCTCTGTACTAACTTTGCAGCTTCTTGTAAATCTACAACCTATTCTAAAATTAATTATTTAAATACAAAAAGAAAAAAGATTGTCACTCTACTTTATAAGCTTCATTTTGTTTTTGTTTTGTTTTTAAATATAAATTTATTTATTTTAATGGAGGTTAATTACTTTACAATATTGTATTGCTTTTGCCATACATGAACATGAATCTGCCACAGGTATGTTCCCCATCCTGAACCCCCTTCCCTCCTTCCTCCCCATACCATCCCTCTGGGTTGTCTAAGTGCACCAGCCCCAAGCATCCAGTACTATGCATTGAACCTGGACTGGTGATTCATTTCATATATGATATTATACATGTTTCAATGCCATTCTTCCAAATCATCCCACCCTCTCCCTCTCCCACAGAGTCCAAAAGACTGTTCTATACGTTTGTGTCTCTTTTGTTGTCTCACACACAGGGCTATTTTTACCATCTTTCTAAATTCCATATATATGTGTTAGTATACTGTATTGGTGTTTTTCTTTCTGGCTTACTTCACTCTGTATAATAGGTTCCAGTTTCATCCACCTCATTAGAACTGATTCAAATGTATTCTTTTAAATGGCTGAGTAATACTCCATTGTGTATATGTACCACAGCTTTCTTATCCATTCATCTGTTGATGGACATCTAGGTTGTTTCCATGTCCTGGCTATTATAAACAGTGCTGCGATGAACATTGGGGTACACGTGTCTCTTTCAATTCTGGTTTCCTTGGTGTGTATGCTCAGCAGTGGGATTGCTGGGTCATAAGGCAGTTCTATTTCCAGTTTTTAAAGGAATCTCCACACTGTTTTCCACAATGGCTGTACTAGTTTGCATTCCCACCAACAGTGAATGAGGGTTCCTTTTTCTCCACACCCTCTCCAGCATTTATTGCTTGTAGACTTTGGGATCGCAGCCATTCTGACTGGCATGAAATGGTACCTCATTGTGGTTTTGATTTGCATTTTTCTGACAATGAGTGATGTTGAGCATCTTCATGTGTTTGTTAGCCATCTGTATGTCTTCTTTGGAGAAATGTCTATTTAGTTCTTTGGCTCATTTTTTGATTGTGTTGTTTATTTTTCTGGAATTGAGCTGCATAAGTTGCTTGTATATTTTTGAGATTGGTTGTTGTATCTTTTTGAATTAGTAATTTTAATTCTGTTAAATTCTCAGGAGTAGAATTGCTGAGTAATATGGTAGTTCTGGGCTTTCTGGGTGGTGCTGGTGGTAAAGAATCCACCTACCAATGTAGGAGACTTTAGAGATACAGGTTTAATTCCTGGGTTGGGAAGATCCTGTCGAGGAGGGCATTGCAATCCACTCCAGTATTCTTGCCTGGAGAAACCCATGGACGGAAGAGCCTGGCAAGCAATAGTCCATAGGGTTTCAAAGAGCCTAACATGACTGAACAACTTAATACACAAACATTGTAGTTCTATTTAGTTTATCAAGTTGATGAAAAGCTGTTCGAGTTAAGGTGAGGGTGAGGGTGAGGATGAGGGTGAAAGAGGAGAGTGAAAAGCTGGTTTAAAATTCAACTTTCAAATAACTAAGATCATGGCATCTGGTCCCATCACTTTATGACAAATAGATGGGCAAACAGTGGAAGCAGTGAGATAATTTATTTCCTTGGGCAGCAAAATGGCTGCAGATGAAATTAAAAGATGCTTGCTCCTTGGAAGAAAAGCTATGACCAATCTAGATAGAATATTAAAAAGCAGAGACATTACTTTGCCAACAAAGATCCATATAGTTAAAACTGTGGTTTTTCCAGTAGTCATGTATGGATGTGAAAGTTGGACCACAAAGAAAGCTGAGTGCTGAAGAATTGATGCTTTTGAGCTGTGGTATTGGAGAAGACTCTTGAGAGTCTCTTGGACTGCAAGGAGATCAAACCAGTCAACTCTGAAGGAAATCAGTCCTGAATATCCTTTGGAAGGACTGATGCTGAAGCTGAAGCTCCAGTACTTTGGTCACCTGATATGAAAAACCGACTCATTAGAAGAGACTGTGATGCTGGGAAAGATTGAAGGCAGGAGGAGAAGGGGGTGACAGAAGATGAGATGGTTGGATTGGCATCACTGACTCAATGGACATGAGTTTGAGCAAGCTCTGGGAGTTGGTGATGGACAGAGAAGCCTGGCATGCTGCAGTACATGGGGTTGCAAAGAGTTGGACACGACTGAGCAAATGAACTGAATTGATGTTAGTTCTATTTTTAGCTTTTAGAGAAGCCACCATACTACTTTACACAGTGGCTGCACCAATTCCCATTCCCATCAAAAGTATAACAGGACTCCACATCCTGGAAGACATTTGTTATTTGTGTTGTTTCTGATAATAGCCATTTTGACAGGTGTGAGGTGCTATCTCATTGTAGTTTTGATTTGCAATTCCCTGATAATTAGTGATGTTAAACATCTTTTCATGTGCCTGTTGGCCATCTGCTTGTCCTCTATGGGAAAATGTCTATTCAGTTATTCTATTTTAAAATTAGGTTGTTTGTTTTCCTGCTATTGAGTTGTATGAGCTGTTTATATAAGTTGGATATTAATCCATTATTGGTCATATCATTTGCAAATATTTTCTCTCATTTAGTAAGTTGTCTTTTTGTTTTGTCGATGGTTTACTTTGCAGTACAAAAGCTTTTAACTTTAATTAGGTCCCATTTATTTACTTTTGCTTTTGTATCTTTTAGTTTAGGAGAGAGTTCCAAAAAGTATTTGCTTCAGTTTAAGTCAGAATATTCTGTCTATCTTTTCTTTTAGGAGTTTTATAGTATCCAGTCTTACATTTAGGTCTTAATCCATTTTGAGTTTATTTTGTATAGGGTAGTAGAGAATGTTTCAATTTTACTGTTTTACATGTAGCTGACCAGTTTTCCCAGCATCAGTTAATGAAGACTGTCTTTTCTCAATTGTATATTCTTCCTTCCTTTGTTGTAAATTCATTGGCCATAAGTGCATGAGCTTATTTCTGGACTGTCTATCCTGTTCGATGGATTTATATGTCTTTTTTTTTTTGCCAGTACCATAATGTTTTGATCACTGCAGCTTTGTAGTAAAGTCTGATGTGAGAGAATGTGATTCTTCCAACTCTGTTCTCCTTTCTCAAGACTTTTTTGACCATCTGGGTTCTCTTGGGTTTCCATACAAGTTTAAAAAATATTTTTCTAGCTCTATAAAGATGCCACTGGTATTTTGATAAAGATCACATTAATCTAAAGATTTCCTTGGGTAGTATGGCCATTTTAACAATTGATTCTTCAAATCTCATAACATGGTATGTCTTTCCATCTGCTTGTGTTGTCTTCAGTTTCTTTCACCAGTGTCATATTTTTCTGAGTAGAGGTCTTTTGCCTCCTTAGGTAAATTTATTCCTACATGTTTTATTCTTTTTAATGTGATGGTAAATGGGTTTGTTTTTAAATTTCTCTTTCTCATAGTTGGTTGTTCTGTAGAAATGCAGCAGGTTTACCAGATACGTTAAACACTCTCATGGTTTTCTGGTGGTGTCTTCAGGATTTTCTGTGTAGTATCATGTCATCTGCCAATGGTGACAGTTTTACTTCTTCCTTTCCAATTTGGATTCCTTTTGTTTTTCTTTTACAATTGCTGTGGCTATGACTTCCAAAACTATGTTGAATGAAAATGGCAAGAGTGGCATCATTGTTTTATTCTTGATCTTAGAGGAAATGCTTTCAGCTTTTCATCATTGAGTATGATGCTAGCTGTTGGTTTGTCATATATGGTCTTTATTGTGTTGAAGTTTGTTCCCTCTGTGCCTGATTTTTGGAGATGTTTTATCATAAATTGGTATTGAATTTTATCAAAAGCTTTTTATGCATCTATTGAGATGATAATATGATTTTTGTTATTCAATTTGTTAATTCATTAATCAATCACATTGATTAATTTATGGATATTGAAAAATCCTTACATCCCTGGGTAAATCCCACCAATCATGGTGTATGTTCTTTTTACAGTATTGTTGAATTTGGTTTGCTAGTATTTCATTGAGGATTTTTGTATCTAGAACATCCTATTTTTATTGAATATTTAACAGATAGCATTGTCTGACATATTGAATGTATTTATTATTTTTATTGGAAAAATGAATTATTTTTGGTAGAATTCAGCTGTGAAGCTGTCTGGACCTGGGCTTTTGTTTGCTGGAAGATTTCTGATTACAGTTTCAATTTCCGTGCTTGTGATGGGTCTGTTAAGATTTTCTATTTCTTCCTGGTTCAGTTTTGGAAAGTTGTACTTTTCTAAGAATTTGTCCATTTCTTCCAAGTTGTCCATTTTATTGGCATACAATTGCTGATAGTAGTCTCTTATGATCCTTTGTATTTCTGTGTTGTCTGTTGTGATTTGTCCATTTTCATTTCTAATTTTATTGATTTGATTCTTCTCCCTTTGTTTCTTGATGAGTCTGGTTAATGGTCTGTCAATTTTATTTATCCTTTCAAAGAACCAGCTTTTGGCTTTGTTGATTTTTGCTATGGTCTCTTTTGTTTCTTTTGCATTTATTTCTGCCCTAATTTTTAAGATTTCTTTCTTTCTACTAACCTTGGGGTTCTTCACTTCTTCCTTTCCTAGTTGCTTTAGGTGTAGAGTTAGGTTATTTATTTGATTTTTTTCTTGTTTCTTGAGGTATGCCTGTATTGCTATGAACCTTCCCCTTAGCATTGCTTTTACAGTGTCCCACAGGTTTTGGGTTGTTATGTTTTCATTTTCATTCATTTCTATACATATTTTGATTTCTTTTGTAATTTCTTCTGTGATTTGTTGATTATTCAGCAGTGTGTTGTTCAGCCTCCATAGGCTGGAATTTTTAATAGTTTTTCTCCTTTAATTGAGATCTAATCTTACTGCATTGTGGTCAGAAAAGATGCTTGGAATGATTTCCATTTTTTTGAATTTACCAAGGCTAGATTTATAAGCTCCATTTTGAATGTGAAGTCTTCTAATGATCTTCTTTGCAGCATAGTGATAGTGTGAACTGGCTCCCCACACCTCATTCTGTTCAGACACCTTTGCTCTAGGAATAGTGTTGCAGGAAATAGATTAACAATATTACATTACTTCTGAATACAAACCATCAGAAAACAAATACTCACATAATGTGTTTGTTGCTATTTATGATGTCAAGAGTTATCTTCCCTGATAACAAACTCTTGAAGGTATATTCAGGATTCTTAAGAATGAAATAAATACCTCTTCTAAAACAGTAAGCTCACAAAATGATGAGGTTGGTTGCAATGCTCTCAGAATTTATTTGGAAAACATAGTCACCGAGAAGGTAATTTGAACTATAACTACAAATCTTCGTGAAGAATCATCATCTATAACTAGCCTTTTACTTCATTTATTCTTAGCTATTCCATGTATACAGAATAAATTCTTAAAGAAATTGGATGCACTAGAAAGTAATGAAATTGAAAGTCATTCTTTTTGAAGAAAGTGAATCTGTAAACCTCTCCTGTTACTACCCTTTCAGTCTTTTTGTGAAATTTTTACTTGGTGGAGTGGAATGAGGGAACATAGTTTCTCAACAAATTTGTTTCTTTCCATAAGGAGTTTCTGCTCTGGGTTTTCTTGTCACTAAAATTTATAACTTTTTCAACTTTGAAAATGATTCCAATCAAATTGTGTGTCATGTGCTTACTTCACAAAATAGAGGGACTTTGAGAAGCACAGAGATCTCAGTTATGTATTGCTTATCTGCCAAGAGAGAAAGTTAAGTTCTTCAGTTTTTAAAATACTTTAGAAAATAGAAATCCTGGATCATTCTTTGTTCAGCATACCTATATGCAAAAAATAATATAGTTTTAGTGGTGGTCGTTATTTTATTTTTCTATGTTTTTGTTATTTTTATTACATTCCCCATAATCAATCTGCTATTGATACTACAGTTGTGGCCACTGCTTACCTCCCAAAATTAATCCTGTAGTGCGAGGTGCAAAAAAGAAGTTGTGTATAAAGAATAATTTCAGTGAAGTGAAAGGTTTGTACTCAAAAAACTGACTTGGGTTAAACAAATATATAATTTAAATTTGCCAAACTAAATAATTTACATTTAATATGTATTTTAACATTTTATTTTGATAATTCATTTTCTTTTTGTCATACAATGATATTTTAGTACATTCTTTAATTTTAGGTCTGAATTTTTAAAAGTCCTGACATTTTAAAGAGGTTTGCAACCTATCAGTGTTTGTTGTGAAAATTATTTTAAAAATTTGATTTTTGGACTGAATTCTCAGAGACTATATTACCACACTAAAAAATGAATGACATTCTTGATGATCTATCAAATATAAGAAATTGATGTAAAAGAAAGAATTACTGTTAAAAGTATGAAAATCCTTTCTACAAGCATATTGCAATTAAATTTTAAAATGATGTTAGAGTTATAGCATAGAACCTTGTACCATTTGGAGAGAGGAAATGGAGTCTCTTATTAGTGAAGGGATCTTATTTTTTTATTAGTCATTATGGTTCTGAGGAGAGGGACTGAGGTCAATGGCAAGGCAACATGGCAGCACAGAATTCATAGGATGATGCCAACATCCACATCATTCCTCTCCCCAAGATTAGTTTTTCAGTTTGTACCTTCTCTGCACTGTCTGGCAACAGGCAGAAACCCATGCAGAGAAATCCATCCTTGTGAATAAATCCTTCTCAAGGTGAGCAGGTTTAGCTACCTAACTGCTGCTTAAGCTCAGGAACACTCTCCCTAGAGAAACCCAGTCTTAAATCTTCAGGTCTCTTGGATTCGATATCCCTCCTAGGTATTCCCATAAAGTAGTCTGCTCATCCCTACGGAGAGCTTTATACAACTTTATACACTGGCTTGTGATTTTTAAATTGTGTGCATGATCTGCTAAAATGTAATTTAAGGGCTTATTTATATTCTCAGTGCCTTATATAATCACAGGCACAGAGGAAGGGTCAACAAATGTTTGCTGAAAAAACAATTAAGCATAAGGGTAGAAAACAGGATGACCAGAATGATAAACCTACTTGGGAAGAACTGTCAGCTCTACCTTGAACTTCATTTAAAAAGAGGATAAAATTGCTTAGAGGCATAAGCTTCTTTGAAAATGGGGCCACGATGAAGGCTGTGACACAGTCACTGGGGAATGTGAAAGATTTTAATTTAGCAATCCTTTTAAAGATGTGCAGTTTTAAAGATGCCCATGTGGATTTTGACAAGACAAATAGGTTGTTTCATAGCAGATTTTAATTTTCTTTCTCAATGATTAAAATAATTCATACTTATTCCTCTAAATTAAAAATGTACATAATTACATCTCCTATTGGAGATGGAAGAGCAAGGTGCTCACAATACTGCAGACAGGGATCAATTTATGGCACTGGTAACACAAGATAGATATCTATGATTTTGCCCATCAAATATCGATTTCTCCTATTTTAGGTAATAGCACTCTGATTTTCCTTTGTCTCCTTGTCTCCCAACTCTGTGTTTGTGATTTATCTGGGGCAACTGCCTAATAAAATCTGAAGTGAAGCACATGGGCCAGATCTGGGCAACTGGCAATATTCCATTTTCTCAGTCACAATAACGGGCTGAGAGATAGACTTGCAAACCAAGTTGAATTAATCAAAACTTATCCTGGGACTTTTCCTGATATTAAAAAAAGATACATTCAGTCTTCTATATCCACAGGTCTGTCATCCACTGTTGGTTGAATCTGTGAATGAGAAACCTGCAGTTATGGAGGGCCACTTACATTCATTGCATTATGCCATTTTACATGAGACTTGAACATCTGATTTGGGTATGGCAGGTGGGGCTTCTGGAACCAATCCCCTGCTAATACTGAGGGATGATTATAGTTTCTTCCCATTGCACTTAGATCTATGAAGATCTTGAGTTGCTAGGGGTCAACACAACCACATGATGTCCCTGAAGTGCAATCCGTGCAGCAGAAAACTGAGCCTGATGCCCTGATAATATTGTGTAGCTCTCCAGAAACAGCTATCGGCAGGTAGAATTACTTCTTAACAGTGACTTGAACTAATAAATTCCACATTTGGAGCAAAAATCAGGGAGTGATTCCTCTTTTCTAGGCAAGACCAAATTTTTTTATTTTTCAGAATAAACAATAAAGAGAAAGCTTTATAAAATGAAGAGATTTAGCTACCAGTGAAAATATTCTCTAAGGTTTAGTTTTCACTCAAAGGAATATTGTCATATTCAGATATTAAAATACTGGTTTTAAATCCATGCTTTGTAGTTATGTAGTGAGGGGCTTTTGTTTGTTTATTTCATAGTATTCAAGTAGTTCTGCTCAAATTTTAACAAAGTAGATACACAGAGGTTAGCAAAGGAATGGACATTTTATACAAACCCTATTTTTAGCTTTTTTTGGTTTTTCTTCATTACTTTTCTTTTTCTTTTTTTTTTCCTCTCCCTCTCTTTTATCCAACATTGTTTTTCTTAGGGCAGAAATCATTGGCAGTAATGACACTAGTTATACCTGTGTGTGTTAGTTGTTCAGTGGTGTCTGACTCTTTGCGACTCCACAGGTTGTAGCCCACCAGGCTCCTCTGTCCATGGAATTCTCCATGCAAGAATACTGGAGCAGGTTGCCCTTCCCTTCTCCAGAAGATCTTCCTGACTCAGGGATTGAACCCAGGTCTCCTTCATCGCAGGCAGATTCTTTACTGTCTGAGCTCTGAGGGGAGCTACAATTATAACTCTAGTATCAACTTTGAGGTTTATTGATGGGCAGGTCCATCTCTGTTCTTTAGTAAAAGCATTGTGCAGCGAGCTCAGAGAGTTTTCTCAACAGAAACAGATTTTTTTTTCAACAGGAACTTTTGAAGCATATTTGAATTATTGTAGTGATGGGAAATGCATCTTTTAAAAATTTATTTCTTTTTAATTGAAGGATAATTGCTTTAAAGTGTTGTGTTGGTTTCTACCAAACATGAACATGAATCAGCCATAGGTTTACCCATGTTCCCTCCCACTTGAACATCCTTCCCACCTCCCTCCCCATTCCACTCCTCTAGGTAGTTACCAAGCCCTAGTTTGAGTTCCTTGAGTCATACAGAAAATTCCCATTGGCTACCTATTTTATATCTGGTAATGTGTGTTTCCATATTACTCGCTTTATACATTCCACCCTCTCCTTCCTCCCCCACTCCACCAGCCATGTCCATAAGTCTGTTCTCTATGTCTGTGTCTCCATGCTGCTCTGCAAATAGGTTAATCAGTACCATCTTTATAGATTCCATATATATGCATTAGTACATGATATTTGTTTTTCTCTTTCTGACCTACTTCATTTTGTATAATAGATTCAAGTTCATCCACTTCATTAGGGTTGACTCCGATGCATTCCTTTTAATGGTTGAATAATATCCCACTCTATATATGTTGCACATCTATCAATGGACATCTCAGTTCAGTTCAGTTCAGTTCAGTTGCTCATTCGTGTTTGACTCTTTGTGACCCCTTGAACCGCAGCACGCCAAACCTCCCTGTCCATCACCAACTCCTGAAATCCACCCAAACTCATGTCCACTGAGTCGGTGCTGCCATCCAACCATCTCATCCTGTGTCGTCCCCTTCTCCTCCCATCCTCAGTCTTTCCCAGCATCAGGGTCTTTTCAAATGAGTCACCTCTACACATCAGGTGGCCAAAGTATTGGTGTTTCAGCTCCAACATCAGTCCTTCCAATGAACACCCAAGACTGATCTTTAGGAAGAACTGGTTGGATCTCCTTGCAGTCCACGGGACTCTCAAGAGTCTTCTCCAACAACCACAGTTCAAAAGCATCAATTCTTCAGCACTCAGCTTTCTCCACAGTCCAACTCTCACATCCATACATAACCTCTGGAAAAACCACAGCCTTGACTAGATGGACCTGTTGACAAAGTAATATCTCTATTTTTTAATATGCTGTGTAGGTTGGTCAAAACTTTCCTTCCAAGGAGTAAGCATCTTTTAATTTCATGGCTGTAATCACCATCTTCAGTGATTTTGAAGCCCAGAAAAATAAAATCAGCCACTGTTTCTCCTGTTTCCCCATCTAGGTTGCTTCCATATCCTAGCTATTTTAAATAGAGTTGCAATAACATCGGGTTGCATGTGTCTTTTTCAGTTTTGGTTTCCTCAGGCTCTATGTTTAGTAGTGGGATTGCTGGGTCATATGGTAGTTTCAAAGACTACATAAACAGATGGGGAGATATTCCATTCCAGATATTCCTGGGTTGGAAGAATCAATATTGTGAAACTGACTATACTACCAAATGTAATCTACAGATTCAGTGCAATCCCTATCAAATTACCAATGGCATTTTTCACAGGACTAGGACCAAAAAACCTCACAATTCATATAGAAACACAAAAGACTCTGAATAGTCAAAACAATCTTGACAAAGAAGAATGGATCTGGAGGATTCAAACTTCCTGACTTTAGATTATACTGCAAAGCTATAGTCATCAAGACAGTATGGTACTGGCATAAAAAACAGAAATATGGCCAATGGAACAAGATAGAAAGCCCAGAGATAAACACATGCACCTAAAGGTACCTTATTTTTTACAAAGGAGGCAAGAATATATAATGGGGCAAATATAGTCTCTCTAATTAGTGCTGCAGGGAAAACTGGACAACTACATAAAAAAGAATGGAATTAGAACACTTCCTAACACCATGAGAGTGAAAGTGTTAGTCACTCAGTTGTGTCCTACTCTTTGCACCTCCACAGACTGTAGCCTGCCAGGCTCCTCTGTCCATGGGGTTCCCCAGGCCAAAATACTGGAGTGGGTTGCTATTTCCTTCTCCAGGAAATATTCCCAATCCAGGGATTGAATCCAGGTCTCCTGTACTGCAGGCAGATTCTTTGCCATCTGAGCCACCAGGGAAGCCCCTGTGTAAAAGAATGAAATTAAAACACTTCCTAACACCATACACAAAGATAAACTCAAAATGGATTAAAGATCTAAACATAAGACCAGAAACTATAAAACTCTTAGAGAAAAACATAGGCAGAACACTCTATGACATAAATTACAGAAAGAAACTCTATGGCTTACCTCCTAGAGTAATGGAAATAAAAGCAAAAATAAACATTTAATTAAATGGAAAAGCTTCTGCACAGCAAAGGAAACTATTGACAAGATAAAAAGACAACCCTCAGAATGGGAGAGAAATAATGGCAAATGAAACAACTGACAAAGGATTAATTTAAAAAATATACAAGTGGCTCATACAAATCAATATCAGAAAAACAAACTAACCATTCAAAAAGTGGTATAAAGACCTAAACAGACATTTCTCCAAAGATGACATACAGATGTCTAATAAACATGTGAAAAGATGCTCAACATCACTCATTATTAGAGAAATGCAGATCAAAACTGCAATGAGATATCATGTCACACCAGTCAGAAATGACCATCATTTAAAAAATCTACAAACAATAAATGCTGAAGAGGGTTTGGAAAAAAAGGGAACCCCTTTGCACTGTTCATGGAATCGTAAATTGATACAACCACAATGGAGTTTGGAGTGGCATTCCAAAGGAAACAGTATGGAGTTTCCTTAAAAAGTAGGAATAAATGAAATGAATCTTTCCAGGACAAATGCCATTAAACATTTCTGCTTGTTGTTGTTGTTTTGTTAATAAATTATGTCCAACTCTTTTGTGACCCCATGGGCCATAGCCTACGAGACTCCTCTGTCTATGGGATTTCCCAGGCAAGAGTACTGGAGTGGGTTGCCAGTTCCTTCTCCAGGGGATCTTCCTGACTAAAGGATTCTTTACCAATTAGCCACCAGAGAGGCCTTACCCAAGGACAAAAGCATTCAGCCACAAGTATTCTTTCTTTTCCTAAAAGTAAAAGACCAAATTTAAAGCACAGGATGCTTTGTCTATAACGGGGTCAGTTTTGGCCACATGTCCTGTGGAGCAGACTGTATGAGTTCCTATAGCTTGCAGTTTATTTATTGCAGGGGAGATAATAACCACTGAAGAATAAGCTTCCAAAAGAGTTTTAATAAGGAGAATGACTTAGTCAGATTCATACTTTAGAATGTATGTGTGTGTGTGTTAGTCACACAGTCATGTCCGACTCTTTGCAACTCCATGGACTGTAGCCCACCAAGCTCCTCTGGCCATGGAATTCTCTAGGCAAGAATGCTGGAGTTGGGTTAACATTCTTTTCTCCAGAGGATCTTCCTGACCCAGGGATTGAACCCCTGGGTCCTGCTTGGCAGGCAGATTCCTTAGTATGGTGCCACCTGGAAAGCTCATACTAGTTGAATGGAGTCACAGTCCAAGGGATCCCAAAGAGACAGACATGACTAAGCAACTAACACTACACTAACAGTGAGGAAGGAGGTTTTAAACATTTGATAGTCTGAGAGCTCTTACCTTAATATTGGAGGGGGTTGGTGGTGGCCTTCATCACATAGGCTCAGTAAGCCTGGGGAGAGGTAGCAGACTTGAGAAACATCCCAACAGTAGACCTGGATTCCCTCGGTGATCATTTGGTTGAGCTGATGGCAGAGAGGAAAGTATCACTAATAAGACCTAGGATTTTGGCTTGGAGAGTCGGATGGAGGGTGCTGTTATTTACTGAGACAGAAAATATAGAAAGAGGAAACAGATTGTGAATGGGGGTGGGGTGGAAATGGGGACAGCAAAAGGAATTAAATATTCAATTTGGGGCATGTTTAATTTAAGGTTTGAAAATTATCCAAAAGGTTTTATATAGATCTGAATCTCAGAATTTGAGGATAGAGACACAAATTTAGAAGCCATCACTATACCAGTACAGATCAAAGCATCAAAGGTCATAATGGGAAACCCTTTGATCTATTTATTTTTGGCTAGCATTACCTTTTCTGAGAATATTTAGCAAAGATTAGGTAATTCATAAAAATAATAATGTGGCCATCATTTTTTTAAAATGAGTATTAGTTGCAAATATATAAAGGTATTTCACAAAAAAAGCATTAAATTAAAATTTTCTTGAAAATATTGAAAAACCAGTACCTTTGGGCTTACTTTCATTCCTGACAAGAACTTGCTGGAGATGTAACAGTTAAAATTTGCATTTGAATACTCAAGACAGATGTGAGTGAGAACAAAAGACCAAGATATTGAAGGTAGAAAAATAGAAAGAAAAATAAAGAAAGCCAAAAAAGAGTATTTAGGAAAAGGGCATAGCTGTGAATATGAAGGTAAGATAAGGAATAAAAAAAAAATCCACAGGATTTAATAAAGAGGAACAGGGTAATATGTGGCTTGGGTGAAAACTGTGCAAAGAAGGTGATAAAAACCACAGAATTAAAAAAAAAAAAAATATTGAAAAATCCTTACATCCCTGGGTAAATCCCACCAATCATGGTGTATGTTCTTTTTACAGTATTGTTGAATTTGGTTTGCTAGTATTTCATTGAGGATTTTTGTATCTAGAACATCCTATTTTTATTGAATATTTAACAGATAGCATTGTCTGACATATTGAATGTATTTATTATTTTTATTGGAAAAATGAATTTTTAGATCTCTAAAAATTAAAGTATGTCAATTAATTTGTGTTAATTTTATGTGCAAAGGTGAAAGTTGGAAAAAGAGTGATATAGAGGAAAGTGCATTGACTTAAAAATGTAAAGGAAGAGAATACTTATTGAGACATATGCCAAGGCTTTACATTGGATACTTTAAATATAATATATCCCTAATCATTCCAACATAACTTTTAAAAATTATTATTAGAGAAGTTATCCAAAAGTCTGCATGGTACATGAAAATTCAGAATGAACTCATCTGGAAAATACCAGCAGACTATGAGACATATAGTGTGACCTCAAATGTTGTGTATTCATAGTGATGGACTTGCTTTCATCCCTGAATTAAATTTTCATTAGGATTCCCAATTTGATCACATTCAAGAATGTAGACTCATGCTAACAAAGTTCTCATTAATATAATGTATCAATGTGTTAATTTCCTGGGATATTTTTCTCAATAATCAAAACATAGTGGGAAGTCATATAAATCGATGTTTGTTTAGAATCTACCAGAAAAGGAGAATTTGGTTGTAAGATATAAATGCTTAATAAATAAGGCTTTGAGGATACTACTCTGTCTTTTTCTTTTATAACATGTATTTTTATCCAGGGGATCAAATTTTCAGGTCTGCCTGACAAGGTGATCTTTTCCTGGGTATTGCATGAATGCCACTGCTAACAACTGCTTAAGTCTCTTGTTTTTCTTTGCCTTTAGACTGACCAGGACTGTCCATGGAATTCTCTAGGCCAGAATACTGGAGTGGGTAGCCCTTCCCTTCTCTAGGGCATCTTCCCAACCCAGGAACTGAACCAGGGTCTCCTGCACTGCAGGCAGATTCTTTACCAACTGAGCTATCAGGGAAGCCCTAGACTGACCATCCTAGAACCCACCAAATATTGCTCTCACTTTTAGCTGTGATTGGTAACTCTGGTCAGGTCTTTCTGAATGAGGATTTCACTTTTCTCAGCTATGATCCATTATTTTCCTCATTATTTAAATTTGAAGAAGGCAAGTTTGTTTGCATTACTAATAGCTTCTATAGACAGTGCATTATCCCATTTTATCCTGCAACTATTTAAGTTTACAGTATAGGCATTAATAAATAATTCTGTTTCACGGTTAGAGGATTTATGTTAAAGAGTTTAAGTAACTTTTCTTAAGGCATAGCTGGTATTCAAAGAAAGTTTGACTCTAGAGCCTTTGCTCTTCCATGTCTTGTTTTTCAATCTTAGTTCTATTTCTAAATAAATGTTTACTCATAGGCAGACCACTAATTTCCCTCTGCTCCACTTTGCTTATCACAAGAGTAAGTTGCTGCTGTAGATTATTTTTAACAATTTTTCCAGGTCTATTTTTTTTTAATTAATAGGAAGCTTTATAATTTCCCGTCTTCTCTAGCCATACCATGTAGTCTCTATTTCACAACACAAAACAAGGATATGCTATGAACGTAATTCTCATTCTAGATGCCTATGTATTGGCATGAGGTTGACTAAAGTCATTTTTTAGTGAGCTTTCATCTTTTTTTTTCTTAATGGTTAATTTAAGAGGAGTTGGTTGGTCCCATTTCTTATAAAGGAAAGAGATTAGAGTTTGAGTAGCTCTTTCAGCTACTTTTTAATTACCTCTGATTTCATGTTTTTTAAGATGAAATGACTGTAACTTATTTAAGAGGAAGAAAATTTTGTGATGTGCATTATAACTATAGTACATCAAAGTCCTCATTTTTGTACTATGCAGGTGTAGAAATTCTGTGACACAGGAGGATACACCATGGGTAGTAAGAAAGGGAAAACAAAATTACACTGCTTTCACTCATTTGCTTTGCGACAGATGTTTATGTAGAAAAGCATTTTGCTTTCCTATTTATTGAGCAGTGTGGTCATGACAAGCCATATCTATTTCTTCAGATATTCTGAAAGCTTTGAGTCTAAAGGGATTGGAGTAGCCTAAATAAATTGTCCTGATGCCAGTAAATAGTGACTTTGTACAAGGGGCAGAGTGAGCATCTGCTTTTCCTAGAATTCTAGAGCCAAGTGTGATATCTGGGGAGAAGGGGTAGAATTGGACTGACAGCTTAGTTTTTCTGCTGCCTGCATTTACTGGAGTTAGCTGTGAAAATAGCCCAGCTTAATCAATGTAGGCCCGTTTGTCATATCATTGTTTCCTGTGACATTGGCTTTCCCTCTGCACCTGAGACCTGAGTCAGTGATTCCATCTCCCTGTTCCATACACACCTAGCTGACAGATTATTGTCTTTATACAGAAGTCTCTTAAATAAAAGTTTACCTCCCTTTAAAGACCTGTATTAATAAAGACCATATAGATGTTTTGTTAGTAATAATATCTCCAGCATCCGGCCAACAGTTTTTCTCCCTTAGGGAGAAAGGGAAATAAGAAAGTTTTTGTTGTTGTTGTTTGTTTGTTTGTTTTTACCAATTAATGAAAAGATGGGCCTCCCTTGTGATTACCAGTAAAGAAAGGGCTGAAATGCAGGAGATGTGGGTTAGATCTCTGGGTTGGGAAGATCGCCTGGAGTAGGAAATGGCAAGCCACTCCAGTATTCTTGCCTGAAAAATCCCATTAACAGAATAGACAGGTGGGCAATAATAATCCATAGGGTTGCAGAAGAATCTGACACAATTTAGGAATTAAAATAACAACAACAATGAAAAGCCAAATTATCACTTCACAATAGGAACTACCATAGACTAAAAACAGAAAGAAAGAAGAAAAAAAAATCACATAGTTACCGCCCTCCTAGTACTGAAACTGTTATTTTATAATTTGCTTTGAGATTGGGATGGGTGAACCAACTGTCACCAAAGAATTGGATCCCATGGTTCCTACATTTTAAATAATTCATCAATCTCTAAAAGACATAAAAAATAGGATAGATGTATACATCTTGAGTTGTCAAAAGAATAAAGAAAAATTCAGGATAGTATTGCTTTTTTTTTTCATGCTTTAAGATTAAGAAAATGGGAATAAATGAAAGTGGTGCTAATTTTAGTTTGAAAGTGAAAGTGAAAGTTGCTCAGTGGTGTCCGACTCTCTGCGACTCCATGGCCTATACAGTCCATGGAATTCTCTAGGCCTGAATATTGGAGTGGGTACCCTTTCCCTTCTTCAGGGGATCTTCCCAAACCAGGGATCAAACCCAGGTCTCCCGCATTGCTGGCAGATTCTTTACCAGCTGAACCACAAGGTAAGCCCAAGAATACTGGAGTGGGTAGCCTATCCCTTCTCCAGCAGATCTTCCCAATCCAGAAATCAACCCGTGGGCTCCTTCATTGCAGGCAGATTTTTTACCAACTGAGCTATCAGGGAAGTCCAATTTTAGTTTACTTGGTATAAATTCAGTAACAAACTTCAGCAAATAATCATCTTGAAGAAGTAAACTTTGGACCTGTCTTTCCCTACAACCTATCTTTAAGCAGAATTGGAAGTTCTGTTTATCCTCAGTGGATCTTCAGGAGGGAGCCTGAAAGTCACTTGATTGTAGAAACAGAATCTGACCTCATTTCTTCCCAACAAGGAGTAACCATTATCTTTAATCCAGTTGGAAAGCTAGTCACTTTATTTTCTTAAGCCACAGGGGACTCTTGATTCAGATGCTTTTATTTTCATTGTAGAGATACTTAGCTGAGTCAGTAACCAGACATAATATATCACACGCTGCGTCTTTGAAATTTGTATCTTAGACATGCAAAATCAAGAATTGCTTGTTCAGTTCAATTGTTTCGAATACAGAACATTCTATTTGTTGTAATAAGCACATCAGACAACACAAATAGAACTGAGAATCCCTTAAGGACAAATTCTACCAATGGAGATATATAACATATCAAGGAGAGATGAAAGTTTTGATTAATCTGGTCACATGTCAACCAAAATTTTGTATCCTATATGTTTACATTTTTCAATACAGTGCTATCTCTACTCTAGAGAGAATTATTTACGTGTTCAGAAAGCCTTCTATAAATTAGAGAATACATTTACTATCTAAGAAAATTAATCCAGTTGACTTCCTTCTAGAAGTTCTAACAACAAAAAGTGTTGAGGGATGAGGAATCAGAAATAGGTAAACTAAGAAGAATGATAGCAGCATAATACTAAATAAAGAGAGAGAAAGCAAATGTGAGTGGAGGAAGGTTGTTTGGAAATGTCTGCGCTTCTATATAGTCACAAAATGTGCATTCCCTACCTTGAATAAAGCTGTTTCTTGTAAGTAATTTCTGTGTTTCTATACTTCAGCTTTGCCACTAAGCTAGTATTTTGTAAAGAATTATCTTATTGATTTCAGCCTTTTAGTATGTTCATCTGCTGGATACATTTATTCTTTTCTTTTTAAAAAATATTAATTTTTAATGGAAGAATAATTCCTTTACAATATTGTGTTGGTTTCTGCCATACATCAACATGAATCAGCCATAGGTACACATATGTCCCCTCTCTTCTGAACCTTCCTCCCACACCATCCCACTTAAATGACAGTTTTGTTGTTGTCATTGACCTCAAGAATGGGATATTTTAAAAAGATATGTGAAGAAAAATTGAAGAAAGGCAAAAGCCTTATTATATACATAACCATTTGTAGAAAGTCATTTCAAGTAGGTGGAAGTCCACATGATGGACTCTTACATTCACTGATGGGAAGATTCCATGGTGAAGAGGTTGTGCAAATGAGGGATTAAAAGCAACTATTAAAAAAAATATTGAAGTATCATTGATTTAAATGTTGTGTTAGTTTCAGGTATACAGCAAAGTGAATCAGTTATACATATACATATATACTCTTTTATCATTATTATTATTATTTTCTCATATAGGTCATCACAGGACATTGACTAGAGTTCCATATACTATACAGTAAGTCCTTATTAGTTATATCTTCTATATATAGTAATGTGTATATGTCAATCCCAATCTCCCAGTTTATCTCTCCCTCTGCCTTACCCTGTGATAACCATAAGTTTATCACCTGTATGCAGGTCAAGAAGCAACAGTTAGAACCTTATATGGAACAACTAACTGACTGATTCAAATTTGAGAAAGGAGTACCACAAGGCTGTATATTATCATACTTATTATTTAACTTACTTGCAGAGCACATCATGTGAAATGCTGGGCTGGATGAGTTACAAGCTGAAATCAAGATTTCTGGGACAAATATCAACAACCTCAGATATGCAGATGATACCACTCTAATGGCAGAAAGCAAAGAGGAACTAAACATTTTCTTGATGAGGGTGAATGAGGAAAGTGAAAAGGCCGGCTTAAAACTCAATATTATGTCTGATATGAGAATTGCTACTCTAGTTTTCTTTTGCTTCCCATTTGCATGGAATATATTTTTCCATCCTCTCACTTCCAGTCTATGTGTCTTTAGGTCTGAAGTGGGTTTCTTGTAGACAGCATATTTACGGGTCTTGTTTTTGTATTCATTCAGCCAGTCTGTGTCTTTTGGTTGGAGCATTTAATCCATTTACATTTAAAGCAGTTATTGATATATGTGCTCCTATTGCCATTTTCTTAATTGTTTGGGATTGATTTTGTAGATCTCTTTTCTTCTCTTGTACATTACTGTATGTGAAATAGATAGCCAATGGAAATTTGCTGTATAGCTCAGAAAACTCAAACAGAAAGGCTCTGTATCAACCTAGAGGGGTGGGATAAGGAGGGAGATGAAAGGGAGGTTCAAAAGGGATTCCTATGGTTGATTCATGTTGAGGTTTCGCAGAAAAGAACAAAATTCTGTAAAGCAATTATCCTCCAATAAAAAGTAAAATAATTTTAAAAACTCAATATTAATAAAAAAAAAAATCCAGTCCCATCATTTCATAGCAAATAGAAAAGAAAAATGTGGAAGCAGTGACAGATTTCCTCTTCTTGGGCTCTAAAATCACAGTGAATGGTCACTGCAGCCAAGAAATTAGAAGACAGTTGCTTCTTGGAAAGAAAGCTATGACAAACCTAGACAGTGTATTGAAAAGCAGAGACATCGCTTTGTTGACAAAGGTCTGTATAGTCATGGCTATGGTCTTTCTAGCAGTCATGTATGGATGTGAGAGTTGGACCAAAAAGGAGGCAAAGTGCTGAAGAATTGATGGTTTTGAACCGTGGTGCTGGAGAATACGCTTGAGAGTCCCTTGGACAGCAAGGAGATCGAACCAGTCAATCCTAAAGGGAATCAGCCCTGAATACTCACTGAAAGGACTGATGCTGATGCTGAAGCTGAAGCTCCCATACTCTGGCCACCTAATACAAACAGCCAACTCAGTGGAAAAGAGCTTGATGCTGGGAAAGATTGAAGGGAGAAGGAGAAGAGGGTGACAGAAAATGAGACGGTTGGATGGCATCATCGATTCAGTGGACTCGTTGGGCAAACTCTGGGAAATGGGGAGGAACAGAAGCCTGGAGTGCTGCAGTCCATGGGTTCACAAAGAGTGATTCACAACTTGGAGACTGAACAAAAACAACAACAGCCATAAGCTTGTCTTCTACATTCTGTAACTCTATTTCTGTTTTGTAGATAAGTTCATTTGTACCCTGCTTTTAGATTCCACATATAAGTGATAGCATATGATATTTGTCTTTCTCTGTCTGACTTGCTTCACTCAGTGTGACAATCCCTAGGTCCATACCTGTATGTCCCTTTGCTCAGGAATCTCTGTTTTAGCCATATGTTCAGTGCACCAACTATAATACTATTATATTATTCTTTTTTTTTTTTTTTGCATACCGTGTGAGTCATATGTTGGTAACATTGCTGAAGGGCATTTGTAGCCCTGACATCTTAGAGAAACAGGCAAAATGACATCAGGAGAGCATGATACATTTGGTAAATGCCTTGTATAAACCAGAGAAGATGATAGAAGCAAAAAATTTTCTTGAGACTGTGAAATTATTGCATATTTCATATCATGTAACAGATAAAATAGGAGGACGGAGGAAATTTGTTCATTTCCACATTGCTCCTTGAAAATAATTCATTGAATTGGAATCTTTGGAAACATGCACATATTCTATATATATTTTTTCCAGACAAATTTAGCATCTTAATGGAATAATAAAAGCTATCATTTGGGAAATATACATATTGCTTCACCCAGAGTGCACAGAGGTGTTGGTAGGCACTAAGAAAGGAACAGAGAGATGTAACCTGAGTACGTCTCCATCCTGTCTCCATGCACATTTAGGAGACTTCTGCACATATGAGCAAGTTGTGGAAGAAGAGCATGGTGGAGGGGGGATGGGATGTTACTGGCATCCTAAAGATTTATAAACTGCTAAATTTAGAAATGTCATTTTGCCATTGCCAGTGTATTGCTGACATCTTTGTATGAGTCACTAAGAAAAAAAAAATAGCAATCACCTCCTTTGCAAGAACTAGTATGAGTAACACAAAATGGTTTCAATTAATCATTTTAACCACTGAATTCACTCTGGATAAACAAAGTGTGTATCAGATGATATGCCCCAGAAAGGTAGTCATCCTTACAAAATGCTACTCTCTGTAGCTATGCTCTTCTCATTATCGTATTGCAAATAGTTTTCTGAAAGAAAAAACTGTTCAAGCAAAATATTAAACAGCATTCATTTGTCATTTTCCTGTGGGGACTAGGCAGAAACCTGCTGTGGCTGAAAATATGTGGTCATTACGAAGCTGGTATTGAATTGTTTGTTTATCTCTAGAAGGAGAGAGAGGTTTCAATGATGCTACTTTTTCATTAGTAACTTTAGGCACTTCTGCTTTCTAGAGGCATAGCCCCTGTCCAGAACTGAAATTAACTGATGTGTGTGTAAACGTTCTCTGTGTGTTTTAATGTTCATATAATTTTCTGTGCCGCAGCTGTTTTCAACCTGAGGAGTGATGATGAGTTTCATTTTCTCCTTAGTGTGTGGTGTTTCATATCACAGTGTATGGGGATGCTTGTTTTCTGGAGACCTGATCATGTGCTATAAATGGACTGAGATGGGATGTCTAACATGCTTTGCTTACTGAAGATAGTAAGGCTTCAGCTAGTGGATCAGAGAGAGAGAGTGTTCCATATGGTTTGTTGTCTTTTTCATCATGCTGCAGGAAGAGGCAGACTTTTTTAAATCCAGAAGAATCTGGGTTCAATTTCTCTTCTTTCTCCCCTCTCTTTTCTTCCATATTCTTCTTGTTTTTATTCTTTGCTGTATTGATACTGTGCTACTTGCTAAGTCACTTCAGTCGTGTCTGACTCTGCGACCCTGTGGGCAATAGCCCACCTTGCTCCTCTGTACATCGGAGAAGGCAATGGCACCCCACTCCAGGACTCTTGCTTGGAAAATCCCATGGACAGAGGAGCTTGGTGGGCTTCAGTCCATGGGGTCGCTAAGAGTCGGACACGACTGAGTGACTTCACTTTCACTTTTCACTTTCATGCATTAGAGAAGGAAATGGCAACGCACTCCAGTGTTCTTGCCTGGAGAATCCCAGGGATAGGGAAGCCTGGTAGGTCTATGGGGTCGCACAGAGTCGGACACGACTGAAGCGATTTAGAAGCAGCAGCAGCAGCTGCTCCTCTGTACATGGGATTCTCCAGGCAAGAATACTGGAGTGGGTTGTCGCGCCCTTCTCCAGGGGATCTTCCTTATCCAGGGGTCGGACCGCGTCTTATGTTTCCTGCATTGGCGGGTGGGCTCTTTACCTCTAGCGCCACCTGGGAAGCCTCATTGACAGTGTATCACCGAATAAAAAAGTAAACTGAGAAGGTAACAGTATACACCCATCTACTCAAATCTCCGGGTAGAACCTATTAATAGTTCACTTACAAGTAACTTCAGAATCCATCTATACAGAGCCCATTTCATTATCACCACTTTTACCAAGTCCTTTATCTTGCCATTTAAACCTGTTTCCTTTATTACATACTTAGAGAACACAAGGAATTTGTCATCATTTTCTGAAATATCCCATACTCAAAATGCAAAATCACTCCTTCAGCCTGTTTAATTGGAAGCAGAATTCTAGCTTAACTAGTTTAATCTCTAAACTTTTAATCAATTTATTGAACACTTCTGAGCTTCCTTTGCAGTTTTGCAGACCTCCTTTAAGTCAGAGAATGTTGTTCAGTCACCCAGGCATGTCCTACTCTTGGAGATCCCTTGGACTGCAGCACACCAGGTCTCCCTGTCCCTCACCATCTCCCGGAGTTTACCCAAATTCATGTTCATTACATCGGTGATCCTATCCAGCCATTTTCTCTTCTGACACCCTCTTCTCTTTCTGCTCTCAATCTTTCCCAGCATCATGGACTTTTCCAGTGAGTCAGCTGTTCTCATCAAATGACCAAAATACTGGTCAGTATTTTGATCAGAGAATGTAGAACTCCACATGCATTACAAAAGATGTTATAGACCTGGTACCAGTAAACAATAAATGATAAAGTTCAAAATAAAAGGTGGTCAATTTGTATTCTCCATTCTTCTATTAGCACATATGCCAGGTATAGTATGCTTGGTGGAGGGTAGGATTTGCTCTTCTGAGAATCTGATGCTAGTCTCTGGGCACTTCTTGTCTGCAAGAATGCAACATTTGAATAGAGTAAAAGAAAAAAAAGAAAAAGAGAAAAAGGCTGTCCTTGGATTCTACCCTATTTGTTTCATATTTAGAAAGGCAAAAGAATTTTTGATGAAGAGCAAAAATTTGATGAAGAGCAGAGAGAAAAGTTTGTTTCATTGAGACTGCTGTTGCAAATAACACTTATGCTTGGAGAATGTAATGAGCCTTGATATGTCCTGATAATATGGATTTGTAATCCTTCCCATTTAATAAAAAATCTTTTCAGAGAATTAGATAAGGTTAGTAACGTGCAGAGACTTTTGAGGAGAAGAGATAGAGCTGAATCACCATCTCTCTTGTTCAATAAACTATAAAGTTGTTCTTCCAGGCAGAAAGGAGATTATTGTAGGTTTTATTGCTATCTGAACAAATGGGCTTTAATTGCTCAGATATACTGTTATTCTTCTTTGCCTCATTAAGTGTATTAACAGTCTGATCCTGTGGTGGAAAAAATATTAAGTGGGGTAAAACCGTGAGTTAAACAATTAGCTTATAGCAATATACACACAAAGCGATTGATTTTGACCTGATCTTTCCTCTCATTTTTTCCTTTGTGTGCATGGTTTGACTCTTTGAAGAACTTTACTCACTGCCTCACAGAAACATTGCTGACATCCAATATCAGTAAACTATAGTAAGTGATACATAATAAAGATAGCAGCAACCATTTATTCTGTTCCTACTATGCACTAGATACTTAGTATATCTTGTACAATTGCCTTACATAATTGCTCTATCAAATGTCTTAGTTACTGTATACCATGCTCTGGGGTAAAGACACATAACTTATGATGTAAGCCTCATCTTCTAATTTACAGATGAGGAAACAAAGAAGTGTAGAGAAGCTGAGACTTGAACTTCCATAGCACATCACGGGCAAAACTTAGTTTGAACTCAAGTCTCAAAAGCTGATATTCTTTGCAATACATCTCCATTTCTCTGCTTGACTTGTCAGATTTATCTTGCTTCTTATAAAGTACATGTAAGAGCACAATAGTTCTTCATCTTTAACACCACCTCTGAGACTGATAAGTGTACTAAGTTGCAATGATACAATTTAATGCTTTTGGGTCTTTCTTTCCTATCAGAGAAGCCCAGAGAGGGTTATTTTTAAAAAGTCAGAGATAAGCTTGAGCGGAGGCTTCTGGTATTTTAATGACCAATATATTATATATTGTCATCACAGATTCTAAGAAGTTATCACAGTCATTATAGTATTGTTGTAGTTATTGGTTTTAAAATAAAATGCAAAGTCCCTGCTCTTTAAAATGTGATTAATCTGTTTCACTTTCTTAGTCTCTTATACTGTGTTCTTGTGTTTCTTTCTCTTTCTCTCTGTCTCTTTTTTTTTTTTTTTTGTCTCTTTCCTTGGGCATTTTATGTGCCCACAAAACTATAGGTCTGTGTCTTAATGTATTTTATGGTTGGGTAAGTTAGGTCAGTGTGATAACCCAAGGGAATATTAATAACCCTTGTTTTAACAAGCCTAAATTTATACCATTGTCAGAAGTTAATTGCTTTGTTATGCTCCTCGTGCCCAGGATTACTGAGTATTAGGGATAGTGGTAGAGAACAAAGGCACTCCATTCTCGCAAAAGTTACCTCCTTAAAATCTGTGCTACTAGCAAGAAGGAGATAATTACCCTGAAACGGTTGACTATCTATTTCTCAAAAATTGAAAGGTGATTTCTTTTGGTACTAGAAAATACTTCTGAGGCTCATGGGGCACAGAGAAGAATATGTTTGTATATATGTAAAGTTATATAAAGTACCTGGATCTAGATGCCTATGTGACTGAGGAAATACTATAATTTTATCCTGAAACTGCACACTAGTGGTTGTTTGTTAGAAAAGCTGTAACCGTTGACAAGATGTACTTTCTAGAAAACTTTCTTTCCTTTGTGAAAGGAAGAAGCAGAAAATATTTTCATTTTAATTCTCTCCATGCTTTCCTGGAAACTGAAGAGGATCTGTCTGAACTTGAACTTACTTGTCTGGAACCAAGAATGTGAGTTAGGGTTAAGAAGAGGGACAGCCACAAAAAGACAATGATAAAAAAATAATTAGTGTAATCCTTTGGAACCTCTAGGACAGTCATCCAGTCATTTGTTACCATTGAAAGAGTAATTAGAAGTGTTCTGATTGGTTTGTCACTATTTCCTCATTCAGTCATTAGACTATAAGTAGAGCCCAAGTTTCATTCAGTAAATTTCCTCATCTGAAGAATAGGAATAATCAAATCCCTCAGGTTCCTTATGTAATTTTTTAAAGTATTAATAATGTTTGTAAAAATTTATAATATATCATTCTTAGCAAGAATATAGCACCTACATGGAATATGTGCTACTCTGATTCCCTGGACCCTGTTCACCTGGGTTATCGTAAGAATCCTTTCTTCCTAAACTTTAGTGGTTGGATGGCATCACTGACTCAATGGACATGATTTTGAGCAAGCTCTGGGAGTTGGTGATGGACAGGGAAGCCTGGCATGATGCAGTCCATGGAGTCACAAAGAGTCAGACACGACTGAGTGACTGAACTGAAATGAAGCCTTAGTGAGACTTCAGAATCTTCAGCTTGGATAGCCAGACAGTAACTGTCAAATGACTTTTGAAACCTGTTGGCCACCCCTATGCTAAATCTTAGTGAGTGTGATGTAAAAAACTGTTCTCTTCCTTTCCCTGCTCTCTCTCATTTCTTTCATTCTTACTATTATTCTAGAGTCTCTTACACCATATTATGTATATATATTTTTTAGTTATTCAATAGTTCAATAAAACTTACCCAATGCACATTGGGTTGTATGATAAATACTATTGATAGTACCATGTCTCAAGTAGGAAGTGGTAGAGCAGCTAGAAGTTGTAGTTAGACTGCTTTGATTCATATTCTAGCTTTATCATTTTCTGGTCACATTGGAAAAGTACTTGAACTCTCTAAACTTTAAATCAGAAGGTGCAATGTACAATAAAATATGTATAATGTACATTCTTTAAATATTCAGATAGTGAAATTGGCTGAAAAGGCAAACTCATACCTAAAAGATACATTTATTTATATCAAAATAAGTTACTTATCCTTTCAATAATTGGTCACCAACATTTCAACTAGTCTTCTTGAGGGATGTTACTGTACTGAAGACTCAGCATTGGACCCTATTGATCACAGTTGGATATTTGTTATTGTCAGTATAGATCAATATTGGTATGCTAAGCAAATTCTAAGATGTTGAACTTGTATGAAACCTCCATCCGTGCACCCTTGGCCATTTCATGAGACCAAAGTGCCAACAATGGGGTAGCCAATAACAGGGTCTGGCCCCAGTGGACACATTGTTATAGATTCTTGGTTGTTCAGTACTTCTTCCATGATGGTTGCTCTCCAGTGAGCATTATCATCTGATGCAAAAATCTTCAGACTTCATGCTCTCTTCTGTGTTTTCTTTGTATCCTAGAACTCCTTTTGTTGTATTTTCTTCTTCTTCTTCTTCTTTTTTTTCTGGGCCCATGATCAACTAGCCAAGCCATTTGCTACTGCCTTTGAATCCATATACATCCAAACATTGGTCAGTTTTATTTCCACATAAAATGTATAACCAGGTTCCCCATATGAGACTCTGTTCATTGGGAAGATTTTCCCTCACTATTCTCTCTCAGTATAATTAAAGAAGCTATAACGCAGCTGTTTTTCAGACTGTACTCATATACTGAGTCAATACTTTCATGAACAAATCTTGTGCTTTGTCTTCCTCCATATGTTGGATATAAGAGTTCACTATATTGTTATAGATATGAGATGGGAAAGATCTGTGTGCTGGAATGACACTGGTGGATTAAACAGGGGCTGTGGCAATATATTTGTGTAGTTTTTATGGACCCCTGATCCTGCTTAATCAGCTTAATATTGGATATACCTCTTAAAACCTTCAGTGATAGTTGAGAAGCCTTCTGACCTTACAGCTTAGTGGGTTTGACAGTACATAGCTCATGATCAACAGCTGTGGCTTAACTAGCATTTGGTGCCCCATGGTCATCCATGCTGTCTATACCAGGTTCATTGTTATGCCAATAGTTCTTTTAAAAAGACACATAATTCTGATGACATGACCTTGCTCCAAAGCCCCAGCAATCTATGTTGTGATTCTCTCATTGGTACCTGCCATAATCTCTATATGACATCTTTTATCATCACTGATGTCTTGAATGTCTTCCAGGTTGTAATGCCAAGTGGTAGAATCACTAGCTATGTGACTCTCATCACATCCCTACCTGGCTTATACTGGGACTTAACTCTGGCTATAAACCAGTGGCCAAGAAGGGAGAGTGGGGACACATGTTGTCTTGAATGTTCTCTAAATCATCTTTAAGAAGGATGGGAATACTAGGTTTAAATAGAGGTTTCTTAGGCTGCTTCCACAGACTCAGAAGGTTTGGCAGAATCTGAAGATTAAAGATATTCATGGACATCATCCTAAATGTCTCTAGCTTATCTGATGATATATCATACTCTGCCAACCAGGATTCTGACATTGGCAAAGCAAGTTTTTGATTGGAAGCTTTTTTTTTTCAAGATAAGAAGTTTATATGTATATATATATATATATATATGTATATTTATATATATGGTGGTGGTTTAGCTACTAAATCATGTCTGACTCTTGCAACTCCCTGGACTGTAGCTCGCCAGGCTCCTCTGTCCTCGGGGTTCTCCAGGCAAGGCTACTGGAGTGGGTTTCCGTTTCCCCCTCTAGGGGATCTTCCTGACCCAGGGATTGAACCCTTGTTGAGAGAGTCAATTCCTAGGCAGGTTGATAAGAAATTTGGGGTCCCCAAGGATGAGATAGGGGTCTGGGGCTCTCGAGGAGGAGCTATGGGTCTGGAATTATCAAGGAGAAGGAAAGGACAAGCATCTTTTTTTTCTCTACATTCCTTAGTCTTAGTCACATAAAACTTTTTTTTTCTTTAAGCCCAGAACTGATGATTACACAACAAACAACTCAGTTTAAGCTCTGTACTAAGGATTATGTAACAACACTGTATCCTGCTTGAGGACAGTTTCTCCTTCCTGAAAAGCTTCTGGCTAATCCTGTTATCCTAAAATGTAAATTTTGGGAGTGGGTCTGGTAAAATTTTTGCAACCTTGAGACATTCTTTTGATTTATTCTAGTAGCTAATTAAAGTATACAACTCTTGCTAACATTAGTGAAGGGGGCACTCTTCATCCTCTTTCTGATGTCTATGTCAGAAACTTTCTCTGTCCCTTTTCTTACTTTAATAAAACTCAGCTACACAAAACCTCTTGGGTGATCAACCCTGGTCCCTGGTCCCGAAGCTAAATCTTCTTCAGACATTACGGATCTGACATCGTTCACCCTAAGCTAACATTGTCTCCTGCATCTCCTGCATTGGCAGTTGGATTATTTACTGATCCAACAGGAGAGCCTATATATACATATATATATATATAAATATAAGTATATATATTATATATATATATATATTTTTTTTTTTTCCGGACTGCATCAGGTCTCACTAATAGCTGAGGAGTGTGGGGATCTTCCTCATCCTTCATGCCGTCTCTTTGTTGTTGTGCTTAGGCTTCTCTCTAGTTGTGGCATCTGGGCTCCAGAGCACATGGGCCCCGTTGCTTGGTGTGTGGGCTTAGCTGCCCTGCAGCCTGTGGGATCCCAACTCCGTGCCGAGGACTTGAACTCATGTCCCCTGGACTGGAAGGCAGGTTTTCAACCACTGGACCACAAGGGAAGTCCATGACTGGAAGTTTCTGATGTAGTACTCAACTTTATCTCCCTTCATTCTGTAGAAAATGAGACCTTCTTTGTATGCTATCAAGAAAGCTCTCTCTTCTTTCACATGCAACTTTCTTTTAGATTAATGATTCTTAGATTTTTGTTTTCTTATTCAGAATATCAGTAGAACAGAATAGTTATCCCAAGCCATTGTTTTATAATTACTTTTCACCCATATTTCTCAAAACTCTTAATACATTGAACCAGGTAATTCATTACCTTACAGTAGCACATTGTTTTAATTTAATGCCAATGAAAGTTTAACAATTAGATAGGCGCCTTATTCCAGTACCTGTATGTACCGGAGTAGGATGCCATTGATGGTGCCAGCCAGAATCCTAGATCCTGCTTTTTTGGCCTATTCCTTGTAGCAACTGAGAAGCTTAAGAATGTTCCTTCAGACTTATTACAGATTGTACTGGAAAGAACTGGACTTTAGACTCTCAATGATCAGTCACAATTTGTGGGTTGCTCTAGGAAGAAGGGCGACCTTGATAATGGAGGCTTTCTGCCAGTAAGGCAATTCTGGAAGAGGCATATAGAAAAAGTTCTGTTTTCCAAGTGTTCCTATGAGATGGGCAACAAATCCTTCATTACAGGCTCTTCCACAGTAGTTTAAAAGTACTCAGTCTAACAGTGAAGTTGGGCATATGGAAGATTAAGCACTGCATTCACTTATTTATTATCTTTATTCTGCTCACCTCCACAAAGGGATTTTATATACTCTACTAGAAGGTGAAGAAATTACAAAACGTTAAAACACTAGTAAAAGAAAAAGAACTACCAGATCGGGTGAGGACAGGAGAGTAAATTACTTGAGTGTGAACCATAGTTCTAGCTTTCTTCTCAGCAAAAGAAAGCAGAGAAACACAAAGTCTTGCATGATTTTTATTAGCTAAAAATAACAATATGACCTTTTTCCTGGAAAACTAATGTTTTCCTGACTGTGAAATCTAAGATAGTATTATGAGAGTCGTCATGAAATGCTCTGGACAATATTCTGGATCATAACTTAGATAATATTTTTATAACCATGGCAAAGCTTTTCCACCTATAATTCTTTCACTAAATTTTTGAAATGTATTTATTGTGCTAATTGAAAGAACATTCATGTGCTTTAAAAAAAAAGAGCATAATGACCAAAGTTGACATATTATAATGTGAATTGAAGAGTCTAAATTATAATAATTTCAGAAGTAATTTGTAGAATGTAAATGAGAACACTGCTCAACCAATTAGATTTATCCAAAACATTTCCTTCAGCAACTAAGCAATATTTGATTCTTAAATTTCACCATCATAAGATATATTCAAATGTGTTAGTGTATGTGAGTTAAAGAAGTTATACTTCAGCATGAGGTTGTTTATTAATCTCTTTAAATTTGACCTTATTTGCTTTATTTTGACTTAATACAACCTACATTAAAGTTGTGTGATTAGACAGGACATAAAAAAAGATGTCTAAGTTAGTTAGTTAGTTAGTTCAGTCGCTCAGTTGTGTCCGACTCTTTGCAACCCCATGAATCACAGCACGCCAGGCCTCCCTATCCATCACCATCTCCCGGAGTTCACTCAGACTCACGTCCATCGAGTCCATGATGCCATCCAGCCTTCTCATCCTCGGTCGTCCCCCTCTCCTCCTGCCCCCAATCCCTCCCAGCATCAGAGTCTTTTCCAATGATTCAACTCTTCGCATGAGGTGGCCAAAGTACTGGAGTTTCANTAGGTGGTCTGGTATTCCCATCTCTTTCAGAATTCTCCACAGTTTATTGTGATCCACACAGTCAAAGATATCTAAAAAGGAGTATTATTATCAATAAATTGTATCTTGTAATAACAGGAAGGTATACAAATACAAGTATGAATAAACTCACAACATACAAAAGATATTAAAGTTATCAAAGAAAAAATAGATGATACTAAGTTATTTAATTTTTTAGAAAGGAGGCAGCATTTAAAATAGGCCATGAAGGATCCCAGATATGTAGTGAGCTCTCAATAAATATTACCTAGTGTTACTAGTTCAGTTCTTCCCTAACTTATACCTAGCTGAATACAAACAAATGTGACAGTTAGGTCACATTAGCTGAGTACAACACTTTTGCAGATTTAATTTCACTTTTACCTCAAAGTGACATCAAAAATGATGAACCTTATCTTCATTTTACAGTAAGAAAGTAAAAGGAAGGAAGAAAGGAAAGAAGATGGGAAAGAAAGGAAGAAAGAAACTGAATCTCAAAAACTTGGCAATTATTTCCCCAGGTCACTTAGTTAGCAGACCTTAGACCAGGTTTCTGAATGTCTGTCCATAAAGTCTGTTTTTGTTCACCGCAATTATCTATTACTATTAGGAGTTGCTATCAAATTATGGAACATTATTACAAATTATTTGCTGTAAAGAGAAAGGAGTAATAGATTAAAATACATCATTTTTCTAGACAGTAATGTGAGAGGGAGCTAGCTAGGTTAAAGCCATGTAGATACTCTGAGCTACTGGAGGAAAGGAAAGAGAGTTGTGAAAGAGCACCTTAAAACAGGCAGAAGCTAGAGTCCCCTGCTTCATACTTTTAGTAGAACTAACTACTTTTAATGACATATGCAATTTTTTCTTTTACATTTCAAGGTACTTGTGTAACTAGATTTCTCATATACTAAATATAGTTGCTTGGTTTCAATGACAGAGAGGTCATTACATGTTGATGGTAGCTCAACTGCTATGGATTTAACTAAATCAGTAACCCAGGAGGATTCAAGAGGTCAAGGGTTTAGGAATGAAGCTCTCCTCCCTTGGTTGTCTGTCAGAATCATCCCAGTTTACTGATAATGCCAAAATATTATCTTCTTTCAGATATTTAGAGATTGAATGAAATTAGATTGACAACTTCAATGATTTACCCAAACCACACCTACTCATTATGAAAAAAATCTAAAAGAAAAAGGTAATTATTTTTCGGTTGGCTAAGATGTTCGTTCGAGTTTTTCCATACCACCTCATGGAAAAACTCACATTAACTCTTTGACCAACCCAATAAGTCAAAATAGTTCTCATACTTGGTATTTTATAGTGCTTACTTCATTTCAATGTGCTTTAAAATATTTGAGATTTTAAATTGCTAATATACAAATTCCTTGTTGTTTATATAGAAGGAATGAATGCTGAAAATTGTTATTCTGGGATCAAATATATGTCTTAAGATGAGGTATTGGTTATTGAGCATTATAGTACTTACAGTTTTAGATCTATAGGATTTCAAAGGGCTTTTGCAAAAAAAGAAAAAGTTTGTGAAGAGGGTCATGAAACAACAATAAACAATATCCCATGAGATACTACAGTTGCCAGATAGACTGAAAAGGAGCAGAAAATGAGGGATAAATCAAGCAGGTAGAAACAGATGTGAAGGTAAGTCAGGGTCAGCACTGCAAAGAGAAAATAAAATACCTGACTTTGAATACCTGACTGTGATGTATATATGTGCAAACCTTCAACTTAAACTTATTACTGAAGTTTTATACATTTATGTGGAATAAATTAATGATATTTAAAGCCAAGTGGAGCTTAGAATTAAGTCAATTCAGTGATTATATAGAACTCTTTAACAACTGGGTAACATTCAATAAATCATAGATATAATCATGGCTACGACTTTACTCTTTGATCTACCAAAATGAAAATATATAGCTAAGGAGATTCCATTCTAGTAAGAGAAATTTAATTCTGATCTATGACCATTAATGGAGAAGGCAGTGGCAACCCACTCCAGTATTCTTGCCTGGAGAATCCCAGGGATGGGGGAGCCTGGTGGGCTGCCGTTTATGGGGTCACACAGAGTCGGACACGATTGAAGTGACTTAGCAGCAGCAGCAGCATGACCATTAATGGAGAAGGCAATGGCATCCCACTCCAGTACTCTTGCCTGGAAAATCCCATGGGCGGAGGAGCCTGATGGGCTGCAGTCTCTGGGGTCGCTAAGAGTCGGACGCGACTGAGCAACTTCACTTTTACTTTTCACTTTCATGCATTGGAGAAGGAAATGGCAACCCACTCCAGTGTTCTTGCCTGGAGAATCCCAGGAATGGGGGGCCTGGTGGGCTGCCGTCTATGGGGTCGCACAGAGTCGGACAAGACTGAAGTGACTTAGCAGCAGCAGCAGCATGACCATTAATTATCACAATGATGATTAGTGTAATGGGTTTAAATATCCTTCACAAAACTTTCCAATAGGTTTAAATTATTTTATCCCTCTAGAAAAGATAGAGCACTTGGAGTTAACCTAAAAGAAAATAAGTTAAATGGAAATTCATATTAATTAAAGCCCTGTGGGTGCTAAATCACTTCAGTCATGTACAACTTTTTGCAACCCTATGGACTGTAGTCCACTAGGCTCCTCTCTCACTGGGATTCTCTAGACAAGAGTACTGGAGTAGGATGCCATGCCCTCCTCCAGGGCATCTTCCCAACCAGGGATTGAACTCACATCTCTTTAGTCTCCTTCATTGGTAGGCAAGTTCTTCACCATTAGCGAATGTAGGAATGCCCAATGCATTCTAAATATGTATTCTTTTCCTTTTCAAATCCCAGTGTTTGTTAATCATATAATCTGAGGCATTTACTTCAGTATGTAACCACTTAGGTAATCTAACCGTGTACATTAGCCACTTCCTTAACTCTATCCTTCCTCTGCTTAGTAAAACATTTAAATACCAGACATGGCCATTAACCACTAATTTCTTTTTCTTGGTACAGAGAAGGCAATGGCGCCCCACTGTGTTGCTCTTGCCTGGAAAAATCCCATGGACGGAGGAGCCTGGTAGGCTGCAGTCCATGGGGTCTCTAAGAGTTGGGCACGACTGTGCTACTTCACTTTCGCTTTTCACTTTCATGCATTGGAGAAGGAAATGGCAACCCACTCCAGTGTTCTTGCCTGGAGAATCCCAGGGATGGGGGAGCCTAATGGGCTGCCGTCTATGGGGTCGCACAGAGTCGGACACAACTGAAGCGACTTAGCAGCAGTACTGGGTTCACTAAAAGAAACCAATGTTAAGTGAAGAAATTGGTAGCTATCAATTACTGAACATTACTGCAAATTATCTGCTGAATGGTAATTTGTATTTTGGTACTTTGTATTACCAAAAAAGTACTGTTTTTGGTAATACAAATTTTAATGAATAATTTTACATACTTTATTTCTTAGAGTGCCCTTTGGACACAATTGGCTCCTCTTCGGGGAGTCTCAGCAGAAAGCTAAATGGCCAAATGAAATCAGAGATTAAAAATCTGTCTTCAACTTGGAGAAACATAATTGAGAAAAGAGGGTATGTCTTACAGAAGTAGGTTTTTGGTTCTTCTCCCAAGAAAAATTTTGCATTAATTGAAATATAAAGTCATAGGTATCCGTGTTCTTAATCTCCCAAGCCTTTAATAAATGCAATAAATTATTTAATAAAGGCAGCCTGGCATGGTGGAAAGATCTGGAAGTTAGAAACCATGATTCTAGTCACATTTCTTTCACTGCAAGGCATTAAACCTAAGGAAGTATAAGGTACTTCTCTTCTTTGAATTTTAGTTTTCCCATACGCACAAGGAAGAGTATATTATTAATTCTTTTAGTTATAAATGAAAGTAGCCCAATTCAAAATTATTTGAGCATAAAAAGGTAATTTACCTGTTTGGGAAGCCAAGCTTCAGGAATGGTCAAAATAAAGAAATATTAACAGATACTCTCCCTTCATTTTCTTTCATGGGTGTGTGTGTGTGGTGTGTGTGTATATGGTGTGTGTGTATGTGTGGGTGGGTGTGTGTGTATGTGTGGGTGGGTGTGTATGTATGTGTATAAGTAACCTCTGTCTGTTTCTAGTGCTCTGTATTAGTTTATATTAACTTCATTCCCAGGGAGGATCTTATCATTTGGTAGTCTTAAAAATATATAGACTTTCTTATAACCAAGACTTATAGCCTAAAAGTACCCCTGCACATCTTTGGAATTTTGTTTTACTAACTCTTTGGGATCTGTGCCTTTCCCTGAATAAATTACTACAGCTAGGGAGAAGTATGTTGATGAGTTTGCACTGTATCACATAACACGCCTTTAATTAACCATGAGGGGTTGATATTGATAGTCTAACCCGAAACATATAGGCTGGGAGTAGAAAATCTGTGTGTGCCTTGGGAAAATAGAAGTCCTTCTATGAGATAAATGTGGGTGATTTCTGGGAACACAATATAACAGATATACGTTGCAAAAGGCCTGGTAGAGTTTCATTCTTTAATTCTCTTTCTTATGATCAAGGCTGACATGCTCTCTGTCTTCATCCAGCTTACAGTAAATGGATGAAATTATGTGAAGTTTTAAGTTGGAAAATGTGTAATTGATAAGTGCTTTTGCTAACAAGCATGACTGGATTGTGATCTTTGTTTTTTAGTTAGTACAAATTACCAAGCAGATTATTTGAATTTCCAAAAGTGATCTGGAAAAGATTTTATTAAATAGCATCATCTTCCTTGTCAAAGTAAGATCATAGGGACAAATAATAACCCTGATTATCCAGTAGAACTTGAGTACCAATATTTCCAACTTTCGATGAGGCAGTGGGAGCTTAGTGAGTGATGGAACAAAATGATAATTTGGCTGATACATAATAACCTTTTAGTTGGTACTTGGCATATAAGAACTGGCAGATGCACTTGGAACTGAGAGTTAATAGAAATAAAAATTATCCAAACTTCACAGAAATTTTTCAAAGAATGGATGCTTAAGCCAAGACTGGCATGGATTCTTCCTGTATTAAGAAGATTCATAGCTGGCACACGCTTACCTTTTGAACATTTGTAATAAGCACATCCTCTGGTCAGACAAATTTCAAAAGGCATTTATCTTTTGGTTAGACACAATCACTTCAAAAATATCAGCCCTACTCACTGCCATCAGCTGAGTGAATAAAATCTTGGCATATAGATTTTGGATCTTGGTTTCAATGTTTAATTATTAGCTTAGTGATCTGTGATAATTACTTTGACAAGTCTCACTTTTTCTCTGCAAAACAAGTATAACTGTAAATTTAATAAATTGTGCACATTGAAGAAATAACGTAGGTAAATTGTTTAGCACAAGGTCTTTCATAATCCAAACCAAAAACTTAGTGAATATTAACTCTAAGCTTATGTTATAATTATTAGTAATGTTAATAATAGAGGTAGTGATAGTACAATATTGTTGTTGCCTTATTTTCATTTCTCTGATCCAATATCAATTTTTTTTGCCTTGTTTTTGTTCTGTTGTCAACATTATGACTGGGTATCTTACTTTTATTGAGAAGGTAGAAGGAATGAAGTGAGACTAAAGCTTGGTAAAGAAGACAAAAATCCAATAATAGGAACCTATATTAATTAGGATAGAAGATGTATGGTCTTTTCTATATAAAATCTACAAAGTGGCCTTATTTGGGGCTTAATCTATCATGGTCAGAGTAGCCTTGTCTAATATTGATGTTCCGTGAAATTGCTTCTGTTCAACAGAACAACACCATAGGCTTGCTGTGAGTTCTAGGCCAGTTTCTGGCAACACCAAGACCTGTCTGGTAGTTACATGCTTGCCTTTGGCTGGGAGATGTTGCTTATATCTTTTTACTTTGCAGAATCCTGAATTTTTGTGAGCCAAAACCATTAAAATAATGTTTGAGAAACAACCAAAGTAAAGTTTTCAGAGCAATATCTTGCCAATAACTAAATGTTATTAATATTGAGAATTGAAGATTTTCACCACAGAGAAGTGGAATAGTAGAGTTTGACTGATAGCTGTCTCAAAATATGTGAGGGTCAGTCTCATTTATGAGGGTCACTACTAAGACAGAAGTTTCTCAAAGTGAAAAGCCCTTTTTTAGTTTTTAAACTGTTAGATCTACAAGGCAGTGAAACGAGTAGCTCTTTTCCATGATGGATTTTTCTATCATTGGACATGTTCATATAGAGTCTAGATAAATCACCTACCAGGGCTATTGTGGAATAACAGCCCTGTGTCAATAACTGGACTGGTTGACAGTGTGTTTTAAATTCTCTGTTTCCAGAATCAAGGAAGGCAACATAAAGTGATAAATTCCTGGTTGACTGAGGTTTAAGCTCAGATTTTTGTTTTGTTTCTTTAAGACAAAAAAATTGTCCATTTCTCTCAACTTCAAATCTCTTCCATTCTCCATCTGCCTTTCTTTCTGTAGATGCAGGTGATGAACTGTATTTAGGAAGTTTTAATTCTTCTGGACTAATGAATCTACTGGCATTCCCTTTGCCAACATTGATACTGCAAATTCAAGCTTGTCCAAGTTCCATTTCCTTACCGAAGGGCAAGCCTGAAACAATCGGAGGAATTAAAACTGCCAGAACCACTTGATTAAGCTGTCAGTAATCTTTCCAGGAACTTTGTGGTTGGCTTAATGGGGAGAGTAGCATTTTTCCTGCTCTGCCCTTTGAGTATATGGTAATAGGGGACCTTGTGAGTTATTTATTGATCAGTCATTATAAGGTCCAGGATGGCAGCAAATAGGAGTCAGGGATCTTGAGAGGAAAATTTGAAAATCATCTTCTTAACTGCTAATTCTAAATAATGCTGAGATTTAAATATCTCCCTTTCTTACTTTCCAAGTCTTAAAATAGATATTACTTCAAGCATTTGAAGGATGCTGATGATATCTCTTGTCAAAAGATCTATTCTTAGTGTTGAACAGGAAGGACAGTGGGGAAGTGAGAGCAGCTCTGGCAGAGCTGGTTAATGGAAGACTTAAGGAATCTGACCTTCTTTATATTTGCTTTGGCTACAATAGCGACTTCCATTTTTATTTAACTGCTTTCCTTTCTATTCTATCCATATTTTTGTGTTTCTTCCATTTCCATTTGTGAGGCTATTGGGACAGAAATTAACGTTCAAGAGGATAGTCTGGTCTATTATTAAATGACATTCTGTGATGATATTTTGAGTTCTCTTTGTCATCAACCACACCCCTGAGAGGGGATTGGACATGACTAGGTATATACACAAGTCACATTCCCAAAGCCCTCCATCTGAAAGGAGTTCCTTTATAATCAGTGCCAGTCTCCTTATTGTAATTTACATAATGCTCAGCAAACAGTAGGTGCTCTGTAAGTGCTAGTTAAATATATTTTGAAATTCTCAACGCAAAGAATATTTTCACTCTGTTTTTGTTTACGGTTATATTTGTAAGTTTGTAACACTGAATAACTACATCTATTTTTCCTTAGACTTCCCTATTTTTTGCCTTTCCTTCAAATTTTTAAAATACTCTGTTAATGATGCCATGAATACTCATTTCTTTCACCTTCCTCATGCTATTTGGAGAATTAAAATGTTTGCTGGTCTGTAGAGCAGATTGGAAGTCATTATTGGGGAACATCAAGAAATCTTAAATCACACTGTTTAATTTTCACCAGCCATAAAATTAAATGACAATATTTTCTGTATTCCTCAGGGCTGATAAGAAGGGCAACTAACCAAATAATAAAGCACTTGGCACGCTATTTAAATGTAAAATTCCCAGAATCAAGCTTATCATGATTATCCAAGCAGGCAGCTGTGGAATAATGATTAGAAGTGAGAACTTGGGGTTAGACTAAACAGGCTTCGGATAATATGTGACCTCAGACTTCTCCCTGTGCCTCTACATCTGCAGATGGAAACTTTTACCAGTTTCACAGAGATTAAATGCTATAATATTGTAAGGTATTTAGAATAATACCTGGTACATGGTAGATGTTCAAATAGTCTTAGATAATGATGATATATGTGAAAGCATATTTTAAAACACTTTAAATCATACAACTAGAACACACTCTCTTTAGAACAGCTGCAGAGATGTGACACCCAAACAATAACAGTGGCAGACAAGAGCTGGTAATTCAGTTCTCTCTGAAGACTCTTAGAAACATCATATATCACGCTCAAAAGAAGAGGAGCTGTGACTGCCTTAATTGGATCTTTAATGTCTATACTTACAGGAGGAAAAAAAAAAAAATACATTGAGAGAACAGTAAACACATAATCATCAAAACAATTTGAAAGAGGGTGGTCTCTATTTATCTAAATGCTCAGAATTCTGTGTCTGTTCCCAGAGAAGACTGAAAGATATGAAGGATCTTGACATTTTGGTTTCTAAATCAGTTTGGGCTGCTATAAGGAGTGGTGAGCAGAGAGGAGATACTCCACATCCAAGGTAAGGAACAATGACTGTGCATTGCTGGAGCAGCCATGAAAAGATATCCCACATCCAAGGTAAGAGAAACCCCAGTAAGATAGTAGGTGCTGAGAGAGGGCATCATAGGGCAGACAGACTGAAACCACAGTCACAGAAAACTAGCCAACCTGATCATATGGACCACAGCCTTGTCTAACTCAGTGAAACTAAGCTATGCCATGTAGGGTCACACAAGACGTATGGGTCATGGTGGAGATTTCTAACAAAATATGGCCTGCTGGAAAATAGAATGGCAAATCACTTCAATAGTCTTGCCTTGAAAACACCATGAGCAGTATGAAAAGGCAAAAAGATAGGACACTGAAGAGGAACTCCCCAGGTCATTAGGTGCCCAATATGCTACTGGAGATCAGTGGAGAAATGACTCCAGAGAGAATGAAGGGACAGATCCAAGACAAAAACAACACCCAGTTGTGGATGTGACTGGTAATAGAAGTAAGGTTCGATGCTGTAAAGAGCAATATTGCATAGGAACCTGTAATGTTAGGTCCGTGAATCAAGGAACATTGGAAGTGGTTAAAAGGAGATGGTAGGAGTGAATGTTGACATTCTAGGAATCAGACAACTAAATGGACTAGAATGGGTGAATTTAACTCAGATGACCATTATATCTACTACTGTGGGCAGGAATCCTTTAAAAGAAATGGAGTAGCCATGAAAGTCAATAAAAAGGGTCTGATATGCAGTACTTGGATGCAATCTCAAAAAGACAGAATTATATCTGTTCATTTCAAAGGCAAACCATTCAGTATCACAGTAATCCAAGTGTATGCCCCAACCAGTAATGCTGAAGAAGCTGAAGTTGAACGGTTCTATGAAGACCTACAAGACCTTTTAGAACTAACACCCCCAAAAAGGTGCCCTTTTCATTATAGGGAAAATGAAAGTGAAGTCGCTCAGTCATGTCTGACTCTTTGCAACCCCATGGATTGTAGCCTACCAGGCTCCTCTGTCCATGGGATTTTCCAGGCAATAGTCCTGGAATGGATTACCATTTCCTTTTCCAGGGGATCTGACCAACCGAGGAATTGAATCCGGGTCTCCCGCATTGTAGACAGACGCTTTACCATCTGAGCCACCAGGGAAGTCATTATAGGAAACTGGATGCAAAAGTAAGAAGTTAAGAAACACCTGGAGTAACAGGCAAATTTGGCCTTGGAGTACAGAATGAAGCAGGGCAAAGGCTAATAGAGTTTTGCCAAGAAAACACACTGGTCATAGCAAACCCCCGCTTCCAACAACACAAGAGAAGACTCAACACATGGACATCACCAGATATCCAAAACTGAAGTCAGATTGATTATATTATTTACAGCAGCCAAATATGGAGAAGCTCTATACAGTCAGCAAAAAACAAGACCAGGAGCTGACTGTGGCTTAGATCATGAACTGCTTATTGCCAAATTCAGACTTAAGTTGTAAAAAGTGGGGGAAACCACTAGAATTTACAGGTATGACCTAAATCAAATCCCTTATGATTATACAGTGAAATTAAGAAATAGATTTAAGGGACTAGATCTGATAGAGTGCCTGATGAATTATGGATGGAGGTACAAGACATTGTACAGGAGACAGAGTGCAAGACCATTCCCAAGAAAAAGAAATGAAAAAAGCATAATAACTGTCTGAAAGAGGCCTTACAAATAGCGGTAAAAAGAAGAGAAGTGAAAGGCAAGGAGAAAAGGAAAGATATACCATTTGAGTGCAAATATCCAAAGAATAGCAAGGAGAGATTTTAGAAAGGCTTCTGCAGTGATCATTGCAAAGAAATATAGGAAAATAATAGAATGGGAAAAACTAGAGATCACTTCAAGAAAAGGAGAAATACCAAGGGAGTATTTTCTGCAAAGATGGGCTAAGTAAAGGACAGAAATGGTATGGACCTAACAGAAGCAGAAGATATTAAGAAGAGGTAGCAAGAATACACAGAAGAATTGTACAAAAAAGAGCTTCATGACCCAGATAATCATGATGATGTGATCACTCACTTAGAGCCAGACATCCTGGATGTAAAGTGGGCCTTAGAAAGCATCACTACAAGTAAAGCTAATGGAGGTGATGGGATTCCAGTTGAGCTATTTCAAATCCTAAAAGATAATGCTGTGAAAGTGCTATACCCAACATGCCAGCAAATTTGGAAATCTCAGCAGTGGCCACAAGACTAGAAAAGGTCAGTTTTGATTCCCATCCCATAGAAAGGCAGTGCCAAAGAATGCTCAACCTACCACACAGTTGCACTCATCTAACACGCTAGCAAAGTAATGCTCAAAATTCTTCAAGCCAAGCTTCAGCAATACTTGAACCATAAAATTCCAGATGTTCAAGCTGGTTTTAGAAAAGACAGAGGAACCAGAGATCAAATTGCCATCTGGTGGATCATCGAAAAAGCAAGAGGGGTCCAGAAAAACATCTATTTCTGCTTTATTGACTATGCCAAAGCCTTTGACTGTGTGGATCACAATAAACTGTGGAAAATTCTGAAAGAGATGGGAATACCAGACCACCTGACCTGCCTCTTGAGAAACCTGTATGAAGGTCAGGAAACAACAGTTAAAACTGGACAGGAAACAACAGACTGGTTCCAAAAAGGAAAAGGAGTACGTCAAGTCTGTATATTGTCACCCTGATTATTTATCTTATATGCAGAGTACATCATGAGAAACGCTGGGCTTGAAGAAGCACAAGCTGGAATCAAGATTGCTGGGAGAAACATCAATAACCTCAGATATGCAGATGACACCTTAGGGCAGAAAGTGAAGAGGAACTAAAAAGCCTCTTGATGTAAGTGAAAGAGGAGAGTGAAAAAGTTGGCTTAACATTCAGAAAACAAAGTTCATGGCATCCGGTCCCATCACTTCATAGTAAATAGATGGGGAAACAGTGGAAACAATGTCAGACTTTATTTTTGAGGGCTCCAAAATCACTGCAGATGAGTGAATGCAGCCATGAAATTAAAAGACGCTTATTCTTTGGAAGGAAAGATTTGACCAACCTAGATAGCATATTGAAAAGCAGAGACATTATTTTGCCAACAAAGGTCCATCTAGTCAAGGCTCTGGTTTTTCCAGTAGTCATGTGTGGATGTGAGAGTTGGACTGTGGAGAAAGCTGAGCACTGAAGAACTGATGCTGTCTCTTATACACATCTAGATGTGTATAAGAGACAGTGTATGAGCAGTAGCTATAATGACATGAGAAAACTAGTCAAGGCTCTGGTTTTTCCAGTAGTCATGTGTGGATGTGAGAGTTGGACTGTGGAGAAAGCTGAGCACTGAAGAACTGATGCTTTTGAACTGTGGTGTTGGAGAAGACTCTTGAGAGCCCTTTGGACTGCAAGAAGATCCAACCAGTCCATCATAAAGGAGATCAGTCCTGATCTCCTTTTCATTGGAAGGACTAATGTTGAAGTTGAAACTCTAATATTTTGGTCCCCTGATGCGAATAACTGACTCATTTGAAAAGACCCTGATGCTGGGAAAGATTGAGGGCAGGAGGAGAAGGGGACAACAGAGGAGGAGAAGGGGACAACAGAGGATAAGGTGGTTGGATGGCATCACCGACTCAATGAACATGAGTTTGGGTAAAAGTCCAGCAGTTGGTGATGGACAAGGAGGCCTGGCATGTTGCAGTCCATGGGGTCTCAAAGAGTAGGACACGACTGAGTGACTGAACAGAACTGAACTGAACGTTATTCTATAGACTGGATGGGTTAGACAATAGAAACTTTTTTTCACAGTTCTGGAGGCTAGGCAGGCCACGATCAAAGTAACAGCTGATTCAGTTCCTGGTGGGAGGCCTCTTCCTTCTCTCATCTATACATGAGAGATGGAGAGAGGAAGAGAGAGAAATTTATTCTAAAGAATTGGCTTATGCCTCTTTGAAGGCTGATAAGTCCAAAATCTGCCTGCATATCAAGGGAAGAGTTGATGTAATAGGTGTCCAAAACCAGTTTTTAAAAAGAACTCTCTATCCCTTGGGACAACTAATCTCTTTTCTTTAAAGGCTTTCAATAGATTTGCTCTTATTGTTCAGTTGCTAAGTTGTGTCCAATTCTTTGCTGGACTACAGCTTTCCAGGCCTTCCTATTCTTCACTATCTCCCAAAGTTTGTTCAGATTCATGTCCATATATTTCGTAATGCCATCCAACCATCTCATCCTTTGTTGCCCCCTTGCCCTTCTGCCCTCAGTCTTTCAACTGATCAGATAAGCCCAACTTGCATTATGGAGAATAATCTGCTTTACTCAAATTTGACTGATTTAAATGTTAACCTTATCTAAAATTATCTTCATATCAATATCCAAACTGTTGTTTGACCAAATATCTGGAAACCAAAGCTTAACCAATTTGATACATGAAATCAAACATCACACCCACTTATCCTAGAACTCCATGAGGGTATAGGTTATAACTGTACTGTTCATTGGTCTATCTCTGGCCTCTAGGATACACTCTGCCCAGGATAGTGCCAGAATATAAAAGCCCCATTATTTCTTGAATGATGCTTTAGAAGATTGAAGCTACATGGTCCACAGTCCAGAATATCACATATTACAAACCAAGAGTTGTGTCAGACAAAGACCCAAAAGGAGGCTTGGTCAAAGAATGGGGACTATTTAGAGCCTTTCTGTGTGATGTCACAGGGAAGTGATACTGTGTGTACAAATAAGTCATTAATGAGAAAAGACAGCTGGAGACCTACAGGTCCCCTTTATTCCTGATCAGTGAAAGGGCCAAGTTGCTGATACACTTGAATATTCTTACAATTACAGTAAATAAAACAGTTTATTTCTGTTACACGAAAAAAAAGAAAGAAAGAAAGAAATCAGTGTGTGCTTGAGTCGTATTATCTCTCATGCTGGAGAAATTCTGATCTGTAGACATTGTGTGATGGATTTTCAAGGTCATGGATACAAGTAAGTATTTGAGCTGAGATTTAAACATTTCATATCTCTGCTCTGTCATTGCTATATACTGAAACAAAAATAGTTTCTTGGAAAACATGTCAGGTCAGAATTTCATATTAGCCTTTATTTAGATGCAATTTATATTAAGCATTGCTAACAAAATGCAAGTTTTCTGTTTGTCCTGATTTCTGAGATCCATGACCTTTCTAAAAATCATGGTAGTGGATCATCTCTACATATTTTGAAAAAATAGAATTCTGGTGCACTCTGTATTATGACTCATGACTTCAGATTATGTGGAAATAGGTTTTGAGTCTTTAATTCTCATTTCTTCTGTTTCTACACCATTTGGGTTTTTCACAATGTACTTCTTTAACGCTTAGCTTTTGCTTTGGCGTCTTTTGTAACAATGTGCTAGAAGCTGCATGAGCTACTTACTGGATGGTGAAGTAAGCTTAAGCAAGGTTAAGGAAAGCCTGTTTCAAATTTTGGATCATGTCTTCTTTCATCTATCTTTTTTTTTTTTTGAACTACCACCAATCCTGTGCTGTTTTTTTTTTTCTCCTTTCCCATAAAAATGCCTTTATTGTTGTTTCTAAGTATATAAATCATATCCATCTAATAAGAAAAAAAAAATCACTCTGAAAAAGACAGTGAGTGTAAAATTCATTTCAAATCTCACTTTACCATAGTTAATAACTACAGTTAACACTTTGATAAATACAATGAGGACAGACTACCTCCCTTTCTCTTATTTGTGTATGTTTGTGATATATATGCACACTTTTGTATACACACATTATTTTGGGTATGCTCTTTGTATCTCTGTATCTTTTAACATCACTATTTAGCCTCAAAAGACTGATCTCTACAGGCTTCCTTAACTCTGGCTTCTGTTTGAGTTAGCCCAATCAGAACCCAGAAGGAAGACAGAAAGTGAAATGAGAGTGAGGGGTGAAGACATTTCTCTAGCCCCCTTGCTTTTGGCTTGTTTGAAGCAGACTTTTGTTCTTCTATGAGTGCTCTCTCAAGACAGACACCTACGTAAGTCTTTTTAACTTCTAGATCCTAGTAGCGTCTGCCTTCTGTCTCCCAGCAAGTTTAGGGACTGTAAGGGTTCCTCTAAAAGTAACCCCAGCATGTATGCTATTCCTTGGATCCCTGTACTATGCTCACCACTTTAAAAAGATCTATTATCAATCAGTCCTCAAATTATCCTAATTTAATGTAACACCTGCTTTATAACACTCCTCCACACAACACACACACACACACCCCTTATATTACTTAAATAGAATGGATAGTGGTGCATGCTATTCAAACATTTATTTAATTAACTTTTGTTGTTGTTGAAAGATAATTGCTTTACAGAATTTTGTTGTTTTCTGTCAAATCTCAACATTAATCAGCCATAGGTATACATATATCCTCTCCCTTTTGAACTTCCCTCCCATATCCTTCCCCATCCTACCCCTCTAGGTTGATACAGAGCCCCTGTTTGAGATTCCTGAGCCATACAGTAAATTCTGGTGGCTATCTATTTCACATATGGCAATGTAAGTTTCCATGTTATTCTTTCCATACATCTCACCCTCTCCTCCCCTCTCTCAGTGTCCATAAGTCCATTTTCTATGTCTGTTTCTCCATTGCTGACCTATAAATAAATTCTTCAGTACCATTTTTCTAGATTCCATATATATGCATTAGAATAAGATATTTATTTTTCTCTTTCTGACTGACTTCACTCCATATAATAGGTTCTAGGTTCATCCATTTCATTAGAACTGACTCAGACACATTCCTATTTGTGGTTGAGATCCAGCTAGTCCATTTTAAAGGAGATCAGTCCTGGGTGTTCTTTGGAAGGAATGATGCTAAAGCTGAAACTCCAGTACTTTGGCCACCTCATGCGAAGAGATGACTCATTGGAAAAGACCCTGATGCTGGGAGAGATTGGGGGCAGGAGGAGAAGGGGATGACAGAGGATGAGATGGCCGGATGGCATCACCGACTTGATGGACATGAGTTTGAGTAAACTCTGGGAGTTGGTGATGGACAGGGAGGCCTGGCGTGCTGCTATTCATGGAGTCTCAAAGAGTCGGACATGACTGAGCGACTGAACTGAACTGAACTGAATATTCCGTTGTGTATATGTACCACTTCTTCTTTATCCATTCATCTGTCAGTAGACATCTAGGTTGCTTCCATGTTCCAGCTACTGTAAATAGTGCTGCAATGAGCAACGGGATACATGTGTCTTTTTCAGTTTTGGTTTCCTCAGTGTATATGCCTAGGAGTGGGACTGCTGGGTCTTATGGTGGTTTTATTCCTAGTTTTTTAAAGAATCTCTATACTGTTTTACATTGTGGCTGTATCAATTTATGCTCCCACCAACAGTACCAGAGCATTCCTTTTTCTCCACACTCTCTCCAGCATTTATTGTTTGTATGCTTTTTGATGATGGCCATTCTGACTGGTGTGAGGTGGTATCTCATTTTAGTTTTGATTTGCATTTCTCTAATAATGAGCCATGTTGAGCATGCCTTCATTTTTTTGTTAGTCATCTGTATAACTTCTTTGAAAAATGTCTGTTTAGGTCTTTTTCCCACTTTTTGATTGGGTTGTTTGTTTTTCTGGCATTGATTTGTATGAGCTTCTTGTATATTTTGGAAGTTAATCCTTTGTCAGTTTTTAAATTTGCTATTATTTTCTCCCATTCTGAGGATTGTCTTTTCACCTTGCTTATAGTTTCCTTTGCTGTGAAAAAGCTTTTAAATTTAGTCAGGTCCCACTTGTTTGCTTTTATTTTTATTTCTATCACTTTAGGAGGTGGGTCATAGGGGATCTTGCTTTGATTTATTTCATCAAGTGCTCTATGTTTTCCTCTAAGAGTTTAATAGTTTCTTGTCTTACATTTAGGTCTTTATTCCATTTTGAGTTTATCTTTGTATATGGTATTAAGAAATGTTCTAATTTCATTCCTTACATGTAGCTGTCCAGTTTTCCTAGCACCATTTATTGAAGAGGCTATCTTTGCCCCACTGTATATTCGAAATTTGTCAAAAATAAGGTATCCATGGGTACCAAGCAGTCTAATCTTGATGGATAATTTAGAGTACTTCATTTTTTCATAGTAGTAATAATGAGGCCATTAGGAACTCCATTTACATATTTTGCTAAATTTTTGTAAGGTTATTTTATAATAAACTCCTAACAGTAGTGCTTCTTTGTCAAAGGGTATGTGAATTTTCAGTTTGATAGGTATCATTTTTTCTTTTAGATTGTTGTAATAGCTTGGATTAGAATGAACATTTCTGTTTCCCAGGCACATTGTCAGTACTGTATTTTAGCAAACATATTAATCTTTGCCAATGTGAGATATGACAAATGTCACCACCATTTTAATTTCTATTTCTTTAACGATGAGCAGTATTGAACATTTCATGTATTTATTTAACCATTTGCATTTCTTTCCTAGGAACTTCCTATTCACACCCTTAGCCCATATCAATTATAATAGTTATTTGCAAGACAAAAAGTATGGTCTATAGTGGAAATAGACCACTATCAGTTCATTTTAGTGATGTATTTATGCAGTAGAAGCAAGAACCAGCATAGAATACTTAGAGCTTGTTTGGAAAGTAAAATCAAGTTCAGGGAAGCATGTTAGGGAGGATTTAGGAACGCTGTTTTCCGGTTGATTTATTAGACTATGATTAAAATATAATTTAAAGTAGTCATGTACAGATGTGAAAGCTGGACCATAAAGAAGGTTGAGCACTGAAGAATTGATTCTTTTGAACTGTGGTGCTGGAGGAAGCTCTTGGGAATCCCTTGGACTCTGAGGATATCAAACTAATCAATCCTAAATGAAATCTACCCTGAATATTCATTGGAAGAACTGTTGCTGAAGGTGAAGCTCCAGTACTTTTCAACCTGATGCAGAAAGTCAACTCATTGGAAAAGACCCTGCTGCTGCTAAGTCATTTCAGTCGTGTCCGACTCTGTGTGACCCCATAGACGGCAGCCCACCAGACTCCCCCATCCCTGGGATTCTCCAGGCAAGAATACTGGAGTGGGTTGCCATTTCCTTCTCCAATGCATGAAAGAGAAAAGTGAAAGTGAAGTCGCTCAGTCTGTCCGACTGTTAGCGACCCCATGGACTGCAGCCCACCAGGCTACTCCGTCCATTGGATTTTCCAGGCAAGAGTACTGGGGTGGGGGAAAAATTGAATGCAAAGAAGGGAGTGGCAGAAAATGAGATCATCAGATAGTGTCACTGACTCAATGGACATGAATTTGAGCAAACTCTGAAAGACAGTAGAAGACAGAGGAGCCTAGTGTGCTATAGAGTTAGACATGACTTAACAACTGAACAGCAACAAAAGTGTTGAATATACATGTACACATACAGTATGTTATAGTTTCTCTATTTTATTCAGAAAATTCCAACATAGAATTACTAACTGTTCTACTTCATGGTCACATTAGAAAGTGTTTTGTTTTTGCTAGAAGACAAGATTTATCCATCCTGGTGGTGGTGGCTGCCTCAGTGGGAAAGGTAGTATGGGAACTTAAGTTACCTGAATAACTGTGAAGCACTGGTATGTCACTGTTTTATTCATTGTCAGGGCATTCCATTTAATGTTCTCACTGACTCTTTGGGGTAAAATTTTCCATCTTCATCTTTTGAAGTCAAGCAACATCTTTGAAATCATAGGAAATAAGGAATGCGGTGTTATATTTGAAATTAAGCCTTTCTGATTTCAGGCTCCATGTTGCTGCCTCTATATCAAACTATGTGTAACAAAGGGCATTTTGTTTAGCTTTCATTCTGTCATGGTTCAATATATAGTCCAGCTATAAATGACTAATATGAAGCTTCTGTTCTATGGAACTCAACTACAAGTTAAACAACATCCAAATTAGTCTAGATTCCATCCAATGAGAAGAGTCTATTCATCACAAGCTTGATATCATGAGAACATCAACTTCTAGAAAAGTTTTAAAACTTGTAATCTTTGTACTCACTGTTTTCTGGTAACAAATATCTTGCAGAGCAAACCTGTCTGCAGACCTCACCCTGTTTTGCTCAGTTCCAACATCTAATTTATCATCTGCTTTGTATAGACCACCCCTGATTATTGAAATAAAAGCATGAAAGTTAGAATTATGCTTTTAAAATGAAGTAAATTCAATACAAAATGATCACTCAAAGCTTTAATAAGAATAAATTATTTCCTGAAGAATGTGCTTGGTTAGTTATAAACATGGAAAGCAATTGTTCGTTCTTCATGAGGCAGAGGAAAACTAATTAAGCAGCTTGTTTTAGCTGAATGCTTGGCATTAGTTTTTATTCTTATTCTGTGTTGCGGATACTTCCATCTCTTCTTTGAAAAAATACTTTTTATTTACTGAGATATTTTGTTCAGTCCACTTGTAAACGTGGCAACCATATTTAAATAATTTTGAATTTGGTGGTTCTCATTTTATAGCCGATTTCTTTCTTGGCTGATCTGCCCGTCTGCTTAGCTTGATTATCTTCCCAAATGATCTTGACACAAGTACTCCACATGCTCTTTCCTATGGATACTATATAAAACTTATAATAATTCAGCAGTTTTGGCTCTATCACTCCTTCCCCAAAGTACACTTATCCAGAAAGATATTCTTTCAGGAAGAGAACAAAAAATCAGTATAGTATCAGCATACATGATATGAGTGTGACCCCCAGATATTTAAAGAAATGGTTTTAACTAATTTGGAAAATGTTTGAATATTTATCTCCAAACTGTTTCTCTTCCATATGTTTTGACCTAAACAACACACATATATAGCAATGTGTTCTTGCTTTAAAAATTAATTCATTTCTTTTAAATAAAACAATTCACATTTCCCTTCTTTTGTGATTTTTTTTTTCTTGTTTGTGGAAAAGAACAATAAAGAGAAGTTCTTATAACAACATCTCTGTATTAGGATAATGTCCAACTTTTATAAATAGTGTAATGATCATTTTTTGGTGATCATTGAAGCCATTCACTTTTAACCCATTGTGAAATTTCTCAGTTTGGAGGTTCAGGATGCAGCTAGCTATTGCTTTTGAGAAAATAATAATAAAACATTTTAAATTTGCTTAAATCATCATTTGGACTAGTGAGAGACTAAAAATGTAATAAAGAAAAATATCTGAAAACATCATCTATTTGGTTAAAAAATGGAATAAAAATTAAAACATAAAAAGAATATATCCAAGACAAATCCAATTATTCACACTCTTTCTAAGAGAAGTGCTGTGATCCCTGTCTTATGTAGGATATATTTCATGTGTGCAGTTGATTTGCATGTTTACAACCCTAGAGTCAGTGGTCTTTAGGTAGTTGGGAATTACATTTCTTTGAGTGATTCTACATTCCCAAGCAGAGTTCTGAAAGCTATTCCTCAATGATTTCTACTGTTTGTACCTAACTTTTAAGTCTGTATTTTTTCCTAGTACTGCCATAACAAAGTACCAAGAAACATTAATCAAAATAACAGACATTTATTATTTCTCAGTTTCAGAAGCTAGAAATCCAAAATCAAGATATCAGTAGTACCATGCTCCCTCTGAACCCTATAAGAATTCCTCCTTGCTTCTTTCCAGCTTCCGGTGGTTTCCCTGAAATCTCTGATATTCTTCAGCTTGCAGTTGGATCACTACCAGTTTCTGAATTTATTGTCACATAATAGTCTATGAACATCTTCTAAAGATACCACTCACATTGGGTTATGGGTTCATCCTAATCCAGTATGACTGCATCTTAACTAATTACATTTGTAATGATCCTATTTTTAAATAAGGTCACTTTCTAAAGTGGTTAGAACTTAAACATATCTTTTTAAAGGGGATGTATTTCAATCTATAACAAGGCATGAATGATAATTTTGTTATTTGAAATGAATAATCTGGCTAAAATTATATTTTCTACAGTCCAGAATACAAGCATTTGGTAAAATCTATAGAATTCCTTGAATGCCAGATGCTGTAACCATACACATACACATACTCATTATAGCATTATCACCTTACTTATTCTTAATTTTTCTATTCAGAAATCATAAAAGTCACAATATTGCTAATCAACTACATTATAATATAAAATAAATGTTAAAAAAATAAAAAAATTTTTAAAGTGTTCCCTGGTGGCTCAGATTATAAAGAAATAAAGTTCAAAAGAAATCATAAATCTTATTTATAAAGTTTAGGTGATTTTCCCAGGTAGAATTTTGAGTTGGGGATTAAGATAAAGCTTCCACTGTGCATTTCTATGTTCTGAGCACTGTACTGGCCACATTATTTATTGTATTTTTTTATTCACAAAATAGTAGAAGATGTTATAATAGTCAAATTATGTAGATGATGAAAACATGACCTAGAGATAATAAATTAACTTGTCCCATGTAAGTATATGAATGAGTCAGTATTCAGACTATATACCACACAACTTTCTAATTCTCTGGGATCAGAGAAAAAGTGAAAAGAGAAGTTGAAATTAAACATGACATGTTATGTAGTTTCTTTTCAACAAAATCTACAGTACTATAACTTTTCAAAGCTAGTGACTTCATAAAGTTGTTTAATATTGCTCAGAGAATGTGGCAACTGCCACATTTTCTTATTTTGTCATTGAAATACATGGTAACATTTACCTGCAGAGTTGGTAAAGGACAGGGAAGCCTGGTGTGCTATTTCTCTGGGGTCACATGGGGTAACAAAGAGTTAGACAAGACTGAATGACTAAACTGAACTGATTTGCACAGTAATAAGTTGCCTTAATTTAACTTCTGATATAGAATCGAATAAGATTAACTGAGGTCAGGGAGCAAATATAAAGGGTTGGAGACTTAAACACAAAAACCTTTACCCAGTCCAAGCAATGAACATATAACAAATCCAATGATAAGATAATGATTGTTGTATAATAACAACTGTGTTGTTGTTGTTGTTAAGTTGCTAAGTTGTATCTGAATCTTTGTTGCTCCATGGACTGCAGCATGCCAGGTATCCCTGTTCTTCACTATCTCCAGGGGTTTGCTCAAACTCACATCCTTTGAGACAGTGATCCCATCCAAACATCTGTCCTTTGTTGCCTCCTTCTCCTCTTGCCCTAAATCTTTCCCAGCATCAGGGTCTTTTCTTGAGTCAGCTCTTTTCCACCAGGTGGCCAAAGTATTGGAACTTTAGCTTCAGCATCAGTTCTTCTAATGAATATTCAGTGTTGATTTGCCTAAGGATTGACTGATTTGACTTCCTTGCTGTCTGAGGGACTCTCAAGAGTCTTCTCCAGTACCTCAATTCAAAAGCATCAGTTCTTTGGCACTCAGCCTTCTTTATGGACCAACTCTATTAACTACTGGAAAAACCATAGTTTTGACTATACTTACCTTTGTCTGCAAAGTGATGTCTCTGCTTTTTAATACACTGTCTAGGCAACTGTATTCTAGTAATTCTTTCAATGTCTCACTGGCTATCTAATCAGAAACTATCAATATGTCAAAAGTTGGTTGTACTATATAGCTTTCATAGTATGCTAGCCAATACATTTATATAATTACTGCTGTAGTTGTAGTAAAGGATCAACACAGCCCTCAATTGGCAACACATTTTCTTTCACCTGCCTCACTGCATGTTGCATGCACATCCTGAATACTGAATACTACAACAAACTCTGCTGCTACTAAGTCACTTCAGTCATGTCTGACTCTGTGTGACCCCAACTGGCTATCTAATCAGAAACTATCAATATGTCAAAAGTTGGTTGTACTATATAGCTTTCATAGTATGCTAGCCAATACATTTATATAATTACTGCTGTAGTTGTAGTAAAGGATCAACACAGCCCTCAATTGGCAACACATTTTCTTTCACCTGCCTCACTGCATGTTGCATGCACATCCTGAATACTGAATACTACAACAAACTCTGCTGCTACTAAGTCACTTCAGTCATGTCTGACTCTGTGTGACCCCAGAGATGGCAGCCCACCAGGCTTCCCCGTCCCTGGGATTCTCCAGGCAAGAACACTGGAGTGGGTTGCCATTTCCTTCTCCAACAACATACTCTGGGTTACTCCTCTTTCTCCACAGGAAAAATCTGTGCATTTCTCAAATATATGGGCAACCCAATTCCAGAATCTCATTTAAGGTCCACTTGTTGGACATAGATGCACCATTTGCCATTTACTATATTTTGTGGCAAGAANCCAGGCTTCCCCGTCCCTGGGATTCTCCAGGCAAGAACACTGGAGTGGGTTGCCATTTCCTTCTCCAACAACATACTCTGGGTTACTCCTCTTTCTCCACAGGAAAAATCTGTGCATTTCTCAAATATATGGGCAACCCAATTCCAGAATCTCATTTAAGGTCCACTTGTTGGACATAGATGCACCATTTGCCATTTACTATATTTTGTGGCAAGAAGCAACTTACTCAAAGTTGGCAGTCTGAAAAAGTTATGTGCAAAGTTGTGAGCAAGGTGTAGGAAAACCACAAGGTAGAATGCAAAATCGTAAGGATGTTCCTAAGACTGGAATATCATGACCATGCGTAGGCTTGAAATAACAAAGCAAAGAGTAGCTAACAAAACACGAACAATAAAAGAACTATGTAGAAGCCAACAAAAATAGATCTTAAGTGAGTTTGTAGTTAAGGAATATAGTAGTTTACACAGAAGCCAAGAGGAGAATAATGGGGAAGTAAACACTGTGACTCCATTCTTCTCTTCCTCTCCAATCCTTTTGAGCAAACCTAACCTAAAGTGGGAGGACAAAGGATGCAGTTCACAAAAGTTAGGGAAAAGAACAGGGCAGAGAAAGATGGAAATTAGATCTACAGGGGCAAATGGAAGACACATAGTGCACAATTTACAGCAAGACAAAGCATTTTCATTGGTGTCCATGGGAGTCAAGGACAAATTTCATGGAGAAATATTTGCTCTTCTCATGACATTCCCCAACCTTAGATCTTAATAGCATCTACAGTAGACTCCAAGGGATACTGAATACTGTGCTCAATATTCCCCTTTGTTCCACCAACATACCCCTAGCAAGTTTTAAAGAAGGCCAACTTGGTTCAAATATTGTCTAGAGCAGTGTTTTTAAGAGTTCTTCAGAGCTATTATTACTCCCAGCAAGCTCCTAATCCATCTTCCTGGCACCTCTCCCCTGAGTAGTTTTCCTCTATATCAACAAACTGGCTACTAGATCAACCTCAAGAAAGTGGTGATTCATTTTGACTAGGAATCCAGCAGGGATAGAAAGACAGTGCCTCAAATTCCCTTCTACCTCAGTCTCTACAGGTGGCCTTCCGCATTCACCCATACCCTTATTCTCACATGCCTTTGCAGAGAGATTTTTATTATTCTGATTCACTTTTTATCCTTCTGCCATTTTCACAATACTTTCTCCCATACCTCCTGGGACTCCGGGTCCGTCATCAGCAAAAATCCTTTTATCTTTCCCTTTGTTGTTGTTGAGCCATCCAGTCAAGTCCAGCTTTTTGTGACCCCATGGACAGCAGCATGCCAGGCCTCCCTGTCCCTTGCCGTCTCCTGGAGTTTGCCCAAGTTCATGTTCATTGCATCAGTAATGCTGTCCAGCCATCTCATCCTTTGATGCCCTCTTCTCCTTCTGCCCTCAATCTTTCCTAGCATCAGGGATTTTCTCGAGTCATCTGTCCACATCATATGACCAAACTACTGGAGCTTCAGCTTCAGCATTAGTCCTTGCAGGGAGTATTCGGGGTTGATCTTCTTTCAGATTGACTGGTTCCATCTCCTTGCTGTCAAGGGATTTTCAGGAGTCCTCTCCAGAACCACAGTTTGAAGACATCAGTTCTTTGGCATTCTGCCTTCTTTATGGTCCAGCTCTCACAACTGTACGTGACCTCTGGGAAAACCATAACCTTGACTATATGGACTTTTGTTGGCAGAGTAATGTCTCTGCTTTTCAATACCCTTTCCAGGTTTGTCATTATTTTCCTTCCAAGAAGCAATCAGCTTCTGGTTTCATGGCTGCTGTCACTATGTACAGTGATTTTGGAGCCCAAGAAGAGGAAATTTTTCCCTTAGGACATTGCTATTTCTTAAAAGTATGTCAAGAGATAATTCAGTTTTCTCATATTTCCACTGTAACTCAGAGCCCAGAAGTAAGAGTTTAGGTATATATTTCTTCATCTTGGCTTATTCTCCCAGACCCTTATTCATTTTTATTCATCCTCCTCTAAATGCCAAGCATTTTAGAATGCTTCTGAAATGCTTCTTAGAAGAATCTATCACCAAGTATTGTGCACTGGTAGTATCAGCCATCCCTCATTAATGCTTAATTATATAAACCTTTATATCACCCTCATTGAAGATTTTAGTACAAGCCTCACTTTAATTGTATCTATACTATTGCTGTTACTATTTTTGATTCAATATTTAACACTTTGTCCTCTTGCTTCCTTCCTTAACCTCCTCAGTTCTAGTCATCTTTTTCCTGTTGTTATAACTTGTTCTTCATCACTAATCACTACATCTTAATAATTTCCAATGTATAAACCATGTCAAGTGTTTTGCTGCTCAACTAAGACTTTCTGTATGTCCAGCTCATCTTCTCCAATACATAAATTCCTGCAATTCTTCAGTCTCACTAGGATTTTCAATGCAGTTATCTACTATATGAGTTCCCTTGTATTTTGCATCTTGCATTTATTACTGTAATACTACTTTGCACACACACTCAACCTTGCCCTTCTATTCTCACTTTGTACTTGTGCAGAATAATCTCTATCCTGACTGCATAGAAGTCTTTATATTCACACTCTACATCTATCCAAACATTTAAACATTCATAGAATGTAATATACAGCATGCTGATAAATATCACTTTAGATTTATGGCCACATTTCTAAAGTAAACTCTGAACACTGCTTAGCAATCCTAATATTGCCTAGTATTATTATAGTGAAACTATTTTCTCACCCTGAAGTATGATTACTTCACAGCTTTTATTCTCCCTTCAGTCTTCAACACCTTCTCTTTCTTAGCATCAGCTGATGCTTTTGGATCTTTTAAGATAAAATACTGGAACAATAGGAAATAATCTCTTTTTTTTTTTTCCTCCTAAATGAATATCTGATCCCCATCTTCACTGATATATTCTTTCTTCCAACTTATGATTGCTGAAGTGTCCTTGTAGCTACCTAAATCCAACTCCTTCTGTGCACTGAATCCCATCTCTTTTNAGATAAAATACTGGAACAATAGGAAATAATCTCTTTTTTTTTTTCCCTCCTAAATGAATATCTGATCCCCATCTTCACTGATATATTCTTTCTTCCAACTTATGATTGCTGAAGTGTCCTTGTAGCTACCTAAATCCAACTCCTTCTGTGCACTGAATCCCATCTCTTTTTGCCTATTCAAAAATATTTAATAATCATCTCTCCTCTTCTTCATTTTAAGTGTTTCCTCTTTCATGGCATTCAAAGAAAACAAATATCTTTTGTAGATTATGATATCTTCTAATTACTGCTCTTCTTCTATGCTCCTCTTAATAATAGAATAATTCAGAAGGATTGATTGCCTCCACTTCCTTGCCTCTATTTCCCTCTTAAATCCATACTAACCAAGCAGTCTCCCATATCTCTCCATTTAAATTTCCTTTGTCAATATCAGCAGCATTCTCTACACTGCTAAATTAAGCAATCCTTTCATAATTTCCATCATACACAACCTCTCACTGGCATCTGATCTTTTTCAAAATTGTTTCATCACTTACCTTCTGGGACAAAAGAATCTCCCAGGTTTCCTCTGACTGCAGGGGCTATTTCTTCTCAGGACTGTGTTCCTTGGCCTTTTCATGTTGCACTCCCACAAGAAGTCACTCTCAGACTCTCCTTTTATTGATCTAAATGTATTCTTTAGATCATTTCGTCCATTGCCTTGGCTTTAAACACCATATATCCACAGGTGATTCTTAGAAGTGTATGTCACCAACCTGAATCTCTAGCTTGTATGCCCTAAACAAAACTTTTTATTCCTTCCTTTCTTATCCCCTAAAAATATTCTCCACCAACCTACTCCATCTTCAAAAACATCACCACCACTCATTTAGTTGTCCTGGCCACCTCCTTCTCTTCTCTCAGAACCTACATTTAAACCATTATCAAGTGTTTAGCTCTAACTTAGGAGAGGGCAATGACAACCCACTCCAGTACTCTTGCCTGGACAATCCCATGGACAGGGGAGCCTGGTGAGCTGCCGTCTATGGGGTCACACAGAGTCGGGAATGACTGAAGCAACTTAGCAGCAGCAACAGCAGCTCTAAAGTAAAATTTTTCCAGATATGACCATTTACTGACACCTATATGGCCGTCAGGGTTTCCCTGGTGACTCAGTAAGTAAGGAATCTGCCTGCAAAACAGGAGACATGGGTTTGACCCTTTGGTCAGGAAGGTTCCCTGGAGAAGGAAATGGCAGCATTCTCTAGTGTTCTTGCCTGGAGAGTCCCACGGCCTGAGGAGCTGGCAGGCTACAGTCTATGGCATTGCAAAGAGTTGGAAATGGCTGAAGCAACTGAGAAGACATACAATGACCTTCAGCTAGTAAAATTTCCCATCATTCCTCATCTGGGTTGTTGAAGTTGATAGTTTCATGGTTTTCTTACTTTTACTCATCATTCCCTATATTCCACTGTCTACCCAGTAGCTAAATATTCTTCTTAAAACATCTCCCAGATCTTGTCACTTTCCTACTCAAACTCCTGAAGTGTTTCCAATTACATTTATGGTACAATGTCTTACCATAACAATCAATCTTACTTTCAACCTCTTTCCTCAAGCTCACTTTGCTCTTTGGATTTTTTTTTTTTCTTTTCCTGTGCATCCCAAGCTCTTCCCTTCCTCACAGGATTTACTGTGGTTAACTATTCCCTTTCTTTGGAATATTCTTTCTTAGATATTCACTTGACATATTTTCTTCCCATACTCAGAGCACTGCCCAGTATTATTCTTGAGAGAGACCTTCTTAAACCACGCTACTAAAATAGAACCATCTTCTCAATTAAGAAACATTAAAAATCAAGGTTTTGTTGCTGTTGTTATATTCTTGACCTAAAGGAACAATGGTGCTCAATTCTGACTATCCAGAAAAGATAACATAAAACCAAGTATATAACAAGAATTATGGCATTGAAATAGAATAAGTCTTATTCTGAGAAGTTGAAATCAACTTCATATCCTATTTGAATAACTGATGAGTATCTATTTAAATTATCTATATAATCATATTAACCATAATAATTATAAAAATAAAAACTTATGCTATTAATTCTGTGGAATCAAATTTTTATGTAAGGTAAAACATGATTACCACAATTTTAACTGTTGTGACATTTAAGCTATGTCTGCATTGGTTTGAATTTTTGTTGTTATAGGCTTGAGCCATGCTTCAAATAATATTTCTCCTTGGGTCTTAGTTTTGCTTCCAAAGACAATCAAAGTACTGAAACATTTATGAATGGATTTGAAGTATCAAACATCAATCATTGTCAGAATCTTATCAACTAGGAAACTAATTTCCCCAAAACATATTTTTTTGTTGAAATACTACTAGAATTGAGTCTTATATCAAAATAGCAGACATGAAAAATCTGTCCACTTTTGAAACTGCAGGGACACAAGCAATGCATCTTATTCTGCAATTGCACTAAACATTGATTCAACTGCTGGATGTAAGGTTCACTTAATCTGAGGATGCTTAGTGAAAAAATAATGTCTTAATATTATGTTTTTAGATTTGCTTCCAATCCAAATAAAGAGAATATTATTTTTCACTGTTGAGTGTCTCATTATTAGATCACTAACATTTTCAAAAACATTTCTGGGTAAAGATGAGGTTAAGGCAATCCATGCATAGCCATAAAACTTTCCAGTTTTAATATATAAAGGATAATATTTAAAGTTTATCAGAAGTATTTTCTTCCCCTATTTTGAAGCCAGTTTTCTCACTTTTATTTTTTTCTATTTTTTTTTTAGAGTTTCCATTTGACTTTATTTTACATTACAGTACTCTATTGGTTTTTGCATACATTGACATGAATCTGCCACGGGTGTACACGAATTCCCCTCCCATCTCCCCCCTACCGCATCATCCCTCCGGATCATCCCCATACACCAGCCTCAAGCATCCTGCATCCTGCATCGAACATAGACTGGTGATTCATTTTTTACATGATAGTATACATATTTCAATGCTATTCTCCCAAATCATCCCACCCTCTCCCTCTCCCTCTCCCTCAAAGTCCAAAAGTCCACTCTACACATCTGTCTCTTTTGCTGTCTTGCATACAGGGTCCTCATTGCCATCTTTCTAAATTCCATATATATGTGTTAGTATACTGTATTGGTGTTTTTCTTTCTGGCTTACTTCACTCTGTATAATCGGTTCCCAAGAAGACATATGGATGGCTAACAAACACATGAAAAGATGCTCAACGTCACTCATTATCACAGGAATGCAAATCAAGACCACAATGAGATACCACTTCACACCAGTCAGAATGGCTGTGATCCAAAAGTCTGCAAGCAATAAATGCTAGAGAGGGTGTGGAGAAAAGGGAACCCTCTTACACTGTTGGTGGGAATGCAAACTAGTACAGCCACTATGGAGAACAGTGTGGAGATTCCTTAAGAAATTGCAAATAGAACTGCCTTATGACCCAGCAATCCCACTGCTGGGCATACACACCGAGGAAACCAGAATAGAAAGAGACACATGTACCCCAATGTTCATTGCAGCACTGTTTATAATAGCCAGGACATGGAAACAACCTAGATGTCCATCAGCGGATGAATGGATAAGAAAGCTGTGGTATATATACACAATGGAGTATTACTCAGCCATTAAAAAGAATACATTTGAATCAGTTCTAATAAGATGGATGAAACTGGAACCAATTATACAGAGTGAAGTAAGCCAGAAAGAAAAACACCAATACAGTATACTAACACATATATATGGAATTTAGAAAGATGGTAATGAGGACCCTGTATGCAAGACAGCAAAAGAGATACAGATGTGTAGAGCGGACTTTTGGACTCTGAGGGAGAAGGAGAGGGAGAGGGAGAGGGTGGGATGATTTGAGAAAATAGCATTGAAATATGTATACTATGATGTAAGAAATGAATTGCCAGTCTATGTTCAATGCAGAATGCAGGATGCTTGGGGCTGGTGTATGGGGATGATCTGGAGGCAAATGTATTCTTTTAATGGCTGAGTAATACTCCATTGTGTATATGTACCACAGCTTTCTTATCCATTTATCTGTTGATGGACATCTAGGTTGTTTCCTCGTCCTGGCTATTATAAACAGTGCTGTGATGAACATTGTGGTACACGTATCCCAAAGAAAGGCAATGCCAAAGAATGCTAAAACTACCACATAATTGCTCTTATCTCACATGCTAGCAAAGTAATGATCAAAATTCTCCAAGCCAGGCTTCAGCAATACGTGAACCATGAAATTCCAGATGTTCAAGCTGAATTTGAAAAAGGCAGAGGAACCAGAGATCAAGTTTCCAACATCCACTGGATCATCAAAAAAGTAAGAGAGTTCCAGAAAAACATCTATTTCAGCTTTCTTGACTATGCCAAAGCCTTTGACTGTGTGGATCACAATAAACTGTGGAAAATTCTGAAAGAGATAGGAATACCAGACGACCTGACCTGCCTCTTGAGAAATCTGTATTCAGGTCCAGAGCAATGGTTAGAACTCAGCATGGAACAATGGACTGGTTCCAAGTAGAAAAAGAAGTACGTCAAGGCTGTATATTGTCACCCTGCTTATTTAACTTCTGTGCAGAGTACATAATGAGAAACTCTGGGCTGGATAAAGCACNATCTGTATTCAGGTCCAGAGCAACGGTTAGAACTCAGCATGGAACAATGGACTGGTTCCAAGTAGAAAAAGAAGTACGTCAAGGCTGTATATTGTCACCCTGCTTATTTAACTTCTGTGCATAGTACATAATGAGAAACTCTGGGCTGGATAAAGCACAAGCTGGAATCAAAATTGCTGGGAGAAATATCAATAACCTCAGATATGAAGATGATGCCACCCTTATGGCAAAAACTGATGAAGAACTAAAGAGCCTGTTGACTAAAGTGAAAGGAGAGTAAAAACATTGACTTAAAGCTCAACATTCAGAAAACTAAGATCATGGCATCTGGTCCCATCACTTCATGGCAAGTAGATGGGTAAACAGTGGAAACAGTGACAGACTTTATTTTGGGGGGGCTCGAAAATCACTACAGGCGGTGACTGCAGCCATGAAATTAAAAGATGCTTACTCCTTGGATAAAAAGTTAGACCAATCTAGACAACACATTAAAAATCAGAAACATTACTTTGCCAAAAAAGGTCTATGGTTTTTCCAGTAGTCATGTATGGATGTGAGAGTTGGACTGTAAAGAAATCTGAGTGCTGAAGAATTGATGCTTTTGAACTGTGGTGTTGGAAAAGACTCTTGAGAGTCCCTTGGACTGCAAGGAGGTCCAACCAGTCTATCTTAAAGGAAATAAGTCCTGGATATTCATTAGAAAGACTGATGCTGAAGCTGAAACTCCAATACTTTGGCCACCTGATGCAAAGAATTGACTCATTTGAAAAGACCCTGATGCTGGGGAAGATTGATGGCAGGTGGAGAAGGGGACGACAAAGGATGAGATGGTTGGATGGCATCACTGACTCAGTGGACATGAATTTGGGTAAACTCTGGGAGTTGATGATGGACAGGGAGCTCTGGCGTGCTGCAGTCCATGGGGTCGCAAAGTGTCAGACACGACTGAGTGACTGAACAGAATTGAACTGAATTGAGTCTATGAATAATCACTACAATAAACGACTGTGCCATGGGCTCTTAATCTGTTCTTTACTTCAGCCAGAACATTCCAAGCATATGATGTGCACCCAACAACTAATCCCCTTATATCTTTTCACCCCCAGTAAATTTTAGAGTAAGGTGATTGAATAGGTCATTGTTTTTCAAAGTGCAATTCACAAAGTATTATTGACACATTAGGAAATTTTATATAATATGCTGATCAGCTATTTTTGTTTTACTATAGAAATTCTCTTATGTTTTAAATGCATTATTAATCTTCTTATCTCATAGACATTAATTGGTGTATATGGACTTCCCTGGTGGCTCAGCGGTTAAAGCGTCTGCCTCCAATGCGGGAGACCTGGGTTCGATCCGTGGGTCGGGAAGACCCCCTGGCGAAGGAAATGGCAATCCACTCCAGTATTCTTGCCTGGAGAATCCCATGGACAGAGAAGCCTAGTAGGTTACAGTCCACAGGGTCGCAAAGAGTCGGACACGACTGAGAGACTTCACCTTCCTTCCATCCATTCAATATCAAAGTGTAAATCACTCAGTCATGTCCAACTGTTTGTGACCCATAGACTGTAGCCCACCAGACTCCTCTATTCTTGAGGTAAGAATACGGGAGTGGGTTGCCATTTTCTTCTTCAGGGGATCTTCCTGACCCAGGGATTGAATACATGTCTCCCACATTGCAGGCAGACTCTTTACCAAGTGAGCTACCAAGGAAGCCAGTCAATATCAAAAGCAAGTCATAAAAAATTTAAAGTTTAATGAAGATTATACTAGTGTAGTTTGGATTAATGGCTCAAACATAAGTTGTCCTCCCCCTCTTTACTTTCCCAGAGCTGGTCGGTGTTGAATTATACTCTAGTAAACTCATTTACTGGTCATTTTGTGAGCTCCCAATACTTGTAAATTATTATGTTAAATGCAAAGCTGTACTTGTACTCAGAAGCTTGAGTATATTAAGTTCTAATATGAACAAACACAGTTTAGCAGTAGTTCATAATTCACATTCAATTAAGGACCTCAAAGAAAGCTTTTTGGGGAAAGTATTAGTGAAGACAACTTGAAGCATAAATTCTCACCATTTGGGATAAGATGAGGAAGTTTTATTTCTAGCATCAAGTGGCATAAACAAAGCATTTGGAGTCATTTTCAAGGAGAGGAAAGTTGTCTTTAAATACTACATGAGGTCAAGAGGGTTTAAATATAATTATTTTTCTAGAGAGGGCCAAATAAATGGCACTTCACTTATTATACCAGAATTTTCTTAACTGAAATTTTGTACTGAACTTATTTTTACTTATTTTGCATACCAACTTCCACTAAAGACATTTTTTTAAACCACTGATTTATTTGAAGTCTATACTTGAAAATAAATATTTTTAAAGAATTACTACATTTTTAAAGATCAATTTCTAGGGGAAAGTTTTCATATGTAAAATTTAGTCCTTTGCCACATTACACAAAGATAAAATTCCTTTAGCAGTCATGATGCTTATTTTTATATGTGATATTTTTATCTTTTTTAGCTTCCTTAATCAGAGTACAATAAATGGCTTCAGTTCACCACCAAGTACTTTTTAATTACAAGTGTGTTAAGAAAACTCTTCTAACATTCAGCTGCAGAGTTTATACCAAAGATTTTTGACTTGTCAATAGATAATTTATTTTTTATCTCCACATTATTATAAATATATATATATGAAGTGTCCTGGGTAGATAGGGAGATTATGCAGATTCAAACTAAATTGCAAGTCATTAAAATAACTGTAATCTGTTTGTAATCATCTCTTATTAATGTGTAAATTAGATGTATTGAGAGCATAGATATTTCCAAAAAATTTTATCGATGAACTGAAAGTCTCCTGAAATTGCTTCTACCTAGGTATACCATCAACAACTGTAAACAGGCAGTGATTCCGGGAATTGTTTTACAAAGCTTAAAATATTGAGTAGAATTGAGGATCTCAAATTAATCCTTTTTACTACTGGTTTTCCTGAGACTACACATACTTATCCAAATTTTGTTTTGAAGAGCACTTGTTCTTGGTAAAGTTAGTCAGATTTTCAAATAATTTGGGGTAAATATTGCACATGATATTTTTCTTTTACAGATTCCAAGTAAAAACAAACTCCTTTATGTAATTGAGAATTTCTGAAGTTTATTATATTATTAATTGTTTCATAGGTGACTTTGATGGTAAAGAATTCAATGAGGAAGACCTGGGCTCAATCTCTGGATGGGGAAGATCTCCTGGAGAAGGAAATGGCTACCCACTCCACTGTTTTTGCCTGGATAATTCCATGGACAAAGAAGACTGGCAGGCTACAGTTCATGGGGGTCACAAAGAGTAGGACATAACTGAGTGACTAATACTTTCACTTCTTTTTCATACACAGAGGAAGCTACATAATAAATTCTCATTCTATCTTCCCCAGTAAAATTTATGTCAGTATCAATATGATTAATATTTTGTTTCCTCCATCCTTTAAACAAATTTGAAAAGAAAACTACTAAACTATTTAATTGACTACAATTTTTCATTCATCTTAAGATTTAGAAGTCAGTCAACAAAAATAACCACCAAAAAAAAAAAGTAACAGCCACACACAGATAATACAATGAATAAAGACAATCTGATGAAAACCACTCCTCTTTTTTTCCAAACATTTGGGAATTTAAATTTTGAAATTATTTATATATTCTTTAAAGAATCTGAAGTAGTTAATGCTCTTCCCAGAAAGGAAAAATGTAATTAAACTTATGCATGAAACTGTGCATGTAAGTTAGAAGTTAACACTAAAGCCCATGGATCTCAGGGGACAAGTCTCCATATTTTAACAGACACTCTAAGCTGCCCCACTTAGTAGCTCAGTCATGTTCAACTCTTTGTGACCCCGTGGCCTATAGCCCACCAGGCTCTTCTGTCTATAGCATTTTCCAAGCAAAGAGACTGGAGTGAGCTGCCACTACCTGTTCCAGGGGATCTTCTCAACCCAGAGATCAAACCCATGTTTCTTACACCTGCTGCATTGGCAGGCAGATTCTTTACCACTGCACTACCTGGGAAGCTTGAATTTAGTTGTGAGGGTTGTTGAAAAGACAGCAATAAGCATACTTTCATTCATTTTCTGTTCTGCCATACCATTATTCATCTTCCAAAAAAAGGTTTGAGATCTGAATGATATTAATGAATCAATGAACATGTGTTGCTCTTGTGCAGTCCCAAAGTCATGTCCTAGTCTTCACAACCCAATGGACTGCAGCACACCAAGTTTCCCAGTCCTCAGCCTTTGCACAAGTTCATGTATATTGAATCAGTGATGCCGTCAATGTTTCAATGTTTCATTGATGCCTTCAAATATCTCATTCTCTCTTGCCCTCTTCTCTTTCTGCCTTCAGTTTTCCCAGCATCAGAGTCTTTTCCAATAAGTTGGCTCTTCCCATCAGGGAGTCAAAGTACTGGAGCTTCAGCTTGAGTATCAGCCTTTCCGATGAATATTCAAGCTTGATTTCCTTTAAGATTGACTGGTATGAACTCCTTCCTTTCCAAGAGACTTTCAACAGTCTTCTCCAGCACCACAGTTTGAAAGCATCAATTCTTTGGCCCTCAGCCTTCTTTATGGTCCAGTTTTCACATCTGCACACGACTACTGGAAAAATCATAGCTTTGACTATACAGAACTTTGTTGCAAAGCGGTGTCTTTCCTTTTTAACACACTGTCTAGTTTTGAAGTGAAGTGAAGTGAAGTGAAGTTGCTCAGTCGTGTCCGACTCTTTGCAGCCCCATAGACTGTAGCCTACAAGGCTCCTCTGTCCATGGGATTTTCCAGGCAATAGTACTGGAGTGGATTGCCATTTCCTTTTCCAGGGGATCTTCCCAACCCATGGCTCGAACCCAGGTCTCCGGCATTGTAGACAGACGCCTTACCATCTGAGCTGGGCCGGCGCACTAAGCACGGGCAAGAGGAGCTACCCCACATCCGAGGTCAGGGGCAGCAACCTAGAGTGCCAGGCTGCGATGGCGCAGGAACGGCCAAGAGGAGCTACCCTGTGTCTGACGTGAGTGGGGGCCGGGAGGAGACACCCCGCGTCTGAGGTCAGGGTGGCGGCCGGGAGGAGGTGACCTGTGCCTGAGGTCAGGGGCGGCCAGGAAGAGACACCCCACGTCCCAGGCCAGGGGCGGCCGGGAGAAGCCACCTCGCGCCCAAGGCCTGGGGTGGTGACCCGGAGAAGCCACCCTGAGCCTAAGGCCAGGGGAGGCAGCTGGGAGAAGCCACCCACGCCCGAGGCCACGGCCGGTGGCCAGGAGGAGCAACCCGAGGAGCAGGGGCTGCGCAGGCGCAGGAGGGCCTAGAGGAGCTGTCCCACGTTGAAGGTCAGGAACTGCGGCGGTAAGGAGATACCCCTCGTCCAAGGTAAGGAGCAGCCGTGAAGAGACAACCCACGCCCAAGGTAAGAGAAACCCAAGTAAGATGGTAGGTGTTGCAAGAGAGCATCAGAGGGCAGACACACTGAAACCATACTCGCAGAAAACTAGTCAATCTAATCACACTAGGACCAGGGCCTTGTCTAACTCAATGAAACCAAGCCATGCCTGCAGGGCAACCCAAGGCGGGCGGGTCATGGTGGAGAGGTCTGACAGAACGTGGTCCACTGGAGAAGGGAATGGCAAGCCACTTCAGTATTCTTGCCTTGAGAACCCCATGAACAGTATGAAAAGGCAAAATGATAGGATATCAAAAGAGAATCTCCCCAGGTCGTTAGGTGCCCAATATGCTACTGGAGATCAGTGGAGAAATAACTCCAGAAAGAATGAAGGGATGGAGCCAAAGCAAAAACAATACCCAGTTGTGCATGTGACTGGTGATAGAAGCAAGATCCGATGCTGTAAAGAACAATATTGCATAGGAACCTGGAATGTCAGGTCCATGAATCAAGGCAAATTGGAAGTGGTCAAACAAGAGATGGCAAGGGTGAACGTCGACATTCTAGGAATCAGCGAACTAAAATGGACTGGAATGGGTGAATTTAACTCAGATGACCATTATATCTACTACTGCGGGCAGGAATCCCTCAGAAGAAATGGAGTAGCCATCATGGTCAACAAAAGAGTCCGAAATGCAGTACTTGGATGCAATCTCAAAAACGACAGAATGATCTCTGTTCGTTTCCAAGGCAAACCATTCAATATCACAGTTATCCAAGTCTATGCCCCAACCAGTAATGCTGAAGAAGCTGAAGTTGAACGGTTTTATGAAGACCTACAAGACCTTGTAGAACTAACACCCAAAAAAGATGTCCTTTTCATTATAGGGGACTGGAATGCTAAAGTAGGAAGTCAAGAAACACCTGGAGTAACAGGCAAATTTGGCCTTGGAATGCGGAATGAAGCAGGGCAAAGACTAATAGAGTTTTGCCAAGAAAATGCACTGGTCATAGCAAACACCCTCTTCCAGCAACACAAGAGAAGACTCTACACATGGACATCACCAGATGGTCAACACCGAAATCAGATTGATTATATTCTTTGCAGCCAAAGATGGAGAAGCTCTATACAGTCAACAAAAACAAGACCAGGAGCTGACTGTGGCTCAGATCATGAACTCCTTATTTCCAAATTCAGACTTAAATTGAAGAAAGTAGGGAAAACCGCTAGACCATTCAGGTATGACCTAAATCAAATCCCTTATGATTATACAGTGGAAGTGAGAAATAGATTTAAGGGCCTAGATCTGATAGACAGAGTTCCTGATGAACTATGGAATGAGGTTCGTGACATTGTACAGGAGACAGGGATCAAGACCATCCCCATGGAAAAGAAATGCAAAAAAGCAAAATGGCTGTCTGGAGAAGCCTTACAAATAGCACTGAAAAGAAGAGAGGCGAAAAGCAAAGGAGAAAAGAAAAGATATAAGCATCTGAATGCAGAGTTCCAAAGAATAGCAAGAAGAGATAAGAAAGCCTTCTTCAGCAATCAATGCAAAGAGATAGAGGAAAACAACAGAATGGGAAAGACTAGAGATCTCTTCAAGAGAATTGGAGATACCAAGGGAACATTTCATGCAAAGATGGGCTCGATAAAGGATAGAAATGGTATGGACCTAACAGAAGCAGAAGATATTAAGAAGAGGTGGCAAGAATACACAGAAGAACTGTACAGAAAAGATCTTCACGACCCAGATAATCATGAGGATGTGATCACTAATCTAGAGCCAGACATCTTGGAATGTGAAGTCAAGTGGGCCTTAGAAAGCATCACTAAGAACAAAGCTAGTGGAGGTGATGGAATTCCAGTTGAGCTGTTTCAAATCCTGGAAGATGATGCTGTGAAAGTGCTGCACTCAATATGCCAGCAAATTTGGAAAACTCAGCAGTGGCCACAGGACTGGAAAAGGTCAGTTTTCATTCCAATTCCAAAGAAAGGCAATGCCAAAGAATGCTCAAACTACCGCACAATTGCACTCATCTCACACGCTAGTAAAGTAATGCTCAAAATTCTCCAAGCCAGGCTTCAGCAATATGTGAACCGTGAACTCCCTGATGTTCAAGCTGGTTTTAGAACAGGCAGAGGAACCAGAGATCAAATTGCCAACATCCGCTGGATCATGGAAAAAGCAAGAGAGTTCCAGAAAAACATCTATTTCTGCTTTATTGACTATGCCAAAGCCTTTGACTGTGTGGATCACAATAAACTGTGGAAAATTCTGAAAGAGATGGGAATACCAGACCACCTAACCTGCCTCTTGAGAAATCTGTATGCAGGTCAGGAAGCAACAGTTAGAACTGGACATGGAACAACAGACTGGTTCCAAATAGGAAAAGGAGTACGTCAAGGCTGTATATTGTCTCCCTGCTTATTTAACTTATATGCAGAGTACATCATGAGAAACGCTGGACTGGAAGAAACACAAGCTGGAATCAAGATTGCCGGGAGAAATATCAATAACCTCAGATATGCTGATGACACCACCCTTATGGCAGAAAGTGAGGAGGAGCTAAAAAGCCTCTTGATGAAAGTGAAGGAGGAGAGCGAAAAAGTTGGCTTAAAGCTCAACATTCAGAAAACGAAGATCATGGCATCCGGTCCCATCACTTCATGGGAAATAGATGGGGAAACAGTGGAAACAGTGTCAGACTTTATTTTTTGGGGCTCCAAAATCACTGCAGATGGTGACTGCAGCCATGAAATTAAAAGACGCTTACTCCTTGGAAGAAAAGTTATGACCAACCTGGATAGTATATTCAAAAGCAGAGACATTACTTTGCCGACTAAGGTCCGCCTAGTCAAGGCTATGGTTTTTCCTGTGGTCATGTATGGATGTGAGATTTGGACTGTGAAGAAGGCTGAGTGCCAAAGAATTGACGCTTTTGAACTGTGGTGTTGGAGAAGACTCTTGAGACTGCAAGGAGATCCAACCAGTCCATTCTGAAGGAGATCAACCCTGGGATTTCTTTGGAAGGAATGATGCTAGAGCTGAAACTCCAGTACTTTGGCCACCTCAAGCAAAGAGTTGACTCATTGGAAAAGACTCTGATGCTGGCAGGGATTGGGGGCAGGAGGAGAAGGGGAAGACTGAGGGTGAGATGGCTGGATCGCATCACGGACTCAATGGACGTGAGTCTGAGTGAACTCTGTTAGATGGTGATGGATAGGGAGGCCTGGTGTGCTGCAATTCATGGGGTCGCAAAGAGTCGGACACCACTGAGTGACTGAGCTGAACTTAGTACTGCCTTTCTTGGGAATTGGGATGAACATTGACCTTTTCCATTCCTGTAGCCACTCCTGGGTTTTTAAAATCTGCTGACACATTGTGTGCAACACTCTAATAGCATCATCTTTTAGAATTTTAAATAGTTCTGTTGGAATTCCATCACCTCCACTAGCTTTATTGGCAGCAGTGTTTCCTAAGGACCACTCGACTTCACACTTCCGAATGTCTGGCTCTGGGGGAGTGGCTACACCATCATGGTTATCAGGTCATTAAGATCTTTCTTGTACAGTTCTTCTGTGTGTTCTTGCCATTTCTTCTTGATCTATTAAGTTTTTACCAATCTCTCCTCTATTGTGCCATCTTTGAATGAAATATTCCTTTTATATTTCCAATTTTACTGAAGAGAGCTCTTGTCTTTCTCCTTCCATTGCTTTCCTATATTCTTTTGCACTGTTCATTGAAGAAGGCTTATTGTCTTTCCTTGCTATTCTCTGGAACTCTGCATTTAATTGGATTTACCTTTCCCTTTCTCCTTTGCTTTTCACTTCTCTTCTTTCCTCAGCTATTTTTAAAGCCTCCTCAGACAATTACTTTGTTTTCTTGCTTTTTTTTTTTTTTTTTTTTTCTTTTGATATGCTTTTTTTTTTGCCTTCCNCCTTTGCTTTTCACTTCTCTTCTTTCCTCAGCTATTTTTAAAGCCTCCTCAGACAATTACTTTGTTTTCTTGTTTTTTTTTTTTTTTTTTTGTCCTTTGGAATGGTTTTGTTAGTGGCCTCCTGTATAATATGATGAACCTATTCCCATAGTTCTTCAGGACCCTGTTTACTAGATCTAATCCCTTGAAACTATTCATCACTTCCACTGTATATTCATAGGGGATTTGATTTAAACTGTACCTCACTCACCTAGTGGTTTTCTCCACTTTCTTTTGGTTAAGCCTTAATTTTGCTATGAGAAGCTGATGATCTAAGCCAGAGTCACCTCCAAGCCTTGTTTTTGCTGACTGTATACAGTTTCTCCATCTTCCATTACAAAGAATGTAATAAGTTTGATTTCAGTATTGACCTTTTGGTGATGTCCATGGGTAAAGCTGTCTCTTGTGTTGTTGAAAAAGTGTGTTTTCTATGATCAGTGTGTTGTCTTGGCAGAATTCTGTTAGACTTTGCCCTGCTTCATTTTGTACTCAAAGGCCAAATTTGCCTGTTACTCCAGAAATCTCTTGACTTCCTACTTTTGTATTCCAATTCCCTATGATAAAAAGTACATCTTTTTTTGTTTTGTTTTTAATTCTATGAACTCTTGTAGGTCTTCTCAGAACTGATCAATTTCATCTCCTTTGGCATTGGTGGTTGGGGCATAGACTTGTATTACTGTGACACTGAATGGTTTGCCTTGGAAACAAACCAAGATCATTCTGTCTTTTTTGAGGCTGCACAAAAAGTACTGCATTTTGGACTCTTTTGTTCATTATGAGTGTTACTCCATTTGCTCTATGATGTTCTTGCTCACAGGTCAGTTCAGTTCAGTTCAGTCACTCAGTCGTGTCCGACTCTTTGCGACCCCATGAATCGCAACCCGCCAGGCCTCCCTGTTCATCACCATCTCCCGGAGTTCACTCAGATTCACGTCCATCAAGTCTGTGATGCCATCCAGCCAACTCATCCTCAGTCATCCCCTTCTCCTCCTGTCCCCAATGCCTCCCAGCATCAGAGTCTTTTCCAATGAGTCAACTCTTTGCACGAGGTGGCCAAAGTACTGGAGTTACAGCTTTAGCATCATTCCCTCCCAAGAAATCCCAGGATTGATCTCCTTCAGAATGGACTGGTTGGATCTCCTTGCAGTCCAAGGGACTCTCAAGAGTCTTCTCCAACACCACAGTTCAAAAGCATCAATTCTTTGGCCCTCAGCCTTCTTCACAGTCCAACTTTCACATCCATACATGACCACAGTAGTAGATATAATAATCATCTGAATTAAATTCACCCATTCCCGCTCATTTTAACTTACTGATTCTTAAGATACCAATGTTTACCCTTGCCATCTCCTGCTTTACTATGTTCAATTAACTTTGGTTCATGGACCTAACATTCCAGGCTCCTATGCAATACTGTTTACAGCATCAGGTTTAATTTTCATTACCAGACACATCCACAACTGAGTGTAGTTTCTGCTTTGGCCAAGCCTCTTCATTCTTCCTGGAGCTAGTTGTCCTTTGCCCTTCCCCAGTAGCATATTAGACATCTTCTGACCTGAGAGGTTCAACTTTCTGTGTAATATCTTTTTTGCTTTTTTCTACAGTTCATGAAGTTATCATGGCAAGTATACCAGAGTGGTTTGCCTTTACCTCCTCCAGTGGATCACGTTTTGTCAGACATGTACTTCTGATTAATTAGATGAAGCCCTCATTCTGTATGATTCTTGACCTTTGATAACCATAATAATATCATCATCATATCGATAACCTGCTGTTATGCATTTAAAGTGCTCACTTTACTACCATTGACTCTAACAATTGGGAGGAAAGACCCTAATGATAAGAATATTTCAATGAAACAAACCTTTTAAATCTATTCATCATCCATTCTCTTTCCAGAGAATGACTTTTTAGGTGTGAATTCACTCTTTAAAAACTTGGTGGCCTTCAGCAGAGGAATGGATAAAATGTGGTGTGGGGTGTGTGTGTGTGTGTGTGTGTGTAATGTTATCCATCCATTAAAGCAAAAGAAATAATGTTATTTGCAGCAACATGAATGTATCTAGAGATTGTCATACTGAGTGCAGTAACTCAGACAGAGAAGGAGAAATGTCATATGACACCCCTTACATGTGGAATCTAGACAGAAATGATACAAATGAACGTGCTTACAGAAGAGAGAGAGAGACCCACAGATTTAGAGAATGAACTTACGGTTGCAGGGAGGAAAAATGGGGACAAGGGATAGTTAAGCAGTTTGGGATGGACATGCACATAATTTAAAATTGATAACCAACAAGGATCTACTGTAGAGCATATGAAATACTGTTCAATGTTATGTGGTAGTCAGGATTGGAGGGGTGTTTGGGGGAGAATTGATGTTATTTATATGTATGGCTGAATCCTTTTGCTGTGCACCTGAAACTATCACAGCATTGTTAATCAGCTCTACCTAAATACAAAATAAAAAGTTAAAAAAAAATATTGGCCTTCTAATTGCTTTATTCAGTTAAGTTTGTATAATAATAATCACATCCAGTGTTCTTCTAAGGATACAGTTCCAAGATTTGCTATACAGATTTGCATTCCCTCCCTCAAGTTGCTTTCTCAATGCAATGGCCACCATATCAAAGTTCCTAAATCAAAACCTTTTAGCCTATTTTTAGTAATTTGAGGCCAAAAAACATTTTTTAAATATTTCAGACTCTTAAATTTATAGAATGATTGTGATCTGTTATTTCTACGTGTATCCCTGCCAGCTCTATCATAGATTATCTCTTTCATCTAACATTTTGCTAAATCCTTCTAGTAGCAACTAATCCACATTACTAAGGTTTAGTTCTGAACCTTTTTCCCAGTGCTATTGCTTATGTTGTCTACTTATGCTTCACTGAGTACACTAAAACCTTTGACTGTGGATCACAAAAAAATTGCAGAAAATTCTTAAAGAGATACAGATACCAGACCATCTCACTTGTCTCCTGAGAAACTGGTGTGCAGGTCAAGAAGCAAAACTTAGAACCAGACATGGAAATTGGTCCTTGGAAGAAAAGCTTGGCCCAAGGAAGAAAAGCTATGACAAACTTAGAAAGCATATTAAAAAGCAGAGGCATTATTTTGCTGACAAAGTTCTACATAGTGAAAGCTGTGATTTTTCCAGTAGTCATGTACAGATGTGAGAGTTGAACTATAAAGAAGGTTGAGTGTTGAAGAGAGATGCTTTTGAATTGTGGTGTTGGAGAAGACCTTTGAGAGGCCCTTGGACTGCAAAGAGATCAAAGCAGTCAATCCTTCTTTGACTACCTTTAGATAATCAACCCTGAATATTCATTAGAAAAACTTATGCTGAAGCTGAAGTCCAATACTTTGGCCACTTAATATGAAGAGCTGACCCATTGGAAAAAACCTTGATGCTGGGAAAGATTGAGGGCAGGAGGAGAAGGGGACAACAGAGGATAAGATGTCTGGAGAGCATCATTGACTCAATGGACATGAATTTGAGCAAACTCCAAGAGATAATGAAGCACAGGGAAACCTGGTGTGCTGCAGTCCATGGGATCACAAAGAGCCAGACATGACTTAACTACTGAACAGCAACCAGTGCTATTGAGTGAAGAAGAGCATGATCTGCCTTCCAAACTACCACAAATTAAATTTTTATCAAATGTGTTGCTACTGTATGTTATGAATCATCAGTTTTATAGTCTCCAATATAGTTATTTTTCATTTGGCTAATGTTGTACATTTTAGATTTAATTACTATATCATTCCACTTCCAGAACCAGTTTCTCTTCTTGCCAAGTTAGGTTAGGCTATGCTTAGATAACAACTGAAAATTCAGTAATTAAACACATTAAAATCACTTCATGTTACTCCATGTCCTGACAGGTTGGTGCAAGGCTCTGCTATGCAAAGCAACTCGATCATCCAGGGTAAACAAGCTCCTCCATGTCACAATTGTGCATTAATTTGGGATTTTCACCAAAAGAACCCAGAACATAGGAAATTGACTGATTTTCTGTGACCCAGCCCATAAATGCTACATTGTAACTTTTTCATGTTTCCTTTGACATCCTACTTTTCACTGATTGATCACAGCTCCTTCAATATTTCATTAAAACTCTATGTGAATTTTCAGATTTCCTTATAAGTCTCATGCTCAATAGATATTTGACTTCTTTCATTGATCAAAGTCTAAACTTCATCACTCTAATCATTTTTAAAATGGTTTGGTATCTATAGTTAGGTAAGAAAATACCTGATAAAAAACAAAATGTTACATATATGCAAATATATGTGTGTGTATAAAGAGAACAATAGCTTCTAAGGCCTGAAGCTCTGGGATGACAAGTGGAATATTTCATACTTTAAAAAATATGAACAAAATGAAATGCATAAAGATAATCATCACTGATGTTTAATGTTAATAATAAATTACAATATCTTTTTTAAAATTTTAAACTTTTTCTGTCAATTAAAAACATTAAAGTAGAACTTTAAAGATATAGCCACCTTTAAAATCTATACATAATTAATTTTTTGACACAGATTACATTTATGCACATGTTATAGATGAATGCAGATGGGATTCACATATCAATTTGAATATATGAAAGAAACTTACCAGAAAGAGAAACTTGTTCATGATAATACTTCCCAGAGTTGGAAGATGACTGAATTTTTTTCTCCAGTTTAATATTTCAGAGATTTACATGGAATAAGCACAATGAGAAAGCCTTAATATTCAGAAGCTATAAAGAATAAGAAGCTCAGAACAGTCAAGTTCTGGTTAATATGTTCACCATGATATTATGTGTAGAATTCCAGTTTTAAAAGAATTAAGATATGATAGAACCTAATTTTCATTTAAATAATGTAAAATAATTTTATATTTCTTTGATGATTCAGAAAGCACTTGAGGATCTCACAGAATCCACACAATACACATTGGTCATTATTCTGAGGATTTAAATAAATACTGGTTGACAGATCAACTCCTGTTAACAAAACTAATTAAAACTAACTGCCTCTTGAGAAATCTATATGCAGGCCAGGAAGCAACAGTTAGAACTGAACATGGAACAACAGATTGGTTCCAAATAGGAAAAAGAGTACATCAAGGCTGTATATTGTCACCCTGATCATTCAATTTATATGCAGAGTACATCATGAGAAACGCTGGGCTTGAAGAAACACAACCTGGAATCAAGATTGCGGGAGAAATATCAGTAACCTCAGATATGCAGATGACACCACCCTTATGGCAGAAAGTGAAGAAGAACTAAAGACCCTCTTGATGAAAGTGAAAGAAGAGAATGAAAAAGTTGGCTTAAAGCTCAACATTCAGAAAACTAACATCACAGCATCTGCTCCCATCACTTCATGGGAAATATATGGGGAAACAGTGGAGTGTCAGACTTTATTTTGGGGGGCTCCAAAATCACTGCAGATGGTGACTGCAGCCATAAAATTGAAAGACGCTTACTCCTTGGAAGGAAAGTTATGACCAACCTAGATAGTATATTGAAAAGCAGAGATATTACTTTGCCAACAAAGGTGTGTCTAGTCAAGGCTATGGTTTTTCCAGTAGTCGTGTATGGATGTGAGAGTTGGACTGTGAAGAAAGCTGAGCACCGAAGAATTGATGCTTTTGAACTGTGGTGTTGGAGAAGACTCTTGAGAGTCCCTTGGCCTGCAAGGAGATCCAACCAGTCCATCCTGAAGGAGATCAGTCCTGGTGTTCTTTGGAAGGAATGATGCTAAAGCTGAAACTCCCATACTTTGGCCACCTCATGCAAAGAGTTGACTCATTGGAAAAGACCCTGATGCTGGGAGGGATTGGGGACAGAAGGAGAAGGGGACGACCGAGGATTACATGGCTGGATGTCATCACTGTCTCGCTGGACATGAGTTTGAGTGAACTCCAAGGGTTGATGGTGGACAGGGAAGCCTGGCATACTCTGATTCATGGGGTTGCAAAGAGTAGGACAAGACTGAGCGACTGAACTCAACTGATGATTGTGTAAAATTCCCTGGAATACTCTCTGATAGGGTGAATTCTATGCTTATATTAGCATATTGCTTACATTGTTTATCTTTTAATGCTAATGTATTCTGTCATTCTATTTAATTTAATCTGGATATTTTCTTCTATCAGTAAGTGAGCAGTCAGATTTAACATATCCAGTTCAGAGTCATGAAGTTTAAGATCAGTTTTATCCCAGCAACATCTATACTCTTTAGAACTCATCTAGACATTTCAATTGAAGAAATGAGACAAATTGTTAGACTTAACGTGTCCCATGCTTTCCCAAATTCACATCTTTGTTTTTTAAAGTACTTCCTGTCAACTGGATTTCCTCCTTTCCTAACCCAGTCTTCCTCATCTCTTTAAGTTCTATGCATCTTTCAAGGTTGATTTCTTACATCCGGTCCTCCTAGATCCTGCTCTCACCCAGTATTCCAGGTACAGTATCAAGGTATGAAAGAGCAAGATGAGTAAGACAAGGTTCTTTCCTAAGGGAAACCTATGGTGTGATGGAGGAGACTCACACAGAGATGATTTCAACATAAAAGAATGAATCCAGTGGTAGAAGTGTGCAGATATGTTATCCATTATTTATTTGAAGTCCCAGGTTGCCAGTGTAGTTCTTAAGGCATTGTTCTTATTCAGTAGAAAAGTTAGATGGAAAAAGAAATTAAACAGTTTGAATCCAAAATTTTCACTTATGTATGTCATTGGGCCAAATGTTTATATAAAATTTACTATTTTAAAATATTTGAAATGTTCAATAGTGCTAAGTATATTCATATTATTATCCAATATTCTCTAGTACTCTTTTCATTTGGCACAGTTATGGGCTTGTCTAGGAATTGAACAAGATAACATATATGCAATACCTAGTTCAAAATCTTTTTTTTTTTTTTTTGAAAGCCACTTAGTCATGTCTGACTCTCTGGGATCCCATGGACTGTCCATGGAATTCTCCAGGCCAGAATACTAGAGTGAGTAACCTTTTGAACTGGCACATAGATAATGTTCAAAGGACATTTATTTTTCTCTCTTTTTCTGAACATTTTCTATAAAAAGACAATATGTTGTCTGAGTAAGCCTATTTCAGATACAGATCTAATTTAAGTCATATATATATAAACCATCAGTACTTTATCTGATGTGTTTGTAGCAGGTGACTTGTAGATAATCTAATAGATGAGTGAATAGATGGTTGTGTAGATCAAAGATAAATGAATATCTAAAAGTAGGGATTTGAATAATATTCAAAAAACAGTCCCAAACCAGTAGTTTTGCTAACAAAAAACACCATGAGAAATACATTAGAAAATAAACCCACTGCTTAGATTTTGAAAGTGAAATGTGATAAATAAAACTAATTAAATGATCAATCTGGACACCTTGTTAAATGGCAGAGACATTGCTTTGCTGACAAAGATAGATCTAGTCAAAGCTATGGTTTTTCCGGGAGTCATGTATGATTGGATGTGAGAGTTGGACTATGAAGAAAGCTGAGTGCTAAACTGTGGTGTAGGAGAAGACTCTTGAGAGTCCCTTGTACTGCAAGGTGATAGAATCAGTCAATCCTAAAGAAAATCAGTCCTGAATATTCACTGGAAGGACTGATGCTGAAGCTGAAGCTCCAATACTTTGTCCACCTGATATGAAGAACTGACTCATTTTGAAAGACCCTGATGCTGGGAAAGATTGAAGGCAGGAGGAGAAGGGGACGACNAAAATCAGTCCTGAATATTCACTGGAAGGACTGATGCTGAAGCTGAAGCTCCAATACTTTGTCCACCTGATATGAAGAACTGACTCATTTTGAAAGACCCTGATGCTGGGAAAGATTGAAGGCAGGAGGAGAAGGGGACGACAGAGGATGAAATGAATGGTTGGATGGACATGGGTTTGAGCAAGCTCTAGGAGTTGGTAATGGCCAGGGAAGCCTGGCGTACCGCAGTCCATGGGGTCACAAAGAGCTGGACACGACTGAGCAACTGAACCTAGCTGAAATAAAACTTTGAAACCAAGGCTTATTTTATTATTGTACTTCCCTCAAAACAAACACACACTCATGAAAATCATTAAATCACAGATTGCTAAGGAGTTAAACAAGGTCACACAATGCTGCTGCTGCTGCTGCTGCTAAGTCACTTCAGTCGTGTCTGACTCTGTGGGACCTGATAGATGGCAACCCATCAGGCTCCCCCATCCCTAGGATTCTCCAGCCAAAAACACTGGAGTGGTTTACCATTTCCTTCTCCAATGCATGAAAGTGAAAAGTGAAAGTGAAGTCACTCAGTCGTGTCCAACCCTCAGCGACCCCATGGACTCCAGCCTTCCAGGCTCCTCCATGGGATTTTCCAGGCAAGAGTACTGGAGTGGGGTGCCATTGCCTTCTCCGCACACAATGCTATCAATATTGAAACATAGCTTTGCTTGTTTCTAAAACCCTCNGTGAAAGTGAAGTCACTCAGTCGTGTCCAACCCTCAGCGACCCCATGGACTCCAGCCTTCCAGGCTCCTCCATGGGATTTTCCAGGCAAGAGTACTGGAGTGGGGTGCCATTGCCTTCTCCGCACACAATGCTATCGATATTGAAACATAGCTTTGCTTGTTTCTAAAACCCTCTCATACCACTGCCTTTCTCTACAAAACATTACAATTTTTATTATTCAAAACGGTCACAATATTGACTTCTTTTTTTACATATTACTATTAAAGTCACCTAAAAGGAATGCTAATGATCATTTCCATTTTCTCTCTACAGAATATTATTAAATATAAAGGAAACAGCAAACATAAGTAATTAATTATTACTCTTACTCTCCTCATATCAGAATGGAGAGTAAAGCGTAAACAAATACTTTCAGGAAATCCCTTATCTTAAAATGCTTCACTGAATACCAAGTAAGCCTTACACAAGGGTACTATTCAACTTCTGCCCAAAATATTTAATTGCATCTCAGGGCTTTGGTGTATGAAAAAAATGTAACAAGAAGGTGGAGATATATCCAAAAAAATCTGTATTATAAAGAAATCTCTAATGCAGAGTAATGAAAGGAACTGCAAATAAATTACAGTAGACTATGTAATTTGAATAAATTAAAATGCCAGAATGATTGAAGCTTATATATTCAAAATGGCAGAATGAGCATGATAGTGAGTAACTTCATTTTAATAATGTGAATACAGGAAGAAAATAACAGCAACAAAAAAAGAATATATGTAGAGAGAAAAAAAAATAAAAGTTACTTATGCCATAAACATTTTGAAATAAAAAATTTGTGTGCAGTTATATTAAAGTTGTTATGAATGAAAAAGCTGAGATTACCAATAAAGGAGAATAGAAAATCAAACTGAAATTGCTAGGCCTAGCACAGAAAAAAAAATCTAGATATGAAAACATTGGCACATTTTAAGAATTTTTTTAAGAGATATATTTATGCATTAGCAACATGATCCCCTTCATGGATCACAGCTTCTCAGTGATAAAGGGGCTTAGGTAGCTCAATGAAATTTTAAGCTAAGCTGTGCAAGATAGATAGGTCATAGTGAAGAGTTCTGACAAAACATGGTCCACTGGAGGAAGAAATGGCAAACCACTTCAGAATTCCTGCCACAAGAATGCAATGAAGAGTATGAAAAGGCAAAAGCTTGGAAGATGAGCCCCCAGGTCAGAAGGTGTGTAATATGCTACTGAGAAAGAGTTGAGAGCAATCACTAATAGTTTCAGAAAGACTGAACGACTTCACTGTCACTTTTCACTTTCAGGCATTGGTGAAGGAAATGGCAACCCACTCCAGTGTTCTTGCCTGGAGAATCCTAGGGATGGGGGAGCCTGGTGGGCTGCCATCTATGGGGCCACACTGAGTTGGACAGGACTGATGTGACTTAGCAGCAGCAGCAGCCAGAAAGAATGAAGAGGCTTGGTCTAAGTGATGCTCAGTCTGTGGAGGTGTCTGATGGTGAAAATAAAGTCCAATGCTGTAAGAATAGTATTGCCTAGGAACTTGGAATGTTAGGTCCATGAATCAAAGTAAACTGGACATGGTCAAACAGGTCAAGCATGACAAGAGTAAACATTGACATCTTAGGAATCAGTGAATGAACATGGACAGGAAGGGAACATTTAATTCAGATAACCATTATACCTACTACTGTGGGCAAAAATCCCTGAGGAAAAATGGAGTACCCCTCATAGTCAACAAAGAGTCCAAAATGCAGTACATATGTGTGATATTGAAGACGACGGAATGATCTTGGTTCATTTCCAAGTCAAAATGTTCAACAACATATTAATCCCTGTTTAAGTCCCAATCATGATGAAGAAAGTGAAGAGCATTCTATGAAGACCTTCTAGTTCAGTTCAGTCATTCAGTCGTGTCCTACTCTTCTAGAACTAATGCAAAAAAACAATGTCTTTTACATCACAGGGGATTGGAATAAAACATAAGAACTCAAGAGATGCCTAGAATAACAGGCAGTTTAGCCTTGGAGTAAAAAATAAAGCAGGCCAAAGGCTAACAGAGTTTTGCCAAGAAAAAACACTGATCATTCCAAACACCCTTTTCCAACACAAAAGAGATGACTCTACACATGGACATCACGAAATGGCCAACACGAAAATCAGATTAATTATATTTTTTGCAGTTGAAGATGAAGAAACTAAATAGTAAGTAAAAACAAGACCTGGAGCTGACTGTGACTCAGATCAACATTGCTTTATTGCAAAATTCTGTTTTAAATTGAAGAAGGTAGGGAAAAACCACTAGACCATTCAGGTATAACCTAAATCAAATTCTTTATGAATACACAGTACAGGTGATGAATAGATGTGAGGGATTAGATCTGATACACTGCTTGAGAACTATGGATGAAGGTTTGTAACACTGCGTAAGAGGCAGTGACCAAAACAGTCCTAAAGATAAAGGAAGGCAAGAAAGCAAAGTGGTTGTCTGAGGAGGCCTTACACATATCTGAGAAAAGAAGAGAAGTAAAAAGCAAAGGAGAAAGGGAAAGGTATATACAGTATATACATAAAGGTATATATATATATGTGTGTGAAGTTGCTCAGTTATGTCCAACTCTTTGTGACCCCATGGACTGTAGCCTACCAGGCTCCTTAGTCCGTGGAATTTTCCAGGCAAGAGTACTGGAGTGGGTTGCCATTTCTTTCTCCAGGGGGGATCTTCCTAACCCAGGGATTGAACCTGAGTCTCCTGCACTGCGGGCAGACGCTTTATCATCTAATATAAAGGTATATAAATCAGATTTCCAGAGAATAACAAGGAGAGATAAGAAAGCTTTAAATAAACAATGCAAAGAAATAGAGGAAAATTACAATGGGAAAAACTAGAGATATCTTCACGAAAATTTGAGATATAAAGGGAATATTTAACACAAGGATGGGCATGATAAAGAACAGAAATGGTAAGGACATAACAGAAGCAAAATAAATTAAGAAGAGATGGCAAGAATATGCAGAAGAACTATACAAAAAGTTCTTAATGACTCATATAACACTGATGGTGTGGTCACTCACTTAGAGCCAGAAACCCTGGAGTGTGTAGTCAATCAGGTCTTAGAAGACATTACTACAAACAAAGTTAGTGAAGGTGCTGGAATTCCAACTGATCTGTTTAAAATTCTAAAAGGTGATGCTGTTCAAGTTCTGCACTGAAAATGTCAGCAAATTTTGAAAACTCAGCAGTCATCACAGGACTGGAAAGTGTCAGTTTTCATTCCACTTGCAAAGAAGGACAATGTCAAAGAATGTCCAAAGTACCATACAAGTGTGTTCATTTGACATGCAAATAAGGTGCTCAAAACCCTTCAAGCTAGACTTCAGGAGAATTAACTGAGAACTTCCAGACGTATAAGCTGGGTTTAGAAAAGGCAGAATAGCACTGAAATATGTATACTATCATGTAAGAAATGAATTGCCAGTCTATGTTCAATGCAGGATGCAGGATGCTTGGGGCTGGTGTATGGGGATGATCTGGAGGGAAGATGTGGGGAGATGTGTATAAGAGACAGGCTCAGAACAGTCAAGTTCTGGTTAATATGTTCACCATGATATTATGTGTAGAATTCCAGTTTTAAAAGAATTAAGATATGATAGAACCTAATTTTCATTTAAATAATGTAAAATAATTTTATATTTCTTTGATGATTCAGAAAGCACTTGAGGATCTCACAGAATCCACACAATACACATTGGTCATTATTCTGAGGATTTAAATAAATACTGGTTGACAGATCAACTCCTGTTAACAAAACTAATTAAAACTAACTGCCTCTTGAGAAATCTATATGCAGGCCAGGAAGCAACAGTTAGAACTGAACATGGAACAACAGATTGGTTCCAAATAGGAAAAAGAGTACATCAAGGCTGTATATTGTCACCCTGATCATTCAATTTATATGCAGAGTACATCATGAGAAACGCTGGGCTTGAAGAAACACAACCTGGAATCAAGATTGCGGGAGAAATATCAGTAACCTCAGATATGCAGATGACACCACCCTTATGGCAGAAAGTGAAGAAGAACTAAAGACCCTCTTGATGAAAGTGAAAGAAGAGAATGAAAAAGTTGGCTTAAAGCTCAACATTCAGAAAACTAACATCACAGCATCTGCTCCCATCACTTCATGGGAAATATATGGGGAAACAGTGGAGTGTCAGACTTTATTTTGGGGGGCTCCAAAATCACTGCAGATGGTGACTGCAGCCATAAAATTGAAAGACGCTTACTCCTTGGAAGGAAAGTTATGACCAACCTAGATAGTATATTGAAAAGCAGAGATATTACTTTGCCAACAAAGGTGTGTCTAGTCAAGGCTATGGTTTTTCCAGTAGTCGTGTATGGATGTGAGAGTTGGACTGTGAAGAAAGCTGAGCACCGAAGAATTGATGCTTTTGAACTGTGGTGTTGGAGAAGACTC